>OZ012686.1:20457690-20502690 GCA_963942565.1 Maea johnstoni
TATGTATATATATGAATGAGACGTGGGACAGGTATCAAATGGGATGCGTGATCAGTTGCTTGACCGCTGTGTTGTACTCAAAATTTACAACTGAATATCCTTCTATATATATATATATATATATATATATATATATATATATATATATATATATATATATATATATATATATATATTTATATATATATACATATATATATATATATATATATATATACATATATATATATATATATATATATATATATATATATATATATATATATATATATATACATACATATATATATAATATATACATATTAACATATATATATATATAAATATATATACATATATATACAGTCAAACTTGCGAATAAAGACCGCCCTTGGGAAGTTAAAAAACGGTCTTTGTTCACAGGTGGGCTTTGTTCGGGGGGTCGATTACTGATGCTATTTTCATAAGCTTGCATAGACTGCATACTATTTTTTCACTGTTTTATCTGTTTAAAAATAAATGTGGGTAAAATGTAAAGACGACTTAAATGTATCTGATTAAAAGGTTCATTAATATCACATGTAATATTTCATAATACCAGAAATAAAGGTAAAGCTAGGTAAGGAGGACATGTTTTGGCAGTTATCATAAGAGCATTCAAAATAAGAAAGATATACATGTACATGTATTTGGGAACCTGGGTTTTTTCAACTCCAAAGTCCTCGGCTATCTTAGGAGCACTTCTGTTCTTATTGTTGAGCTCTTTTACCTTAACTCTTTCTACCAAGGTAAGAAACTTCCTTTTAGGTGGCATCTCTACCTAGGTTAGCAATTGTACTGCACAAAATCTCAAAGCAAACTAAAGACATGTGACCTCATTTTTCATCAAGACAAAGGATGACAAAATTGCAATTGAACATTAGCTGGCTTGGGTTAAATTTAGCTTACACAGGTCCCCACCCAGGCTTGGGTTAAATTACAATCGTATCCCACTGCTGCATGTGTGTGTGTGTGTGTGTGGTATGTAGCCCTTTAATCCCCTCACAAAAAAGTAATAGTTATGACTTATTGAAAATCAGGCTGAGAAATTTCTGTCGTCACAGAGACTTGGAAATGTCTATTTCTGAAAGTGGTCCTTGTTCAAAGGTGAAACATGGTCTTTGGGAGGAAAAAAGGCGGTCTCTGGTCTTTGTTGACAAGGGGTCTCTATTCGGAGGGAAAATATAGAGTAATTTCTCTCGGGGGGATTTTGAGCGGTCTTTGTCGGGAGGGGGTCCTTGTTCGGGGGTGGTCTCTCGGTCAGGTTTGACTGTATATATATAAATATATACACACATATATATATATATATATATGTATATATATATACATACATATATATATACATATATATATATATATATACATATATGTATATATATATATATATATATATATATATATATATATATATATATATATATATATATATATATATATACATATATATATGTATTCAAATATATGTGCGTGTGTGTGTGTTTAGTGAGACCATTTAAATATCGACCACCGTCTACGTGCTTCGCTGCACCATGCTTGTTCGTGCCTTGTTTTATGTATTGCATGCAGCCTGTCTGCATCCACACCAATACACGCTGCCGCTAGTTTACAAGCAGTGCGCAGGTTCACTCATAACCTACTTCTGCGTTGTTATTACTCTCCATTCGCGATAAATATCCCGATCTAACAACATGTCCGGAGACACGGTTATTCCTAGGGGCGAGTCTGACGCCGCCTACCCGGAGGTTTTCAGCACTATGCCCCCGCAACCCACCGTTAAGAAACCTGGCCAGCTGCCAACAGAAAAAATAAGGGAATATTTCGAGAAGGTAACGATTTTTTTTGACCTACTTAATTATTCGCCACAAGAGAGCGGTTGTATGCATGTTTATATTTGGCGTGAAATAAACAGTTGTTCCATGTTGCACCACTTTATAGATCAATTTCATGAATGAATAAACGTGTTTTTAAATTTTGAATCTGCTGTTGAAAGACATAAACATGGAAATAGTTTGATTATAATGAATGCATTCAGAGATAGAATACACCCTACACACTGTACACAGTCGATTTAGCTCATGCACTGCTGCAGTCAGTACACAACAAATACACATGTACACAATCACGATCTAGATGTTTTCCTCGAATATCGGAAACTGGCGTATGAAATATAACGGCGACTTGAGCTAACTTATAGTAGATTTTTTTATTTGTCTATATGTTTTACTTGTCTTGGTATATAAATCAAGCCCCAAGGGTTTGCCAAGGTTTGCTGTGGTCAGCACAGTATATGTATGTATACATGGACATAACTCCAACCTGAAATATAAAGCAATATCAGCTCTATCTTCATATGAGGGAAGAGACTACAGAACTCTTTTAAATTCCGAATATATTTGTATGTTCGTCAATACAAGAGCAATGACCTTAGCAGAGTTCAGTCGTTATATAGTTCATTGACCTGATTTGCCCCGTTCTCTGCACTTATGTTGATGCTGTGTACTACAGACTGGCAGCTGCCTGCTGCCTGCTGCCTGCATGGCCCCTAGAACTGGCTACTGTCTCACTACGGCTTGAGTAGTCTATCCAGGCCAACTACTCTTTTTTTACAATTTCAAATTGCACACATGTGCAACAGGGTTTTTATTTCCCATAGTCAAGACTCCCAAAATACCATCTTGATGACAGGAAAAATACAAGTACATGTACTCAAAGTCCTGTGCATACCCCGTTCACAAGAATACCTGCGAATTCTGCTCCGTTCACTAGCTATGAGCACCAATAATATAGGGATTAAGATTGGGCAGATGGCCTTGTGGTGATTTATAGCTGAGGCCTGAATGTCCTTTGGTTGGCTGAGGCCAGGAGGCCGAAGCCAACCAAAGGACATTCTGGACGAAGCTATAAATCAACACAAGGTCATCTGCCCAATCTTAATTAATGACTATTATAGCATGCCAGAAGTGTATTGATACTCTTCAATAACTTATGATTTGATGGAAGTACCAGTAAGGGGCTTGGCAGCCATCTTGTTTAGTCGTCTGCTTGGGGTCAGAGGCAGAGCATCATGGGAGCTCTTTTTAGGCATATTTTTTTTTTTCATGATCCTTTTTCTGATTTTCTTATGGGTACAATGTATGGGGCATATGAAGTAAACTACAAAAAAGACCTCAGCTTAGTAAATTTACATTTATTTATATACTTTTATTTGATTTTTCTGCCCAAATGTTTCGTTACCATAGCAACAGGCATTGCGCAGAATCCCGGCCTTAAGGCATTGCGCAGAATCCCGGCCTGGGCCTCCTTTTACTTGGCATAGTCAAAATATAATGTTGGGACAATGCCTCACCCAAGTGCTATAATCCTGTACAATGATCGATCCGTATTGTCGCACTTCACTGTTGAGACAAAGCACCACTGACCATTTATTCAGCTTGTCCCAACGTGACTCCAACCAGGGTTCAGCTTCGGGTCAGTTGTCGGTTCTATAGTAAATACCGATGTCAGCCTAACTGACGAATGCAGAATAGGAAAGATTATTTTTGAGATGACACTTCGTATCTAAGTTTATTTTGAACCTAAATCTTTTTGGTGGCGATTAAACCTTAAAGCTGCTGATTTTTAGACTTTGGAGCAGATCAAAGTTGGGCTGCTTTCCTAAGGAGGGGTGGCGAATGGCCTAGCAGTTTTAATTGTAATAGAGAATTCCACTCAAATTATTCCCACACAACCTCAGCACTACTTATCTTGGATGATTGGTGAAGATAAACTGGTATTAAAACATATATTCCGAAACTACCCACAAATAAAAAGATCTGATATGTATTGTCAAATTATTTCAAAAAAGCATTTAATGCAGTCTGGTGGAAATATCTATGGAGATAAATCACTCCTATGTATTTTTCCTTTCTTTATTTTACTTTATCACATCGATCGCAGATATTCTTATAAACGCCGCCCCCCCCCCCCCCCCCCCCACACACGTGGGAAAGTTATTCCTGGTGGAAACCCCACAGGGATGTCATATCTGTTTTATTATACCGAACAAAATACAAAACACAAAAGGGGGACAAATTACAAACACCACAGATTTTGGAATGATACTCGTCGTCTGCCTTGTTGAACTAGTTTCACCGGTAGGTCACTCGACAAACTCCGTAGGTGTTCGTGGGTATTCTTCGGGCTAGCTGTAACAATTCAACTATTTCATTACTGTTGCTATGACAAGGACAACAGCCTGTCACTAAGGAGTGAAGAATATGACGATTAATCCATGGCCATTGACCAACCAGAATCAAGAATCTTCATGTGAGGTATAATAATTTAGACTATTATACCTCACGCGAAGATTCTTGATTCTGGTTGGTCAAGGGCCATGGATTAATTGTCATGTTTTCCTCACTCCTTAGCGACAGGCTGTTGTCCTCACTCCTTAGCAACAGCTATTGACTAATTGATTAGTACATAGATACAGCTATGCACTAATTGATTAGTTACCGCTAGCCCGAAGAATACCCACGAACACCCACAGAGTTTGCCGAGTGACCTACCAGTGAAACTAGTTCAACAAGTCAGACGACCAGTATTTATCCAAAATTTCCGTTTGTTATGTTTTCCCCTTTTGTGTTTTTGGCATTTTGATTGGTATAATAAAACAAATATGACATCCCTGTGGGGTGTCCACCAGGAATGCCCTCCCCTCGAGGGTTTTTGCATTCGGGCTACGTCCTCGAGCGACAATCCTCTCTCGGGGAAGTTATTCCCAGAGGGATGTCATATTTGTATAATACAAAACTTTTATAATAATAGCAAGTAAGTGCGAAAGAACGAAGAAATGCATAAATAAAAGTTAAAACCCATAAGAATATCTCTTGTCGTCTGTAATAGGGGAATAATAAGTAAGGGTCAGAAAGTTAAAGACAGCCCATCGGCCCTGAGATGTGCCATCAAACGAGAGAACTAGCTTAAAAAAGGGATTTTTTCAAGTTTGGCACAGACGACACTTACACCAACACAATCTATAAAGTGTATTTATTCAACCACATCCCTCCCTAACCCACACTCACCTCATAAATTCCCACTAAAACTGAGCAGCTTTCAATAAAATAGGATTTCAACAGCAGACATTATGGCCCAAAGCATACTGTGAGCTTTTTTAAAATCCAAAACCCGAATGAGCTGGTTACTGCATTTCTTTTTCGCACCAATCCGTTTTGCAGGGTTACATTGTCGTGCCGGACTTCTTCTCGGCTGCGGAGTTAGATCCTTGCAAGGATGCTGTGAATGGGCTGGTGGATGAACTGGCCAATGACCTGTACAAAGCTGGCAAGATCAAGGGTAAGGCATTTCATAAATAGGGGGTAACTATGTAAAAAGGAAATGTTAATGGGTGAAGTTTGATGAAGTTATATATCTTATTTGTTATAAATGTCTTTATGTTAAACGTTTGCAACTCAACTACCTATAACATATGAACATGAATATATGTAAAATCTAAAATGCATACACAAGCACACAAACATGTATCATGTATATATACAGGTATATATGTGTGTGTATAAACATGATTATATGTAAAATCTAAAATGCACACACAAGCACCCAAACATATATTTTGTATATATACAGGTATATATGTGTGTGAATGTATATATTTATATATATATATATATATATATATATATATATATATATATATATATATATATATATATATATATATATATATATATATATATATATATGTATATATGTATATATGTATATATATATATATATATATATATATATATATATATATATGTATATATATATATATATATATATATATATATATATATATATATATATATACTAGTATATATATATATACTGTAGAAAACACAATGTTAACGTCTGTTTATATAGCGTACATAGCGTGTGGTTCCGCTTCGCTATATATAAAAACGCTATACTTATTTCTTACTGTACTAGCGCTGTCAGCGGCGGCTACCGTCGCTAAAATAATGATACGCTATGATTCGAAAACTCCCCAATTCGCTATACTTGGGACACGCGTCATATATGTGTTCTACAGTATATATATATATATATATATATATATATATATATATATATATATATATATATATATATATACGTATGTATATATATATATATATATATATATTATATATATATATATATAAAAATATATACATATGTATATATGTATATATATATATATATATATATATATATATATATTTATTTATATATATATATATATATATATATATATATATATATATAAATATCTTATATCTTAATACACAGTTTTTGCAGCGGTTTTTGGGAATAGGCTCGGCCACTGCGCCTCGCCGGTCCCAACTGCCACGGTGGATCTTTGGGCGAGGGTTAGTTGTTTGGCGTCTGACCATTTATTTGCCCATCTGTGGCAATTGTGTTTTTTAATTTGGAAAAACGTCCTGGGTGGGTGAGGAGGATGGAAGAGCGAGATCGCCGTGGTTTACAATTTGCAGCGCCATCTATTACGGAGCCGTAAACTTGCGCTGAAGAGTTCCAATAAGCTCCATCAAGCAGACGATTTTTACGATCTCGCTTGAGGTTGTTTGGCCGTCTTCAATCGGAAGTTAACGTAAATATATACAGAAATATGAAATGAAGTTTGTTTTAACTTAGTTTAGAATCTTAAATGACTTAAATGTTTCATCAGACAGGAGTTAAATGCCGTATTTCGAATAAAGATTTGAACGGGTGATAATGGGTGAACTGTTGGAACGGCAGTCAGCTACGGCAATCCATTTGACTGATGTGTTTTGAAATTGCCACAGAATTTGTCGTATTACTGGCAGTGGTTATATATCTTTCTGCCACTTCACTTTTGTGGCCGTTTGACTTTGTACTGCCCTATGTCCTCCTCAGGTTCACGAATTAAGCGATCGTAATTTAACTTCAAAACAAGAGTGACGTCTGTTGTGTCAAACATTCTCTCATTTCACATCAACAATGATTTTGGCTCTTTCTGTATTTCTTCTGTGTAATCATTTCTTTGTATATATATTTCATTTCTCCTGCATTTCCTTCCCCCCCCCCCCCCTCCCCCTCTCTCTCAACTTTTATTGACTGCCCCCTATCCCTCTACTGCCCCTTTATTGACTGCCCCCTGTATCCCAACTGCCCCCTATCCCTCTACTGCCCCTTTATTGACTGCCCCCTATCCCTCTACTGCCCCTTTATTGACTGCCCCCTGTATCCCAACTGCCCCTTTATTAACTGCCCCCCTGTCTCTCTACTGCCTCTTTATTAACTGTCCCCTGTCTCTACTGCCCCCTGTATCCCAACTGCCCCTCTATTGACTGCCCCCTATCTCTCTACTGCCCCTTTATTAACTGCCCCCTTTCTCTCTACTGTCCCTTTATTAACTGCCCCCTGTCTCTCTAATGCCCCTTTATTGACTGCCCCCTGTCTCTCTACTGCCCCTTTATTAACTGCCCCCTGTATCTCTGCTACCCCTTTATTGACTGCCTCCCTATCTCTCTACTGCCCCTTCTTCTTCCAGTGTCCCCGATATCTCTCTACTGCCCCTTTATTGACTGCCCCTGTCTCTCTACTGCCCCTTTATTGACTGTCCCCTGTATCCCAACTGCCCCTTTATTAACTGCCCCCTATCTCTCTACTGCCCCATTATTGACTGCCCCCTGTATCTCTCTACTGCCCCTTCTTCTTTCTGTCCCTTTATTAACTGCCCCCTGTCTCTCTAATGCCCCTTTATTGACTGCCCCCTGTCTCTCTACTGCCCCTTTATTAACTGCCCCCTGTCTCTCTACTGCCCCTTTATTAACTGCCCCCTGTCTCTCTACTGCCCCTTTATTAACTGCCCCCTGTCTCTCTACTGCCCCTTTATTAACTGCCCCCTGTCTTCTTCCTGTCCCTTTATTAACTGCCCCCTGTCTCTCTAATGCCCCTTTATTGACTGCCCCCTGTCTCTCTAATGGCGTCTGACCATTTATTTGCCCATCTGTGGCAATTGTGTTTTTTAATTTGGAAAAACGTCCTGGGTGGGTGAGGAGGATGGAAGAGCGAGATCGCCGTGGTTTACAATTTGCAGCGCCATCTATTACGGAGCCGTAAACTTGCGCTGAAGAGTTCCAATAAGCTCCATCAAGCAGACGATTTTTACGATCTCGCTTGAGGTTGTTTGGCCGTCTTCAATCGGAAGTTAACGTAAATATATACAGAAATATGAAATGAAGTTTGTTTTAACTTAGTTTAGAATCTTAAATGACTTAAATGTTTCATCAGACAGGAGTTTAATGCCGTATTTCGAATAAAGATTTGAACGGGTGATAATGGGTGAACTGTTGGAACGGCAGTCAGCTACGGCAATCCATTTGACTGATGTGTTTTGAAATTGCCACAGAATTTGTCGTGTTACTGGCAGTGGTTATATATCTTTCTGCCACTTCACTTTTGTGGCCGTTTGACTTTGTACTGCCCTATGTCCTCCTCAGGTTCACGAATTAAGCGATCGTAATTTAACTTCAAAACAAGAGTGACGTCTGTTGTGTCAAACATTCTCTCATTTCACATCAACAATGATTTTGGCTCTTTCTGTATTTCTTCTGTGTAATCATTTCTTTGTATATATATTTCATTTCTCCTGCATTTCCTTCCCCCCCCCCTCCCCCTCTCTCTCAACTTTTATTGACTGCCCCCTATCCCTCTACTGCCCCTTTATTGACTGCCCCCTGTATCCCAACTGCCCCCTATCCCTCTACTGCCCCTTTATTGACTGCCCCCTATCCCTCTACTGCCCCTTTATTGACTGCCCCCTGTATCCCAACTGCCCCTTTATTAACTGCCCCCCTGTCTCTCTACTGCCTCTTTATTAACTGTCCCCTGTCTCTACTGCCCCCTGTATCCCAACTGCCCCTCTATTGACTGCCCCCTATCTCTCTACTGCCCCTTTATTAACTGCCCCCTGTCTCTCTACTGTCCCTTTATTAACTGCCCCCTGTCTCTCTAATGCCCCTTTATTGACTGCCCCCTGTCTCTCTACTGCCCCTTTATTAACTGCCCCCTGTCTCTCTGCTACCCCTTTATTGACTGCCTCCCTATCTCTCTACTGCCCCTTCTTCTTCCGGTGTACCCGATATCTCTCTACTGCCCCTTTATTGACTGCCCCTGTCTCTCTACTGCCCCTTTATTGACTGTCCCCTGTATCCCAACTGCCCCTTTATTAACTGCCCCCTATCTCTCTACTGCCCCATTATTGACTGCCCCCTGTATCTCTCTACTGCCCCTTCTTCTTTCTGTCCCTTTATTAACTGCCCCCTGTCTCTCTAATGCCCCTTTATTGACTGCCCCCTGTCTCTCTACTGCCCCTTTATTAACTGCCCCCTGTCTCTCTACTGCCCCTTTATTAACTGCCCCCTGTCTCTCTACTGCCCCTTTATTAACTGCCCCCTGTCTTCTTCCTGTCCCTTTATTAACTGCCCCCTGTCTCTCTAATGCCCCTTTATTGACTGCCCCCTGTCTCTCTACTGCCCCTTTATTGACTGCCCCCTGTCTCTCTACTGCCCCTTTATTGACTGCCCCCTGTCTCTCTACTGCCCCTTTATTAACTGCCCCCTGTCTCTCTACTGCCCCTTTATTGACTGCCCCCTGTCTCTCTACTGCCCCTTTATTGACTGCCCCCTGTCTCTCTACTGCCCCTTTATTAACTGCCCCCTGTGTCTCTGCTACCCCTTTATTGACTGTCCCCTATCTCTCTACTGCCCCTTTATTGACTGCCCCCTGTATCCCAACTAACTGCCCCTTTATTAACTGCCCCCTATCTCTCTTCTGCCCCTTTATTGACTGCCCCCCTTCTCTCTACTGCCCCTTTATTGACTGCCCCCTGTCTCTCTACTGCCCCTTTATTGACTGCCCTCTTGACTATTCTCCGAAATTGCTTTGAGTGAAATTTAATCATCATCTCTCTCTCTCTCTCTCTCTCTCTCTCTCTGTCTCTCTCTCATTGTGTATGTGATGTCCAGGGTTTGTCTCTCCCAGGGGCATATGCCCCTAACTTTTGCTGTGGGCCCCTAGATTATTCAGACTAGGGGCCCAAAATAGTATGTATAGTATGATAATACAGAAATGCTGTTTTTGACCACTAAATTTATTAAAATAGCTTTCCGGGCCCCAAGCCTGAAATCTAAGTGTCAGACCCTGGGTGTCACAATATCTTGATTAGTGGGGGTAGGGGTTTGGGGAATTTATACATGAGTAGGGGTCCATTCTTTTAAAATTATACGGTATGGTACGGTTCCGGTATTTTTTATATGGTTCCGGTATTCTAACGGTACCGATACCGGTTACTATCACCCCCTATCACGTGATCGTAAGTAGATCGAGCGGGAAAGACGGATGACGCGATCGCGAATTTCTGTCATGGTACCAGTACCAAAATACCGGATACTAATTATACGTTTTTTTACCGGTATTTTCGGGCGGAGTATCGGTACCCTCACGGTACGGGTGTACCGGTGTGGACCCCTATACATGAGTTCTATCAAATTGGCTTGGCAAACTGAACGCCTGGCAGGACTTTCTGATCATGGGTCCAACTTGCCCTGCCTGACTACTTGGGTTGGCAGGGTACTGTTGAGCCCTGTCCCCTATGGGTATCTTCTCTCCCTTTCTTTTAAAAAAAATTGTCGTACCCTCTCTCTCTCTCTTATTATTATTATTTAGGTGGTGTTTCAGTGTCTTGATTAGTTAGTGCAGGGGTTGGGGAATCTATACATGAGTTGAATTTTGATGGAATGATATTAATATTTACTTGATTTACATCTCTATTAAACTTCTGGCGAGGTGTAGTTACCAGAGAGATGTTGCAGGGGCCATTTATCATACATGACGTAGGATTGTAAAATTTGATTATCCTTACTTTTTCTGCCATACTGCAGCCGCGACTAGCACATTGTTAGTGGTTGAGAAAGCCAGAGTATCTGGCGAAGACCACAAGACCCAAAGTCACTAGCAACTTTATCATGTGCATGGGAAGTTGGGAACCCAGGTGGACATTTGACGACATTGACGTAGATCCAAGATGCCTTGCAGTTGTAAGAGCACCATTTGATTGATGCATTTCATTATAATTTTAATAGTGTTTGTGTCACACAGTTCCTGGTGATGACTGAAAACTAGAAACAAAAAAAACAAACAAGAGCGACGTCAATGGTTCAGTAAGGGTTCTATTTTTTTGAGTGGTTAAGGCAGTTTTTTTTTATTATCTGCCTCTGAACTTCCTGAGCTTCATTGAGTATGACTTAGAATCTAAACCCGTGCTGTGCACGGGGGCCTGCTAGTATACATATAAATATATACATATATATATATATATATATATATATATATATATATGTATATATATATATATATATATATATATATATATATATATATATATATATATATAACAATGTATTTATATATATATATATATATATATATATATATATATATATATATATATATATATATATATATATATATATATTTCAATGTATTTATATATGTGTATGTTAAAGGAAAAATTACGCACATTTGATAATGTTCATAAATTTAAATACATTTCAGACTTGCATGCAGATGCTGGCTACAGCAAAAGACTGAATTTGCTGGAGGAGGATTTTCCGGGAGCGAACGTCATACTCCATAAAAAGGGCAAACTCCCTCCGGTATGTCTTTGATATTGATTGGATATGAAAATATGCTTTTAGTATATTTTTTAAAGAAATAGATTTGCTCAGCGTAAGTCATGAGATTGAAGTTTGTCACTGTCAACCCCTTACCTCTATGATAACTATAGAGCCATTTGGCGCAATACATCGTGCATATACGATATTTTTCTTTACTAAAATCTACTGTGAACACTTCAAGGTATTTTAGAATTCAAAGGAAAATGCATGTGTTATTCTTTGGACGTATGAATTTTCAATATACATGTATTCCATTCCATAACCTTGCATTCAGCAGAGTTTATTCAATTAAAAACCTACCATTCTCTATCACCTTTGAATGTCACTCAGGTACTCATGAATGACTAAATGTCTTTTCAGGCCTTCCGTGCATTATATGGAAACAGTCGACTGTTGGATGTTGTCGAGCAACTCGTAGGGCCTGAAATTGCGACCAACCCAGTGTGGAACTTGCGGACCAAGACTCCCGGTAATGAACAGACCACGGTCCCATGGCATCAAGGTAATAATCTTCATTTTCATTGATGGATTGAGATTGAATTTTTTGGGAATGAACAGAACTTTTTCCAAAAATCACAACAAAAAAAATTCTGCGTTTTTTGGAAAAACAGTTTTTTTTTGTCGTTTTCCAGAAAAACAGCGGAATTATTTTTTCTGCCGTTCACACCTGCACCATTGTAATATACCATTCCATATGATATAAATTGGTTAATTCTGGCGCATCATACTTCAACATTTTCTTTAATAAAATCTATATAATGCAAGCGTTGAAGGAATGGCCAAAATATCAAATGTAATGACGTACGAAATGAATGACGTAGAACTACCAAAAGCTATAGAGTGGATTCTGCGAAGCATCACAAATTCACAATGAGTGATTATGATTGCAAAGTAGGTTGTTGTAATCACACAGAGTTGAAAATAGATTCCCCGTTTCATTGTCGTCGTATTAAAGTTTCATGAACACTTGTCTTTCAGACAGCGCCTATTTTGACACAGATTCTCACAGCATGATGGTGCTGACAGCCTGGATTCCCCTCGTCAACGCTGACAAGGTCAACGGCACACTACAGGTAGGTCAGCACGTGACAGCAGCCAGGGTAGGGCCACCGCAATACATACCCAGGACGCAATAGTGACCTATTTATATTGTATACATAAGGACATAAACTTTTTTTTTGTTTACACAATTGCTTGTAAATAAGAGGTCCAATTACACCGAGGTGCCACCAGGGCCAATGAACATGTATACTGATAAGCATACAAGTATGCAGTATTGATGACAATGTGTATACCAATCATATGTTGAAGTACAAAGACATAAACTTACAAGTATGCAACAGGTCTTATCTTTCCAAAACGCAGTAACCGAACTTATACTGGTTGTAAATATATATCAAACCCCAACTGTTTCTAGTATAAAGACCCCTTTATGATTATACTTAGTCGGCAACCAATTTACATAAACGTTCCTTGCCCTTACTATATCACTTTGCAGGAGTATAGCAAATCTTACCGACGTATTAACATCATTAAATCATTAAATTAACCAATTCAAAACGATATATTAAGACGTAACGTTCTTGTTCAGAAATGTCCTTGAATTAGAGCTGCACTCACAGAGGGAGATCAACTCATCAGCTCACCGACGCAGGTTTAAAAAAAATAAAGATGTATTATTCAACCCAGAAATTAAGAAGTAAATATAAAGGTGTTTTCGGATTGGTAGTTTCTGTTGAAATATTTTTTAAAGAATTATGGTTTATTTCGCGATCGCTGTCGGGATTATTTCATTAATTAGATAGTAAATGGGTCAATTACGAACTCCTGATAAGTCGTTTTTGTTAAGTCAAAGATATAAAGTCATAGTTATATACCGGTAGGTCACGCTTCCAAATATACAATGGCATTAAACAAACCTACTTATTTCTGATAAAAGACTTTTGTTAAATTAGTGTCTTAGATGATGCACATTGACTTTATTTCTCAGTTTGTGGAAAATGGCCATAAAACGGGAAAAGTCGCTCGTCACACTGGCTGTGTTGGAAATACCTGGTATGTGTCAGTGACTGAGGAAGAAATGGAAAAGACGTTAGGTAAGAAATGAATAACTTATATCACATCGCAACATTACCTTTAGGTGCCTTCTTAGAACTAGGCATAGTCACTAGGCGTAGAATTAGTCAAGTCATTTTACAAAGCAGCCAATTTTTCAATGTAAAAAACGATTTAGCTTTTGTCATTGTTTATGGTTCCAAAACAATTCTAAGTCCGCTGCCATTCTACCCAAATGTAAGTAAACGATCAAGTTGCATGTCATGTCAGTGCCAATGCCTAAATTATATAAGTACTTGTAATTAGTTAGCAGCAGCTCCTTCCAATAATGTAGTCTTTTTAGAGAGCAAGTTACATTTTACTCTTATCTTAAGAGGTAAACCATACCGTATACAGTATTCATACGTAATTAGCTGTTTGTGTATTTCAAAACTATATATTTCACCATACAGTATATTTATACGTAGCTAGCTGTTCGTGTATGTCATAACTCTATATATGTGAGCTGTTTAGTTTACTAAGTGCTGTTTTAATCGCGTCAAGATTATTGTACGATCGAGTTTTCCTATAGCTACACGTAAATGTATGTTTTATTCACGCGTAATGAGCGTGGTTGACAATGTTAACCCTTATTCTGCTGGAGGCTAATTTGGCCAATACAAAACTATGCAAAACACCTTAAAATAACTGAAACCGTAGAACAAGGGTTCTTATCTGAGAGTAATCAGCGAGAGCTATCCAATGAATACCAACATGACAGGGTTTAGATGGTTTCCAAAAATCTTTGCATCCTTGTGCTTTGAACGAAAGTAGCCTCAGCATTGGAAGGGTTAATGTTACTTTGCCATTTTCCTTATATAAATAGTTTATAAATACCTTCATCAACTTTTGAAGCCGGAATAAACAGCCCCATACCAAATACCCAGTAGATCTGGCAAGCAGTCAACAAGGCTGTAGTAACCCCTGCCCTTGCTTATCGTATAATGTGTTCTTTTCAGGAGTGGACATGAAGAAAGATGTGAAGACATTGGAAATCAACTATGGTGGAATGATACTCTTCAATAACATCGTCCCCCATCAAAGGTGAGGACTTTAGTAATTCATGTACAGTGCCGACATTTAATTCCTGCACCGAGTAAATGCATGGGCAATACGGGCGTAATACACGACCATGCCAGATTGCCACCCAGTTTCCTGGGTATGGACCTTAGAACTGAAGTCTGCTTTGATTCGCTGGTCATTGATGTTTGGCTTTTTTTAACTTGTTATCCATCCATGGCTTTTTCTATAACCAGGCACTGGTTCGTCTGGTTGACTGGTCCAGGAATCGAATGTCTGTACTGCAATTGTGGTCGATTTTATATAAGTTCATTTCTAGTCAATTGCTGTAGTGTATACTGCATAAATATCTTAATGACAAATGTGACTTCATTAATGTTCCTAATCACATGTTTTAGGTAGTAGAAATATGTTTATCGCTTTAATCTCGGATTACATAAGGATGCCCTATGAAGGTTACAATAAATGGTATATCCAAAAAAACACAGACTACAGCCATACCTCTAAATCAACTTGACTTCAGTACAGTAACTCTCACAAGAACAATAGCATGTACTAAACGATGGTCATAGAAACGTAAACTACGTCTCAAGTGCACCAATGATATGCGTTTCTGAATTATTTCTGAATTTACCTTTGCGTATGTTTCAGTTTGCCCAACCTTTCTGAGAACGTGCGCTGGAGCTTGGATTTGCGCTGGCAGGCGCCGGGGGACAAGTGGGGAGTGTGGGGCCTCAAGAAGGGGGTGGTCCTGCGCACGGCCGCAGATGGCGACGTGGTTCCCGACTGGGATTCCTTCGATTCCGTGGACAGGAATACAGCACAGGAGGGAGCTGTGGGAAAGGTCGGTACTCTGAAAACGCCACAATCTTAGATCTTGACAAATTACTGTAAATCACTTAAATATGGCGTGAACATTATATAGCGCAATCATGGTACTGCCATGGAAAGCGTGATCAAAGTATAGCGATGAACAGGAACAGCAGCAGCAAGTTCAATGAAGAATTTAATAAAGACGGGGATGTTATTTTAGCGCATATGGGCAGAGCGCTATTAACGCTATCTTATTGTTCCTGCTATACTTGAGTGATTTACAGTATGTATTCAATATAAGATAAAATTTAGTTTTGATATCAATGATATGCCTACTGCTCATTCTCTGCTGTGATTGGTCAGATTATGGTCACATGAGCACCTTACAATTGATATTGGGTGCAGTATTAATTTCCAACCTTCAGACTCAGAACTGTCAGGTTCATGTGCTGAATTCTCAACTTGAACTCTTGAAAAGGAACCCCACAGAAGTGAATTGAGACAAGGAATTCAGACGAGTTTGGGCTTCTTGTATAATCCTGATAAGGAATGGACCCTTGCAAAGATACAAACTATATTATCTTTATTGAAGACAAACCACATTTTCAAATTAAATACTAGTAAATAAATCTTAAAATTTCTGAAACTAATGCATGTGACTCATTGCTCTAACTATCTGCGTTAATCAAAGCTCAAAACCTTTTAAAACCCATGCTTCTAGAGAAATATACATACGTTTTCTCCCTAGTCACAAGGTGAAATATAACAACTTTATTTGCATAGTCACCTAATCTTTTATTAATATGTTTATACACTTTACACAGTGGCTATCATGCAGTGCATACTTGTGAGATAAAAACATTTTAAACACATCTGTGTTACAGCTCTTTTCAGCCATTAAGAAATAAGCAATGACGTTTTAGCTTAATCTATTCACTGCACACTAAACATTTCATATTTTTTGCAGATATTGGATCCGTTTGACACAACTGTGTCTGGACCCTGGATGAAAAAGTGGGATATCGTCCATGAAAATGCTCACACCAGGGCCTTTGGAGCGGGCAACAATTAAAAGACCTATCTCATCACGCTTACAGTACAGACATTTAATTCCTACACCAGTCGAACGGACGTCTGCCAGGGCCTGGTTGGTCAAAAAAAACGTGGAAAACATGCCAAAAAAATAAGCCAAACATCAATGACCCGCCTAGATTGCGAACCAACGCTACGTTCCATTGCCAGGTCATCCATGCATCCATGCCCAGGAAACTGGGTGGCAATCGGTAGTGCGGTCGTGTATTATGCACGGACTGTGCATGCATTTAGTGGAGGAATTTAAATGTCGGCACTGTTACTACGTCCACAGAGAGGGGTACAACGCTTGCTTGCATCCCCCACCTAAAATGATAGCCCTCGTATCTTTTAATTATGTTCGCTTTAACTTGACTGCTTTGACATTGTGATATATGTGTTATCGAAATGTGATATTTTTGTACGGCTTAATTGTCGATATAGAATTTTACCGATTGTTTTTTCAATAGATCAAGAAAATAGAGTGTATAAAACTACTGCCTCAACATACTTGTATTTAACTTCCATTAACGAAAATTTTATGTTACAAGCAAATACCTGATATATAGTAATTAACCTGGTGTTTTATTAAATTTGGGATTTGATGACGTGTTACTAAATTAGAAATAAGTATGATGTAAATTGATATTAGAAGTTGGTGAACTTTACCTATACAAGAGGAAAGGTATTACGCGAAACGGTTGGTCATTATTTACCATACCGTACCATACTTGGACTTCTATTGTTCCGATGTTGCCTATTGTGTAGGCCTATATGAGAGCTACTTTTCTATGTTTCTGTTTCACAGTTTTATATTGCATGTTTCTTTCAATTGGTTAAGGATGGAACACATGTGCAATGGTTTGATGGAAAAGTAAGATAACTATGTGAGTTTGACCTATTGACGCGTGTTATCAAATACATCTGGTTAAGGTTAAAGTAAATTTCCAGCATTTGAATTAGTAAAAGATATTTGTAAAGAAATATCAATATTAAATCTACATCAAGTCTTAAGCTGAAACACATGCGAAATGGTTTCATGTTAAAGTAAGATAACTATGGTAAAATTATCAAGCACAAACATATATCAGAAATTAGTACACTTGTCGATCAGTTATAGATTATAGAATGTTGTTTGTGCGCACTAGTCAATGAATGATGTACTCCCAGTCGTTGCTTTGATGAAGCTAGTACCATCTATAGTGTGTGGGTTTGTGTAGAGCTGTATACTAAGTGTAAAATGAGACCATTGGTGTGATTCCGTCCATGAAAGAAATTCAAACGGAATTAAAGTGAAATTCTGAAATTAGTATTGTCTCAGTTTATTCTTCAAACACTGTGTCAGTCTCACAGTTAAACACTAGGCTGAATTAAATTACCACATAATAATTTGGTTGTGTATATTGGCATGATAGCCGTTGTGGCTAAGTTGAACGCCTTTGTCTCATAAGCAGTTGATATTGTATACTAAATCTTGTATCGGAAATGACCGGTTGTGATGCCATCTATCGGTGATAAATAAAGTCATATTTCACTTTTCGAGATCAAGACGTTGTTTAAGAACGATGACGACACTTCGCAAAAGCGGTCCCTATTGATTGAGATTTTAGTCATGCTACCCGTTGCGGATTGTCATAGTGACGGCACATTTGCCATTGTCGGGACTGTACACCATTCTTAGCTGGCTAGTGACGTGTTCACCTCAGCATTTCGGAATAGATTGCGAAAGCTCTAAGCTGTCAATTCAACATATTAGGTCCTCATGAGGAAACAGATGCCTTGCAACAGGGACAACTTTCCTTTCCCTGTGAAAGGGGGTCTCAATGCAAAAGTACAATTTATAGTTTTTCGCAAAGCTACAGTACAGACATTTAATTCTAGCACCTGTCGATCGTACGTCTGCCAGTGCCTGGTTGTACGAACACCCATGGATATAATATGTCAAAATAAGCCAAGCAAATTAATGACCAACGAGGCTACGTTCAGTTGTGAGGTCATCCATGCCCCGGAAATTGTGTGGCAATCGGGCGTGCGGAAGTGTAATATCAAAGAGCAATAAAACCGCTTTGGAAGATACATCCGCAACTTGGGGTACTGAGTATCCGTTAGAATAGATAGCTGGTAGGTAAAAGACAACAGGAGGTGGAAAATTAAAACAACTTCATTGTTTATATCTATTTATTAATGTTTAACCATGTATGCATTACTTCCGATGTCGAGATACTGGAAAAGCCATGGCATGAACGACACCATGTTGAAGGCTGCCAACACGTAAGTGACGATTTTTGTTGGAAGTTGCACGACAAGGAAATGCGTATAACTCGTATGAGTTTTAGGGTACCCAGATAAACGGCAGAAAGTGTTCAGGGCAACTGCTTTGGCGACAAGCATCCCCAAAAGCAATAAAGTAGATCCGAGCACATTGCGCACAACGATTATCTTGAGAGAGTTGTTATTTGGGTATAATGTTCCATTTGATGTGCCGAGTAGTTCTGGGTATACTCGGTTGACCCATATTGCTACGGCCATTCCGGCCAATGTCCAGGCGGTGCCCACAGCGTCACCCCTGGCCGGACCCTGGTGAGGGTAGCACACACTTAGGGCTAGAGCCACCAGGGGGCACACCAGAGGCGAGTAGGGGTGGAACTCCATAAAGGCATTGATGGCATCCATACTCGGTATCAGCACAGCCATGGTAGCAAATGATAACAGTAGTCCTACAAGCACATCCTACAAATAGAAAGAAAGATATTTTTGAAAGCTTTGACATAACATAGAACACGCGTACTTCGCTTTTTACTGCATTGTTTTATATATGTATATATATATATATATATATATATATATATATATATATATATATATATATATATATATATATATATATATATATATATATATATATATATAGTTCATTAACTGTAGCAGTACAACAACATTATATATCGGTATTTCAGACAAAACATATATATGAATATGAATAAGGTAACTTAACTGTTATTACTCGAAACAAAGTAGAAGAACAAAAATGAAATCAATCGGTCAAAGTATAAGGAAAAAAAAGATACCCGAACCCTATATAGTGCCAGTATTATCTTTTAACTTGCATGGCCAGTCATGTGTATTATTGGTATTGTGACGGAATGACCCCAGGGCTAAGAAACAGGTCATGTTCCGTCACTTCTATTATTGTAAGCTGGGTCTCCGCCTTCGCAGAGCCTAGCAGTTAGACGTGCTACAAAGTATCTAGTTATTTCGAGTGCTCTGTGACGTAGCGCTCGTGCGGCCTCAACGATTAATGTACCGCGCGTGCGATTGGAAGGAAGGGCGGGAAACTAGGTTAGATTCGGAATCACGTCAGTCTTAGATCAGAGTTAGAGTAGAGTAGAAGTAGAGTTAACGACAGAGGTGTTTACAGACGGATTAAGGTGCTTGAGAGCTGGATTTAGACTACCCAGAGAGTAACGATTGCAAGGTCAAGTAGCCAGAAAGAGACTGAAGCTGTTCACGGATTATTATGTGTATATAGAGAAGATTATGATGACAGCATAGAGAGGAACTGTAGCTGAGCAGAGTGTGTATTTACATCCGGATTTACCAGACATTGAGACCAGAGATCAGAGAGATCAAAAACTTTTTGTGGACTTGTGATGTCGAGATGGTCATTTACATAGAGTGGACTTATTGTGTTGATGCTGCTGTATAGAGAACGAGTGCGGTGGTATGTATATTGTACTGTGATGATTAAACTGTATTGTTGATTTATACTTGCTCGTCCCGTCTTCTCTTCAACACCACATCCATCCCCAACCTTCGCTAAGCGTTATTGTAAGAGTCAGAAAACCCAACTGAGCTTTATTTCATTTCAAGAGAGAACTAAGAAACCTTTTATTTAAGTAAGGTGATTCTGTTTGTTAGTCGGATCATCCCTTCGGCCAGGGATCCATTCCGCTACATATAGCACACTCTTCTTTGGTGACAGCGGTGGGATAGTGTTTAACACTATCGGCGAAATTCTCGAAACTTTTTGTCGGAACGAACTCACAGTTGGTAGTAATAATCAGTGGGGATGGAAGGTGAAGCGGAACGAAAGCAAATTGTCGAGGTGGTGGAGGAACAGGCGGACGGTGCGTTGCGGCTCGAGGGGGTAGACATCACGCAGCCGTGGCTGGCGGCGCAGTCACTGGCGATGGCGGCGGCCAACAGATCGGGATCGGAGTTTGGGCGAGAACATTCACCAAAAGTGGCATTGAGTCCACCTCAAGACACAGAATTATCGTCCAAACCACGCATAAAGCGAACCTTTCTTACGCCTGAGCGAACCGATTCCTTACGCATTGAGCGAACCTTTCTTACGCCTGAGCGAACCGTTAACACTTTCAGAGAACAGATCTCGGGTGCCCGTTTGGACGATTTTATATCAGCCGATCGTTCATTTGGTGCAACCCGAGCGACAGAGTGGCCGTCCGAGCGACCGGTAGCTGAGAGACACGCGGTTCTTCAGAGAGATAGCAAGGTAGAGGCGGGAGATTCGTCGTCAGATGCAGAGTCGGTGGCGCCAGATCGACCGTGCCGTGACGTCACAGGGGAGCGGGTGACCTCCAGAGCCGAGCAGAGGACAGAAGCTGATTGCGGTACACGAGCACCACCAGGCCATCCCTCGGCGAGTAGAAGAGGAGCGGTCAACGCCTCGTTGGACACTACGGTGCCCATGATGGAAGTGCCGTTAGCCAGCAGCAGCTCCGGGGTGATTGACTTTCCCAGGAAGGGAATTGTGGGGGCAGGGCGGACGACAGCCCCGGCCCGAGGTACAGAGTCACCGCGAGAGAGGGAGCCGATTGGTATGGAACAGGTGATAGCAGACATGGCAGCCCTGATGGGAGGAACGTTGAAGACGATAGCGGAGACGCAGCGGGCCATGGCAGCACGGGCAGAGGGAACGGGCGAGCCCCAACGGCCGAAGACATCCGAGCACTGGCGAAACGCCCGAGTGGACCGCTTTGACGGGGTGAGCGAGTCATGGGTGGATTATCGCATGCACTTCGAGGCGACAGCGAAGCTCAACAAGTGGAGCGACAGTGAGAAAAGCCTGTGCCTTATCGCGGCTATGAAGGGAGGAGCCCAGCGGGTGGTGCAGCACCTGTCCGACGCCGAGAGATCCTCGTACCGAAACATCGTCAGGGTTCTTGACCAGCGCTACGCATCGGATGACCAGGCCGAGAAACACGCCATGGAGTTAGCACAGCGTCGCCAGAAGCCAGAAGAGAGTCTGCAGGAGTTGGGTGACGTGTGTAGACGGCTGTTCACCCTGGCCTACCCCGACGCAGAAGGGAAGTTGAAGGATCGTCTCATGAAGAAGGCGTTCATCGAGATGATTGCGGACGAGAAGATACAGCGTTTGACCGCCAGAGGGGATGCCCAGACCTTGGAGGAAGCCGTGCACCTGGCCATCAAGTACGAGGGCACCGAAAGCGGGCGTGGCACGAAAGAACCGAAGGGAAAACCCCTGCTGACCACGGTAGCACGATAGGTGGGGACCGTGACACCCACTGCGGATAACACCATCCAAGCGAAATTAGAGGCCCTGGAAGAACTCGTCCTGAAGTTGCAGCCCAGAAGATGGGAGGGTGCTGGAGGACAACAGAGGCCGTTCCTGTGCTATAGCTGCCGACAGCCAGGTCACATGGCGAGAGACTGTCCCAACAAGACCGGTTCGGGAAACGGACCGAGTGCCGCCCCCGGGGCAGGAGGGCCGGCACAGGAGGAGTAGAACAGACGCCCAAGAAAATACACTTCGACGGGGAAGATGAGGGGAGCCCCTACATGATTGGAAAGATAGGAGGAAAAGAGTACGAATGCTTGTTGGATACCGGCGCCACGAAGTCGATTATCTCGCCCGAGGTCTACCTGAACCACCCGAATAGAAACGACCTAGCCCTGAGAGAGTGCAGAGAGAGGCTAGTCTCCATCGACAAATCACCAGTGACAGTTCGGGGAGAAGTGGAACTAGAAGTGGATTTGTGTGGAACGATATTGGTAGGACACTTCATGATCGCCGAGATAGCCGATGACGTCGTGTTAGGTATAGGACTACAGAGAGCGGGCGGAATCATGGTGAACCATCATACTCAACAAGTCGAGTTCGAGGGAGGAAAAACAGTCCCCTACATCAGCCAGAGAATATCAGGGCTGTCGAAGTGTTGCAAGGTGCTGGCGGACAGAACAGTGGTGATACCCCCCGAAAGGAAATCCTGACCACGGGGTATATCTGCGGCCGCACGAAAGAATTGGAGAAAGTGAGAGGATCAGGATTGGTGGAACCTAGTTCGAAGGGGAAGATGGGACAGAGGGGCGTCATGGTGGGGAAAGCACTGGTGGATGTGGGCAAAGATTATATACCCATCCGACTCCTCAATACCACCAGCGAACCTATCACGATCTACAAGGGCACGCCTGCAGGAGTAGTGACCCCGGTGGCCGGAGAGCCACCCGTCCCCGTGGAAACCAAGAAAGAACCAGAGCAGAAAAGATGTACAGAAAAGATGCCCGACTTCCTGCGGCCATTGTGCAAGGATGGAAGTGAGAACCTGTCGTCGGAAGGGAAGAAGAAACTGGCGGAGCTGCTGACCAAACACCAGAGTGCTTTTGCTAGTGGGCCAGACGACCTGGGGCGGACGCATTTGGTCCAGCACGAGATCAGGACACCCCCAGACCTGCGACCATTGCGACAGCCGGCCAGAAGGTTCCCGTTTTGGAAACAAACAGAAGCCAAGGAAATCGTGGACGACCTGCTGAAGAGGGACCTGATAGAGCCGTCGGCGAGCCCGTGGGCGGCACCAGTGGTGATGGTGAAAAAGAAAGACAACACGACCCGTCTGTGTGTAGACTACCGACGTCTGAACAGCCACACCATCCAGGACGCCTACCCCTTACCCAGAATCGATGATTCACTAGATGCCTTGGGAGGAAGCAAGTGGTTTTGTACCCTTGACCTGGCCAGCGGCTACTGGCAGGTGGGAATGTCCAAGAGTGCACAAGAGAAGTCCGCGTTTATCACCAGCGGGGGGTTGTATTCCTGGAAGGTCATGCCCTTTGGCTTGAGTACAGCACCCGGTACTTTCGAGCGGCTGATGGAAACAGTGCTGTCGGGACTACAGTGGGAAACCTGCCTCATCTACCTGGATGACGTCATCATCTTCGGGAAAACAGAGCAGCAGACCCTGGACCGCCTGGATGCGATCCTGAGCAGAATAGGACAGGCAGGAATGAAGCTCAAGCCCAGCAAGTGTCGCTTATTCCAGAAGAGAGTACATTACCTGGGGCACGTGGTGACGGAGGAGGGAGTCATGACGGACCCTGAGAAGATCGAGACCGTGAGGGAGTGGCCAGTGCCCACCACGCAGACAGAGGTACGCAGCTTCCTGGGGACTGCATCGTACTACAGGAGGTTTGTACAGAATTTCGGGACAATTGCCCGTCCCCTGCATAGGCTGACGGAGAAGAACAGACCCTTCTTGTGGACCACCGAATGCCAGGTTGCCTTCGAGACACTGCGGAAGAAATTGGTGGAGGCCCCCATCCTAGCTTACCCTAGCAGTGAGGAAGACTTCATCTTAGATACCGACGCCAGTGCCACAGGAATCGGGGCGGTATTGTCGCAGGTGCAAGACGGCGTAGAGAGACCCATAGCATATGCAAGTCGGGGGCTGAGCAAGTCGGAGAGGAACTACAGCGTGACAAAGAGAGAGCTGTTGGCGGTGGTTTTCTACTGCAAGTATTTCCGGCACTACCTGATAGGAAGAAAGTTCAAGCTACGCACAGATCACGCCGCCTTGAGGTGGTTGCAAACCTTCAAAGACGCCACGGGAATGTGGGCCAGGTGGCAGAATACCCTGGCAGAGTTCAACAAGGAAATTGTGCACAGAGCTGGCAGGAGTCACGGTAACGCCGACGGCTTGAGCAGACGGCCAAACGAACAACCAGAGAGGGGGAGAAGCTCCGACAGTGGTGACCCCGAAATCAAGAGTACAGAGAGTGAATCGCCTGAAGAGGTGGAAGAGAACATCACCTGCCTTCGTCCAGAGGAAAACCACAGGGTGGCAGCGGTCACTATACAGCCGCTGTGGACGAATGCTGAGTGGAGAGAATTACAGAAAGAAGACCCCGACATCGCGCCAATCTGGACTAGGCTGGCCAGGGGGGAAGAGAGACCCAGATGGAATGAGATATCCGAACACAGCTTGGCCACCAAGTCCTACTGGGGAGAATGGCAACGCCTGAAGATGAGAGAAGGTGTCATCTACAGAAAGTGGGAGAGTTCCGACGGAGCGAAAGTTCACACTCAAGTGCTGGTTCCAAGGAGCAAGCGGAAAGAGTTCCTACAGCAAGCCCACGGTGAGAGGTGGACAGCTCATCTGGGAGTGAAGCGAACAGTGGCACGTCTACATGAGAAGTACTTCTGGTATGACATGCGAGCTGACGTCAGGAGTTGGCTGGCCCAGTGCGGGGTCTGCGTCAGAGCCAAGGGACCGGGAGGCAGGACCAGGAAGAATCCTATGACCATTGTGAGATCGGGGACGCCCTTTGAGAGAATCGCCATAGACATGTATGGACCGCTGCCTGAGACAGCCAGAGGGAACTCGAAGATCCTAGTCATCACTTGTTATTTTACCAAGTGGGTAGAAGCTTATGCCTTGCCGGACGAGACAGCCGAGACGGTAGCCGAGGCCCTGGTGAATGACTTCGTCAGCAGATATGGTACCCCTGTCTCCATCCACAGCGACCAGGGAAGAAACTTCGAGAGTACGCTGTTCCAGGAGGTGTGCAGATTACTGGGAATACGCAAGACGAGAACTACTGCCTATCACCCTGAGGGAAATGGAATGGTGGAGAGGTTCAACCGTACGATGGGAGCCATGATCAGAAGCCTGATAGGAGAAGAACACGACAACTGGGATAAAATCTTACCCCTCACCCTGATGGCTTACCGATCCAGTGTGCATGAGACCACTCAACAGACACCACACATGATGCTGTTTGGAAGAGAGATGACCGTCCCCTTGGCACTCACCATGTCCGAGTTGCCCACCAGCCTGGTGGAGCAGGACGAGCTGGAGCACACTTGGGACCTCCGAGAGAGATTGGCTAAAGTTCACCGACGGGCCAGAGAAGTCACCGGTCAAGCAATGCGACGACAGAAACTGCAGCATGATCGGGGGGCAATGGGCCACCGGAGAGACGTGGGAGACTTAGTCTGGCTGATCACCAAGGTTAGAAGACAGGGTAGAGCTGCCAAGTTTGAACACAAGTGCAAGGGACCCTATACCGTGATCGACGTGATGGCCGACGTGACGTACCGAATAGAAGACAAGAAAGGAAAGAGAACAGTGGTCAATGGAGAGAGGCTGATAACCTTTGTCAAGCCCGGGGATTGGTCTAGCACCGATGGGGCTGAGGATGAGCCGAGAGAACACGAGATTCCGACAGCGGTAGACTCCGAAAGTGGTGATGACCAACCCGACGTGAGACCAGAGAAAGAAAATTCCCAGAGAACCTCGGGGCGGAGAGAAAGAAGAGCTCCGCAGCGCTATGGGTGTGAATAGAGAGTGAAGAAAACCAGGTGGTCTAAGGCAGAGAGAGATCGTATGGAAGTGTGAAGGATAGAGAAAGACAAGACACTGAAGTTCGAGCTACGAAATACGCGTGTATATGCTGTGCCGGCTGGTAGCAGGGGAAATGGCAAGACTAGCCAGCAACAAGGATAACTCCTACAACCCTGGATCATGCTGACATCAACTCAAAAGCTAATGCACCGTGAGGACTGAAGAATATTCGTCTGGCTGGAGGAGGAGTCGTTTTGAAGAGAGAGAAGAACGCCAAGTAAAGTACCAAATCCGAAATTGTCGACACCCTCAAGATACCTTTTAGCTCAAGAATGGTGATTTCGTCTGCTTGGAAAAGTGACAACCGCCTGAGTACCAGCAGGAAAAGACGATGGAGAGAAAATGTCCGACAGAAAGTCCTTAAGATGACACCTGGGGAGAAATGGTTGCCATGGAAACGAGAAAGGAAGGCATCCGGAAGAAAAATCCCAGAACAATCAGGAGATTGTAGCGTAAAAGAAGAGGGGGAGTAGGGTGAAGGCATCATCCAGACCACCAAGAACAGTGAAGACAAAAGAAATTTCTGAAGTGTGAAAACTGAAGAGAAGAAGATTCGCTCTGGCGTCAAGAAGTTGCTGGAGAAGAGAAGAAGATTCGCTCTGGCGTTAGAAAGTTGCTGGAGAGAAGACATAGAGACGCTCTGGCGTGAGAGACTGCAGGAGAATGGAGACTGTGGAGAGCGGCGAACTGTGCCTGTTGCTGCGTCGAGTGTTGGCGAGTCGAGTGAGAAGTCCCATCTGGAGACCAAGGGGTTTCCCCGCACGTGAGAGGGAGTCCCCGCATGACGTCACGGCAGTGGCTGAGTTTGACCTAGTTGGCGAAGCGAGGAATTTGCCGTGGGCGAAAGTACAGAAATAATCTCCGCACGGCGAAATAGAAACCAACCGAGCTGATGGCAAGCAGTCAAGCAGTAACTGAATAGAATGCGGGAACGTGGAGGCTGGAGAACGGGGAGACTTGAGATATTTCGGCGGTGATGGTGGAGGATGGCGGCGGCGAAAGAGACCGAGAAACAGACCAAGTTGAAGTGAGGCGAACCCTGGCGGTAGCCTACGACATCAGAGCAGTCCAGCGAGGACGGGTTGCCGAGCAGTCTCGTCGTCTCACCTTCGATGCCAACGTGTTGAGCCCCATCGTGAGAACCAGCCCTGATGAACTGATGACATACCTGGAGAAATTCACCAAGGCGCGCATCGATGAAATCCGAATGGACCTCGAGAGGAAGGCCTTTGATCGGGGGGTGTTGGAGGGGATGCGACGACAGCAGATGGCAGACCGGGATGCGGCTGACGGGATCATCCTTATCTCCGATTCGGACCCCTTCTCCGACTCGGAACCCATGCCCGACTCGGAGGCAAGAAAGAACAGACAACCTCGATCTCACGCATTAAGCGAACCAATTTATCTTACGCCTGAGCGAACCATTATTTATTTATTTATTATTTTTATTGTGATCATCATGAGACGTCTACTTTTACTTTCTGGCGCTGGAGTACCCAGCAGCAGCGGTCGAACCTTCGACCTGCCTGCTATTCCTGATACAACCTATTTACGTCCATCCTCTGTGGCGCTGGATTACCCAGTCACGAGGATTTGTGTCTCTTCCATGGATAATTACCCGAAGTGCCAACTTACTACGTCCATCGTCTGTGGCGACGGATTAACAAGTCACGACGATTTTTGTGCCTAATTATTGGATTATTATTGACTACTCTACGAACTACCGGACCTGTGTACCATCCATGACGTCCCAGGAAGAAATCGGCGACCAAGGAGAAGTTTTAACGAAGTGACACTTGAGAGATTTTGGACTATGCTGGTGTGTCGGAGTCGTTCACATTTTGGTGAACTTAAAATAAGCGAACAATTTTGAGACCTTAGCGACACAACAGCTGGTAGCCGTAACGTGAGTAAACCACTGTATTGCATGATTTTGATTGTTTTTATCTTGCCATGTTTTATCAATGTTTTTATTGTTCTCAGAGTTAACTCAGAGTGCTATTTTTCTAGTCAAAGATTTTATATAAGTCGAGTATTTTAAGAATTAACGTTTAACGTTTAGGTAATAGAGATGCGTTTCTTTTTAATTAGTAGTTATAGTAGTTCTTTTTAAGTATTCCGCTCCAGTGCAGAGTTTGTTGTCATGTAGATTTCGAGAGTTAAGAGTATTTCGCTGAGCGATATTGAAAGTAAACAAAGTGAGCGATAATTGGGAGAGTTGGACCGGAAGTCCAGGACTTGTCCACTCTCGGGAATTGTGTACATTAGAAGTTAGTATTCCTATACTGTGTTTAGTGACCTGTGTGTCACTGGGTTAGTCTGTTCATAACAGACGAGTTTAGAACTTTTTCGAGAGATGATTGTTGTTTAACGTTCGAGTTACGTTTAGAGTTCCCTTTTTGGAAATTTGTGAAATTTAAGAATCGAGGACGATTCAGAGCAAGTCGGGGGCTGTGTGACGGAATGACCCCAGGGCTAAGAAACAGGTCATGTTCCGTCACTTCTATTATTGTAAGCTGGGTCTCCGCCTTCGCAGAGCCTAGCAGTTAGACGTGCTACAAAGTATCTAGTTATTTCGAGTGCTCTGTGACGTAGCGCTCGTGCGGCCTCAACGATTAATGTACCGCGCGTGCGATTGGAAGGAAGGGCGGGAAACTAGGTTAGATTCGGAATCACGTCAGTCTTAGATCAGAGTTAGAGTAGAGTAGAAGTAGAGTTAACGACAGAGGTGTTTACAGACGGATTAAGGTGCTTGAGAGCTGGATTTAGACTACCCAGAGAGTAACGATTGCAAGGTCAAGTAGCCAGAAAGAGACTGAAGCTGTTCATGGATTATTATGTGTATATAGAGAAGATTATGATGACAGCATAGAGAGGAACTGTAGCTGAGCAGAGTGTGTATTTACATCCGGATTTACCAGACATTGAGACCAGAGATCAGAGAGATCAAAAACTTTTTGTGGACTTGTGATGTCGAGATGGTCATTTACATAGAGTGGACTTATTATGTTGATGCTGCTGTATAGAGAACGAGTGCGGTGGTATGTATATTGTACTGTGATGATTAAACTGTATTGTTGATTTATACTTGCTCGTCCCGTCTTCTCTTCAACACCACATCCATCCCCAACCTTCGCTAAGCGTTATTGTAAGAGTCAGAAAACCCAACTGAGCTTTATTTCATTTCAAGAGAGAACTAAGAAACCTTTTATTTAAGTAAGGTGATTCTGTTTGTTAGTCGGATCATCCCTTCGGCCAGGGATCCATTCCGCTACAGTATATTGATTCATATAGGGGGAGCTTGCAGATATAGACCATGTCTTAACCAATGTTTCGATAGTGAAACCCGTTTCGACCTTATGCATTTGTTGCAGTAAATGAACATACATACATACATACATTCTCTAATCATGCAGGCACAATGTATTTCGCACATGCTGTGATGTACATATAACTTAAATATGAATTTGGTGTTGGGCGATATGAAAAATGAAAAATTAGGGAAAATTGTCACACGGGAAAATTAGCCATTCTACAGTAATCCCTCAATCTGGCAATGTTTCGGACATTTGCAATGAAATGGTTTCCGTAACGATTTCAACCACAATAAAGCCTTTCGCAGACATGTTTGCACATTGTGACCCTTGAATGTATATAAAACAGCTATTTTTGGAGATATGCGTTCATGATCACCTATCGATCTTTTTTGAATATTAACACCATGTGCCAGCTGATTGTGTGACCATTTACAAGATGTTCCTTTTATCCCTTCCAATGCTGAGGCTATTTTCGTTCAAAGCACAAGAACGCAACGATTTTTTTAAACATCTATAACCTTGACTCTCGGTATTCTTTAGAAAGCTCTCACTGAGTACTCGAAGATGAATACCCATGTGCCAGGGCACCAACCATTTTTCAGCTTTCGGCGTCATTTTGTATTAGCAAAATTAGCCACCACCAGCATAAGGGTTATGGAACATTATAATGAACTCCTTACCAGTATAGAATGCATCCCCAGATAGATCCGACTGGCACATACCAACGTTGTCCATATCATAACCAATGCTGCGCCCGCCATCCAGGGGAACTGAGGGGAGGAAAGAAAACAAACAGTTCAACGTTGACATTCGTCGATATGAACGTAATAGAAGTTGACTATCATTCTTGAATGCTACGATGAAGCATTTTCTGTCATCCAACAGCAGGACACTAAGCTGGGATTTGGATTTTGGATTTTTGTTTTTTGTCACATCTATGCCAATTGTGGCTCATTCGTGACTACCCAGTTGTAAGTATGGAAGGAAACCGGAGTACCCGGCGAAAACCACCGCCTAACCCCAAGTCACTGGCATCTTTCTCACGGCTCGTGGCATGTGAGATATTTTGCAGTGACTTGGGATTTGTTGGTGATTTTTCACACGGTACTCCAACACAAACAGCTGCCTAGTCACGATTCAGTCGAAAGGTTTCAAAAAAAGTGACGATAAAAATAAACGAATTCAAATGTGCATGTGCAGTACAGACATTTAATTTCTGCACCAGTCGACCGGACACCTGCCTGTTCCTGGTTGTGCAAAACCCATGGATAACATGTCAAAAAGATTAGGCAAACATCAATGACCCCCGTAGCTTGCAAATCAAAGCTACGCTCAGTTGTGAGGTCATCCATGCATACAATTGCCCAGGAAACTGACTGGCAATCGGGCGTGTGGTCGTGTATAATGCCTGGGCTGCCCACGCAAATAGTGTAGGAATCAAATGTCGAGACTGTACTCTACCGTATCACTGACCTGGTAACGCTCAAACGAGAAGTAGACGAGACTTAGCGGTATGGCGAGCCCCATCATGGCGTGTGTGGAGGGCATGCCGTACTCCTCGCCGTACAGCTCCACCAGGCGCACCACGGGCGGAGAGGCGGGCCGCTTGCCGCGCACCACATCCTTCAGCAGGTGCCCCAGGTACAGGGTGACACCCCAGCTCAACACCACCTGGCGGACAACGTAAGCATCAAAATTCCAATACAAGAACGGAAAGAAAGTAGCGAAGAAATTCTCGTTGCCTAGTGTGGCCGAGAAGTGGAGCAGGTAGAACCAGAATCTGTTCCGGATCCGGTGTTGGAGAACGGGCATCGAGTCACTTCCGGTATGAGTCACTTCCGCTTCCGGCCTGAAACGTTGCTTCCTAGTATTTTCATCTTTTCCCAAGTTTTTCACTCCCTCAGTAGTGGCATTACTGACATCCTTCATGGGATCATACAACACTTCCACGCCGAGTAGTTTTTGGAAATCCGCCGTTAAAAATGGATCGTTTAGTTTCTCTAGTAACGACCACATTGTGCCTAAAAGTGTTTTCTACCTTTCGTGTCCAAAGCAACTGAGTAGCTTGACCCACGCCCTTGTATCTTATATAGCAAAAGTAAATCACTGTACTTTACAAACGGCTCAGAGAGTCCAAAGTGTACATGTACTTAAGTATCAATAGATGGCTAGATGAATGATCTATGAACTCTACACTCGAGTCCAGATATTAATTTAGGCAACCGTTCATGACATTAATTACTGAGTCTATATTCTAGTCCCTGGTACGTACGAAGTGTCATGTGCATTTTTATCAGAGCAAATGTTTCTTTATTGTATATTTTCCACAAAACAAATATATACAGATACAATGAAACATTTTGTTTTGCAGCGATGCATATGTATATGTGACTTCTCATTCGATTCCTATAAATGTACACCGTGTAATATGATATCATTTTCTTCACTGAATAAAATCGTTACCAATCGAAACGTCATCTTGACCTTAGATGATTGAAAGAATATGTAGCGAGAGACCAATTACTATAGAATATGCGCTAGAGTAAAGACCTGGCTATCCCAGGGGTCTCGAATTTGACCTTAATGTGACGTCACCAGGAGACAGAGGCCAATGAGGGCTCTCGTATCGTTTGCATTATCGAAAAACGTGTGCACCAACATGCGCAGAACTTAACTTTTTTTTGCTATTTGCCGCAGCCTGATTGTTGACCGGCTGGTTTCATATCGACTTGTTTTTATTCATAAAAGCTATAAGATTGGATTTAATCTAATACTGCATGATCTTAGTTGTTTCCCTCTTCTGGCCGAAATTCTAACTACAATATACAGATCTGGATGCTGCTGCCATCTATTGGTTGGATATCAACTAATATCCTGTACCGATATGCTTCACGTATGGAATTCTTACGACAGATTAGATTACCAAAACATGGATGGAACATGGCCTACAATAGAAAAATGCAATATATTTGTTCGCGATAGCCATGATCAATGTCTGGAAGAAATCCAAAACTGACAATACCAGTACAATTCAAAATCATTAGATGCATATGTACTGTGCCATTGTTTTCATTACCGTATATTTATAAGCTTCATACTCCAGGAACCGCCATCATAACTCGTCGTTCTAAAGAAATGGTCGTTGCACAGTCTTGCCCAAAGACAGGGCTAAGTGCCCGACGGGTAATCGAACCGCCGACGAAGCGATCTATCATCCGACCAACTCTATGGTATGGCATAAAAAGCCTCACAGGATGCGAGAGCTGTAGCTCCTAAGCAAAATGCACTATACGTTGCTGCCATCTATTGACAAAACAGTAGAACTACGAATTGGGCAAGTTGGTTTACGAAACCTTAGCATTGCAATGGGGAAAATGATTCGAGAGCTGTAGTCTTTAAGCAATATGTACTATACGATGCTGCCATCTATCGGCAAAACAGCAGAACTTAATTAGACGAATTGGTTCGCGAAACATTGGCATTTCGATGGCCAATAAAATACTATACTATACTATACTATAATGGGGAAAAATATCCAAGAGCTGTAGTCTCTAAGCAAACTGTACTATACGATGCTGCCATCTATTGGTTAAACAGCATAACTATGGATTAGACAAGGTGGTTTACATTACGATGAGAGCAAAAATGTTGCTAGATGAGTTTTTCTATTCTAAATCTCTTTGTCATGCGAGCTAAAATGGTGGTAACGTATCTCTTATATGTGCTATTCCCAATGAAGTCTGGTATTCGAAATTGTTGAATTGATATCGAAATGAATAAATCGACCCCGACAACGTTTGATGAATATTGTAACATCTCAAGATATCAATCACTGATTGTATTCTTTATTTGAAAGTAAGTACCTAAGTATACATGCATATCTGCTTGTTCTTTTTATTTAAGTCCACCAGACCTGACCATAACTTTAGCTTTCAGGGAGAAACAGGTTTTGATCTTTGGTCCATTTGTAATCGGGGGGCTCATTAGCTGCAAAATATTGAGCATAGGCAACCAAATAGAAAACAGTTTGAAAAAAAACACGGAGAGATATTTTTACTCAACAATAACAACAGCTTTCTGTACAATATTTCTCAAACGTTGTTTTGAGTCAGGATTTGTTATGTAACATATTCAGAAAATAAATGCATTTCTGCGAGATCCCTATAATACAGGAACATCCCTAAGTATCGGGTCTGTCAGACACTCAACTTAAAGCGCCGTTTATATCGCGAAAAGAGCGAGGATGAGCTCGGAGTTTGCATTGTGACAAGCAGTCGCCAAGTCGCCCCGGGCGATCATCCTTTATTGGCGAGCAGAAGCACTGCACATCTCCCCCTAACCAGATTAGGAAACAAAGCTTATCGTTATACGCTGACGACGTCAGTTTCATCCTCGGGATTTCAAGAGAGAAATTTGATTACTAAATGATAGCGTCTTGTCCATAGTGCGGCCTCGCCGTTCGCTTTGTTCTGGCTCGATATTGGCTCGCCCGCGAGTGGCTAACTCCAGTGCTTAAATGGAAACAATTTGCGATATGAACGTGAGCAGATATGATCTGATCCGGCTCTCTCCCCAGGCACACCGATGCATTATCCTCTAATTTGTTAAAATCCTCCTCCGATCCCTGCCCCTCCGCATTTACTTACTCCGCTATTAGTGCACCGCAACGCGCCCTATTAAAAGCTATTATGGCCCCAAAAAGGAGTTTTCGAAAATAGATTAGGGTTTCAAAACGCCAGCTCGGATATGTCACGGGCTAAATTTATTTGAAAATGCATCCATCAGTTGCTGTATAAACGGCTTCAATGGTTTGGGAAATGTTCCATTAGGCATTTGGACTTCAACATGTCAGGCTGATCCAGGGGCTGGGAGCGTGAGGCCCGTCCCAAAGGATCCGCGGCGCACGCCGTCCATACGAATTAGCGGGCGAAAATAAGCGTTTTTCAATCCAATCCCCTGCGGCTCTTCCTCACAAACTACAGGCCATACGCACAGATCGCTGGCAGGCTGAATTTCAAAGACTGAAGCGCTTGGTATTTCTGCACAAAAGACCATCTAAGCACCTGCAGTAGTAGTAGTAGTAGTAGTAGTAGTAGTAGTAGTAGTAGTAGTAGTAGTAGTAGTAGTAGTAGTAGTAGTAGTAGTAGTAGAAGAAGTAGCAGCAGTACTAGCAGCAGCAGTATTAGCAGCAGCAGCAGCAGAAGTAGTAGTAGTAGTAGTAGTAGTAGTAGTAGTAGTAGTAGTAGCAGCAGCAGCAGCAGCAGCAGCAGCAGCAGCAGCAGCAGCAGCAGCAGCAGCAGCAGCAGTAGTAGTAGTAGTAGTAGTAGTAGTAGTAGTAGCAGCACTACTTAGTAGCAGTAGTAGTGGTAGTATGTTTATTTGCTTGTAATTTTCATTTACAAAAAATCATACTGTGTATACAACGAACAGGAAACAATATATAATATAATAGAAATACAAACGCAATACATAGTATACGCCCCCTATCGGATGGTATACTATTTACAATGGATAACTAGTTTTTTTCCTTTCATTTTTACTCTGTTCTGAGATTATGCAATGGAACAGTTTATCTAATTCAGCTTTTTCTGTCCTATAGTAGAATTCTAATCTTTCGGGACATACGTGAAAGAAATTGAAACACACACACACTTAAATGAAATCAGTCTCCATGATTTTGTTCCAAATATTCTTTCTGCGACGAATCCGCAACTAAATGAGTCAGGGAAAGAATCTCATTAAGAACGCCAGTCACTAAGTCCATTGTTAAATAATCCGTATCAACAGAAATCTTATCCCTGGGGCAAGTCATCATTTCCAGTTTTCTAATTGTCGACAGCAATTGTCAGTTAAAGAGGCATTTATGAGGACAAGAGACACTTCCCGCATCTCGCGCTAATTATTCTGTAATAAGGGGAGTAGGCCGGTATACGGCGTGTACGGTGTCACCTGCTCAAGGGGGATGATAGAAGTGGTCGTTGAAGGCAGGTGACCATTATATATATATATATATATATATATATATATATATATATATATATATATATATATATATATATATATATATATATATATATATATATATATATATATATATATATATATATATATATATATATATATATGCATATATATATATATATATATATATATATATATATATATATATATATATATATATATATATATATATATATATATATATATATATATATATATATATACATACAAACATACATACAAACATACATACATACATACATATATATATATATATATATATATATATATATATATATATATATCATTGACCATCTTGTTCAGATGAAAACTAAACATATAGAAGAGAAAACTATAACAAATACAAGACAAGAGAGGCTAAGTATTCTGTGATATGGGGAGCAGGTCGGTATACGGCGTGTACAGTAGCATCTGCACTGGCCAGGGGGGCATGGCGGGATGAGAGAAGTGGTCGTTAAAGTCTGGTGACCATTACTTACAGGTAAAATATATTTTTCCTGTTTCTATTTTCAAATCAGCAGGTTTTCTCGGAAACATGTTTATGTGTGGACACTTCCTGGGTCTTCACAAATTGTGTGTGGCTGATAGTTAATCCTTATATGATGGTAATTGCCATCATGAAATGATGCAAAAACCTAAAAGAATTACTGTAACTCTGGCACATTAGTACTCATCTGAGAGAACCCGGTGAGATCGCTCCAAGGAATACCAACATGACAGGGTTTAGATGGTTTTCAAAAGATCCTTGTGCTTTGGACGAAAGTAGCCTCAGCATTGGAAGGGTTAACCAGAATAATACGAGGACATTTCACAGCAGCCGTTCTGCTTTTGATTCTCCCCATAAAGTTTCCATCAACCACTAACCCACACGAGCCCATAATCAGGTACTGGAATGAAGGAATATTGGGTTCATAAGCTTTTTTCTGAAGTTCATCATTTGCTTGCAATGTATCTTACAGTGGAATTGCTGTATTGGTTCATATTGTACTGAATGTATATGTTCCTGAGCTATTGTATTAATAGGAGTGCGAAACGTCTCTTCTATGTGTTAAAGTTCCTTCCTTATCTCGGTATACAGGTGTATTTCCCTTTTGTTGTGTGTTATCTCGTAAGCTAAAGATCGTTCTGTCTGTGCTCTTTTAATTTACTTAATGGTTTGAGTGCAAATTAACCCTTATGCTGCTGTTGGCTAATCTGTCCAATACAAAATGATGCAATGAAACCTGAAAAATGACTGAAACTCTTGCAAATGGGTACTCATCTGAGAGTACTCAGCGAGAGCTATCCAATGTACAACGATATGACAGGGTGTAAATGGTTTTCAACTTTTTCAACCTGTGCTTTGGGCGAAAGTAAAGCCTCAGCAATGGAAGGGTTGCGATAATACGTTCAAATCTGTCCTCCCATTATATGCTATACGTATGTTTTACGTTTGGGGACAAAGTAGCTTAGTTGGTTAGGTGTCAGACTAGTAATCAGTAGGTCGCTGGTTCAATTCCCGACCGGGGCACTTTGGTCTGTCCTTGGGCAAGACAGTTTATTCCATATTGCTTCAGTCTACCCAGCTGCAAAATGGGTACCTAGCACAAGTAAGGCAGTGCTTAGAGCTTGTACGCTATATGCTGACAGCTGCTCTGGAATATCCACCGGGGGATTGAAATGGTTTACTTGCGTACAGGCCTGCTAGGGGAGGAAGGTCCTGTGAGCGCTTCGGGGGATACAAGACTATAAACCGAATACCTTTACCTTTACCTTTAAATGATCTGTCTGTTTCTTCAACACCCCCCCCCCCCCCCCCCCCCCTACCACCTCCCCGCCGGCCTTACGTCAGCAGCAGCTAGTGAAATCAGCGCTAGGTGCTGGCCGGGGTAATGATCTGTGATGGAAATAATGAACTCAAGAGAAAAATAGCGTTGCCTGGCCAAGATGTAGCACTAACGAAGTCAGCCCATCAGCTCATCCCGGCCCTAAGTACTATTAGAGAGGAGGAGGAAGAGGAGGAGGAGGCTGCAACTGCGCAGTCTCAACTCATAGAGTAGTGCGAGGGAAAGCCGAGAGGGGGCGTTCTGCTCAGTCTCAACTCATAGAATAGGGCGAGGGAAAGCCGAGAGGGGGCACTTCTGCTCTGTCTCAACTCATAGAGTAGGGCGAGGGAAAGCCGAGAGGGGGCGCTTCTGCTCAGTCTTGATTCATAGAGGAGGGTATGGGTGAGGGTAAGGAAAAGGTATGGAGGGGCGCTCTTGCCCAGTCTCAACTCATAGAGTAGGGTGGGGGAGAGGGTAGGGCGTTAGGTGGCGCTTTTGCTCAGTCTTGATTTATAGAGGAGGGTATGGGTGAGGGTGAGAGAAAGGTATGGAGGGGCGCTCTCGCTCAGTCTCAACTCATAGAGTAGGGTGGGGGAGAGGGAAGGGCATTAGGTGGCGCTTCTGTCCAGTCTTGATTCATAGAGGAGGTTATGGGTGAGGGTGAGAGAAAGGTATGGAGGGGCGCTCTCGCTCAGTCTCAACTCATAGAGTAGGATGAGAGGGAAGAAAGGGCGTGAAGGAGGAGGCAGTTCAGGGGTATAAGGCATACTGTTGTTGTTGATGGTGTTGCTGTTGTTTTTGTTGTTGTTGCTGTTGTTGTTGATCTTCTTCTTCTTCTTCTTCTACGTAGTAGTAGTAGTAGTAGTAGTAGTAGTAGTAGTAGTAGTAGTAGTAGTAGTAGCTATAGTAGTAATAGTGTTATCATTATTATCATTATCATTATTATCATTAGTATCATCATTATTATTATTATTATTATTATTATTATTATTATTATTACTATTATTATTATTATTATCATTATTATTATCATTATTATTATTATTATTATTATTACCATTATTCCCATTTTAATTTTTATCATCCTCATCATCACCATCAACATCATAATCATCTTCATTGTTTTTGCACTAGCCTCCCTTGGCTCTACTTCTAGACTGCGAGGTTTCAGTTCTCCTGACGGCCCCGGTATTGGTATACTATTGTCGTGCTGGCACTATTGTGAACTTGTGGTGATCGGTGATTGGGAATTACCCTCGCTCCGATATTATGCCTTGCCAAATCCAAAGTCAATTCTGCATTGTAATCACTTCCGGCGTCGTTTGATCTTCCTCCGTCACGAGCTATTACAAATGATATTAAATTAATATTTTTGATTAGGAGCCGCCTTTCAAGTCTGATGATGCGGTATAATTCTGGAAAATAGTATCAATGGGCAAGCGAGGCGATGAGAAAGGAGGGGAGATTATTATTCCCCGTTATTCTCTAAACGCATATTGTGCCCACCTCTTCCAGGCGACATTTTTGACCCGATTTATTATAGCGCATACGGAGTAGCTGCTCTCGAACGCGCTTACTGGCAAATCCCTTTCATCGCAAAAATCATATTTCCCTGCGATCCGCCATTGCTGAGTAGGGTTTAAGCATAATTCCGGCCCACACACACATTTGCTATCTACCTATCTTTCCGTCCCCCCTTCCTCCTTCCATCCATCCAAATCTGTCTATCAATCCGTCTGTCCTGTCTGTCTGTCTATCTGTCTGTCTGCCTATCTATTTACCTATCTATCTATCTATCTATCTATCCACCGATCCACCTATTCATTCATCCACCCATCTCTCTCTCTCTCTCTCTCTCTCTCTCTCTCTCTCTCTCTCTCTCTCTCTCTCTCTCTCTCTCTCTCTCCATCCATCTATCCATCCACCCATCTATCTACTAGTATCTCTCAATCTCTCTATCTTTCTATCGATATATCTATCTATCCATTCATTCACACACCCAACTCTCCATCAATGCCTATCAAAATATAAAATGCCCCCCATAAATGTTTAGTTGTCAAAGATGTTAGTTAGTTTGAAAAAAAGGTGGCCGTGTAAGACAGGGTGGTCACTATCAGGTGAAAATTATACTCGACGTGATAGTTTGAGTGGAATTTGGTCTAGTACACGTGGCTATTATTAGGCGAACATAACACTCCATGTGTTAGTTTGAGGAAAGGTGGTCTAGTACGACAGGTGGTCACTATTAGGTGAACATCAAACCTCATGTGTTATTTTAAGGAAAGGTGGTCTTCTAAGACAGTAGTCACTTATCATGTGAACATTATGCTCCATGTGTTAGTTTGAGGGAAAGATGGTCTTCTAAGATAGGTGGTCACTATCAGGGGAACATTACACTCCATGTGTTAGTTTTAGGGAAAGATTGTCTAGTAAGACAGGTGGTCACTATCATGGGAATATAATGCTTCATGTGTTTGTTTGAGAGGAAAGGTGGTCTAGTAAGACAGGTGGTTACTACCAGAGGAACATTACACTCCATGTATTAGTTTGAGGGAAAGGTGGTCTTGTAAGACAGGCGGTCAGTATTAAGGGAACATTATGCTCCATGTGTTAGTTTGAGGAAAGATGGTCTTGTAAGACAGGTGGCCACTATGAGGTGAACAACACTTCATGTGTTAGTTTTAGGGGAAGGTGGTCTTGTAAGAAAGGTGGCAACTTAGGTGAACATTATACTCCATGTATTAGTTTGAGGGAAAGGTGGTCTTGTAAGAAAGGTGGTCACTATCAGGTGAACATAACACTCCAAGTATTAGTTTGAGGGAAAGGTGGTCTTGTAAGACAGGTGGCCACTATGAGGTGAACAACACTTCATGTGTTAGTTTGAGGGGAAGGTGGTCTTGTAAGAAAGGTGGTCACTATCAGGTGAACATAACACTCTATGTGTTAGTTAGACGATAAGGTGCTCTTGTACGACAGGTGGTAACCAGGGTAACATTTCACTCCATGTGTTAGTTTGAAGGAAATGTGGTCTTTTAAGACAAGTAGTCACTATCAGGGTAACATTATAATCCATGAAGTGATTAGTGTCTAGCCGCTTATTTCTGTTCGAAATATTTTGCGGATAAAACATTCAACTTTTAACTTGACGGCTTGCAATGCATTTCTTTGCAACTATAACTTGATCTTGCTCATATATAGTTACATTTATGTTGTAGATCAACTGTATTCTTCTTTTCCCGTAACGTAACCGTTACTTTGAGATAATATGCGTACATTTCACTCCGTTTTTATTCAAAAACCTTTTTATCCATAAGCCCCGTCCTAGAGAAAATAACCAGAATGTGGTACTTGACCCTAGTCCTGCTGAACCCAGAAGTATCTGAGAGACACTAACTAACCTGCTGTGCAAGCTAGTAAATATGCGGATGCTCTTGCTGACCTGCTAATGATCATTCATATGAGTAAGTCTAAAGGACACCCAAAGCACCTTCATTTTGAAGACCCTTCCTAGATCTTAATTGACGTATGGCAAGTTGGTGGTAACTCCTCAAAATTCAAGTTGTGCCCTTAAAACCCCCAATGTTTCAGCTTTCTTAGACGTAGATATTCCAAAGTCGACAATGGAGATTGTGTGTAGGTCATTCTTTCCGCGTTGGTGTTGGCGAGTATGAACTGATTCCTAGCTGTGTGCAAGTGTCGCTTCCTTAATTGTTTGACCCGTGGCCGCTGCCGCCGCCGCCTTTGCTGGCAGGGCGCTCCTCAATGTCTTGCCGCCGCGGCCACTTAGCGGGCTGAATAGCGGCTCAATGTCTGATTGCGAGACGCGCAGGCCGCGCTCAATAGCATGTAATTGCCCAGCACCGACATTATCCTGTCCAAATGTGTCAGAGCCACGCAGTTTTTGCTGAAGACGAACTGAACCAAGGCCCGCACACCACTCATCCCAAACATAGCCTTGGGGATTCACGCCGTCCAGTTGTCTCTTTTACTGGAAAGGTTCTCCATCTGGTCTTAGACATATAAAAATCAAGTGGATATGAAACAAGCAAGTCAACATGAATAAGCTGCGGCGAATAGCAAATGTTGCATTCTCACTTAAAGCATTTGTGATGAAGTTTCCAGTGACTCGGTGGTTTTCCTCGGGTACTGCATGTCCCACCGCCAATAATTCATAGCTAGTCAAAACTTTGTGATATTGCCAGAACTTGAACCAATATTCCACAAATTTTCATTCCAATAGTACATCTCCCCATAACGAATGAGTGGTGACCAGTAACTAGGGTTGAAATAATAGCCCATCTCCAAGAATAAGCCAAATTTCATATCGTATCTCATTTGGTGAACAAAAGCTTTAAGTGAAATAGTGATATATTAGATAAGGTTCTCTTTTCTATTTGTATAACCATCCTAATTCCTCTGTACTGTTCTCACCTGATTATATTTGTGTTTTTCTTTGTTCGTTTCAAAAGTTATGAAAATATAATGTATGGTTTTGTATACGAATACTAGTAGTACAGCAAATAAACATACACTACAATACAGTACAATTCATCAGCACTGCTGTCGAGCTATAGCTATTCCCGAACTGGCTTGGGAGATTTCACTCTGATGGACGAGCGTGCCGCCAGACACCTACTATCTGTATTCGGTGAGAAGATGGTCAGCTTATATTGACCATTAGCCAGAGATTAGCTGCATTGTGACAGGCATCAATAGAGCCCCAAATGAACGGTGTCAGATGCATGACATTATCACCCCCCTTCCTTATTATCGCTCATCAACACATGTGATCCCCCATTCATCTTATACCTATATCGCTGCGGAATGAAATAAATAAATTGTCGAGAATTGCTATTTGTCGAGGCCTTTATTAGGGTCTATCACTTTCAAGAGTGGTCTCAGACATGACGACTGTATGATGCCGTGTAATGCGGACGTCAATGATCTCGGAGGGCCCCCAAAAGAAAGGCTCTGGTCGACTCTTGTGGGCAATGATTTCACTGGGGTCTGGACAGAAAGGCACTCGCCAGCAATGCGGGCAGTCAAGGGGCACGTCTTAAGCAGATCATGAGGATGGCAGCTGCCTGTGAAGGCTGTAGCCACGATAAAGGCGGCAACTTACACACCCACTTCTAAACTGTAAACCCTCCCTCACATTTACATCCCTACCCCAGCCAACTACATCAAATTTACCCCAGATGGATGGATACATAGGTTGAAAACCCAGACTAGGAGGGCCATCAATGAACTACTACTACTACTACTACTACTACTACTACTACTACTACTACTACTACTACTACTACTACTACTACTACTACTATATATATATATATATATATATATATATATATATATATATATATATATATATATATATATATATATATATATATATATATATATATATATATATATACTAGTATATATATATATATATATATATATATATATATATATATATATATATATATATATATATATATATATATATATATACATATATATATATATATATATATATATATATATATATATATATATATATATATATATATATATATATATATATATATATATATATATATATATATATATATATATATATATATACACACACAAACCAGCAATACACAAAACAGCAATACTATGCTCTCATGGCAGAGGCATCTGTAAACAATTTTTATGGCATTGTCTGAGTAAATCCTATAGAAAACATCTTACAACAACCCTAGAGTAATCGAGTGCGTCGTTATAGTATCTGTATCTTCAGGTAAACCATATTTGGAAAACAAAATCCTATTTTAATAATATAGAACTGTGCAATCATTTCGGAATATTTGTTAGATCAAAAATATGGCGTTCCGTTCTAGGGATGAATGACGAAAAATCTGGTAATTAACGACACCGACCTCAGCAATTCTGTTTGTCTTGCAGAGCATTCTGTCCTTATATGGACATACCATATTTACCATATTTGGAAAAAGGGGATGGGTCATGTTTTTGTTTACAATGCATGATTGATTGATGTAAATGTTATTATTTTTTCTTTTCTTAAACATACATGCTTCTTTCCTTGCATTTATTACTTTACACACTAAGCGAAGAAAATATTTGCAAAGTTATCATAAATAATTATTAAGCAACGTGTCACAGTGGAAATAAAAGCACAATGTAGGAAAAAACTGCACTGAAATGAAATTATCACAATTGTATGAAATATTGTTGTCGTTATGAAATGCAAATTTTTTTTTTAAAATTGACTGGAATCTCGTACACAATCATTCAGACATGCCTTTTCCCGATTCATAGTTAAATTCTGCTAAGATATGTAGAAACATTCATCTTGAACACACATAAACGAACATGCACACGTTTTTGCATGACTGTACAATGACTAGGAGACTATTCATTATTTAGTGCATAGTATGTAAGATAAGGTTTTTTCTACAAATGGTTGTTTAAAGTTCCAAATATCGGATGCCATCTGATGTAGAAACATCCATCTTGAACCTACATAAACGAACATGCATGTTTTTGCATGACTGTACAGTGACTAGGAGACTATTCATTATTTAGTGCATAGTATGTAAGATAACGTTTTTTTTCTACAAATGGTTGTTTAAAGTTCTAAATGTCGTATGCCCTCTGATGACGTCATGCACTCATCATATCCACCATTGAAGAGCGGCACAGATGGGGCCAGCAGTTTGATTTAGCCGTCGTAAATCGGATTTTCCTATCCCAATATTATCTTAATCATGTTAGAATTTGCCCAGGCGTCGCTGCCACAAGTAGAGCAAGCGAAGGAGACATTCCTCGCAAGAAGGCGTGAGGAATCACGGCACTTACAAAAGAGAACGTGAAAACTATCATGCTGACATTGTCAGACAACCTGATTAGTTCATATTAGTGAGAAGTGCGATGACAACTGTAATTTGATCAGCCATCTTGGAGGAGCAAATCTCGTGGCTGCAGACGATCGCCACTGGAGCGAACGTGATCAGACATCCATGACTCGCTCTGGCCTAATAATTGAATAATACGCGTCATTTGCTAACACATTTATACTGAACGATTGCTGAATAACTGTATTAGTGGAGCGACTACTTCTGAATGGAGCCCAAGCTGTAGAAATGTTGCATCACCGTTTAAACATACACTAAACCTCATCTTTTTGGCACGAAGTCTGTGCAAAAGATACGCACAAATATGATAGCCGATGTGTGCGTTCCTTTGAAAGATTCATCTATTCATTTAATTACTCCATAAAATTCAACTATTGGTCAATTTTACTTCTAGCTATCATTAATAAGAAAAGTAAATATATAGGATCTAAGATGACACTCTAAGATGATACTTTACGTTTTCAGTACACCATACATTTCTTGTTTACAGCATGTGATCCTAATCGAATTTGGATTTTGGA
>OZ012686.1:20507690-20533690 GCA_963942565.1 Maea johnstoni
ACATATAAGGGTCATAAAAATACGAAAAACACTAAAAAGTTTGCCGATTTTAAACAGATGCCTTAGTTTCAAAGGTCAGCCCGGCGCATTTTAAAAATGAGAATGTGTTTGAATGTTATTGGTGAAGTCCTTGCTATACTTCCTATTGGATTGATGAATATCAGCTTTGTAAGTTATTCTGGTTTTGAAGTATAGGGGCCTGAAATGCGACATAGGCTGATTTTTTCATATTTTGTTCACAGGGGGGTGGGTTAGAGAGGCCGATATCTCAAAATGCTCAAGGATGCCAGGGTGTCATCTGGCATTTTCTGAAAAGTCATGCCTTACTCTCTTATAATCAATCATAAAAACACTATACCTAACAATACAAGGTTCACCCCAAAGATGTGTTTTGGCTGCCTGACTATACTATATTATTGTCAAATAATGAAACGCTAAGTTTCCAAGCTCCTAACTAAATTTTATGAACACAGGAGACAGCTCATTTTTCAGCTAGGACATCCTTGTAGAATAGTCTTTATTACTGAATGAGAAATAACCTCATGTACCTCTTATTTTTATGAAATCCATAGGCCCAAAAATCAGGAAAAATGCTAAATGTTTATGTACTGTAAAACTGGTAATGTTTGCGTGTAGTAAATATTGCGTTTTTTTTCATTTTCTCTTTTATGCGTGTTTTAATTAATGCGAACGCCACCAGACGTCAGATATCTGAAACAGAAGGGACAGATTTATGCGTGTTTTAATTATTGCGTCCTCATGCATTCGCATTAAAACGCAATCATTAAATCACGCAATCATTACCAGTTTTACAGTATTTGAGATGATTTTCTACTTTCACAAGCTTGTATTTGACTAATGGAAAGATCAGGTAGTATTTCTATTTGAGATATTAGGGTCCTGAAAATACGAAAAGTGCTAAAAAGTTCGCCGTTTTTGAACAAATCGCTTACTTTTAAAGGTCACCCCGGCCCATTCCAAAAATGAGAATGTGTTCGAAAGTTATTTGTGAAGTCCTTGCTATACCTGCTATTGGATTGGTGAATTTCAGCTGTGTAGGTCTTTCTGGTTTTGAAATACAGGGGCCTGAAAATGAGACATAGGCTGATTTGTTCACAGGGGGGTGGGTTAGAGAGGCCGATATCTCAAAATGCTCAAGGATGCCAGGGTGTCATCCGGCATTTTCTGAAAAGGCATGACTTACTCTCTTATAATCAGTCTTAAAAAAAACTATACCTGACAAAAATAGGTTCACCCCCAAAATGGGTTTTGGCTGCCGGACTAATACAGTCGATTTACCTTTCCTCCTCTCAATTCTTTACTGTCTTCTGATTTCTCTTCCAGCTTTCTTTTAATTCACTGTAAAACATGTTTTTTCCTGTTATTTCACTCAGGACAATCTTGCATTGATAATGAGTCACGATGTATACAAGCAGGTTCCTAGTATATTGGCATACCGGTATATGTGATGGAACAAATTACCATGAAAGCATTATGTACAATAGAAAAATGTGATTATGTGAAATTGAATAAACATTCATAAATAATTTGCTATCCTTTCCCATATCCTAAAGAAAAATCAATTTCATTTGCTAGAAGATATAAATATATATGAAAACAAAGGAAAAAAGCAGAGAATTGATCAAGATTAAGAATAAATTATCCTCGCAACATCCAAAACCATTGCAATGGTGTTTTTCGTTCTGCTGCTGCTGCGAGCTACCGTTTACAAGGTGTCAGAAAGAGGGCAAAACCCGATGTTCAGCGTGGTCGTGATCCATACAGTGGATAAAGTGGAGGGGTTAATTATGAGGCCTGGGGAGTGTGCCCGTGTCACAACCCTAGCGGCCCTCCACTGACACTCCGCAAGGTCAAGGTCAGCGGGTGCCATCATGGTTCAACAATGGCCGCCACATTGATGGTGGCAAAAGTGATTTCCAAACATCGAGACTATTCGTAACACAAACGCTGATGAACTATTGAAGCATCCTACATGCCATCTAGAGACTTCTCCATTTCCAGCCAGTGTTCCTTGATGCGACCTTTAATGCGTTAAGATATCAATAAGATGACTACTTCAACATGATACGCTCTTTGATGTCAATAACCACATGATGTTCATTGCATTCCAGTGGGATGTCAGTTTCAGCCTGGGGGAGCTCGGTCACGTGGTGGAGAATCACATTTCTGACACTGTTGCCGTATTTATAGGACGTTACTGGAGGGGAAGATGAATCCCACTTCCTTTGATAAGTCGCCGTTATTGGGAGGCCTGCAATCAATAGCGCGGTGATAGCGCACAAATGAAACTGGAGATCCTCTGGATAAAGTATCCCTCCAAGCTCCATATTGACAGGGATTTCCTCCTCAGATGGTCATCCTAGTGCAACCGACTCGCCGCCGCCGCGTGATTTTCCAACAGGAATTGAGAACCTCTAAATTGGCAGTTCCTGTTTTATACCCATGTGCGAGTTGCGGGTTTGGCCTATATTGTAGTTTAATTTTTGCGTTTTTTAGCGTTTAGCCTCGGACGCAAAATTAAAATTCGCAATGCTTTGTGCTGCAACTTTAAGTGTATAGCTGGCACTCCATGATGCGGCCAAATCGCAAATACCGCAAAAATCGATTTTCTGTAAAAAGTCGCAAAAGTTACTCTACACAATCTTTTGTGAATCTACAGTAGCAATTAGTTAGACCTTATAGAAAAAAATTCTTTGTGACCTGTATGATTTTGTACCATTATTAAGTGCAGTCAGTACACATACAATACAATACAACGCATTGCAATTTGCACGACCATGAAAGATAGGTGTTCAAAATAATCCACCCACCTTTTCCAAACCACCTTTACCCAAATGTCTACAAAATATGAAGGCATCAATAGATGTTTATGATTTAGAAATCGATTTTTTTCCACGCCAATGCTTCTCAAAAGAACATTGGTTAGATATTGTGCAATACAAAGCTTTCCTTCAGTGCAGGACATTTATCATAGCCTCATATATCAACATCTTAACTGGAGGCCATTTTTGTACTTTGACATATTGGCTAAGGTAACTCCCTGTTCCGTTTTGAACAGTGTCTATTAAGATGTGCCTTTGCACCCTGGGGTTGTTTCTCTACTTCTTTTTATTACCCTTCCAATTCTAAGGCTACTTTCATCCAAATCACAATGACGCAAAGATTTCTGAAATGGCCAATACAAAACATTGCAAAGAAAACAGAAAATGACTGAAACCCTAGCAAAAGGGTACTCAGCGAGAGCATTTCATTGAATACTAACATGACAGGGTTTAGACGGTTTAGCAGCATAAGGTTTAAGAACGAACTCAAGCTAATCTTTTACAATTGATTCTGTTCTGAAGAATAGTTGAGAGAAGATACTCCGGCTTTGTGCTTCCTAACCCTTATGCTGCTGGTGACTAATTTGGCTAATACAACATGATGTAAAAGCCCTTGAAATTAACTAAAACCCTGGCCAATGGGTACTCATATGAGAGTACTCAGCTAGAGCTATTCAATGAATACCAACATGACAGGGTCTAGATGGTTTTCAAAAAACATTGCATCCCCATGCTTTGGACAAAGGTAGCCTCAGCATTGGAAGGGTCAAGGTACCTTGATTTGCTCAACCACTGTTGGCACTCAGTATCGTCAATTTGGCGCCGAAGCCTGCATGACTGATTTCTAGCTTCGGCCTTTGTTTTGTCACTCAAATCTTTTGATCTATGTTTATACAGTACCTTACCCCTTTGTTTACCTTTTGTATTTGTATATTTCATGTTGACTTGGTATGGTCAAACACGAATACTATACATTACAATACAAGATGGCAATATTCTGATACGTGCATCACTTTCCATGCAGTACATAAAAGTAATTTTATACGGTCATTACTTCCATACTATAAAAATTAAGTTTTATGGAGTCCCGTTTTAAGTAAGATATACTTTTACTATGATATTATAGTAATATATGCACTATGGGGCCAAATGGGCCCAAATTGACCAGTGGCCCTGTATCTTTGGAGTGCATGACCAAAACTTTATGAAATTTGGCCACCAAATAGCTTGCAGAGATAGAAAAAAAATCGAAAAATTCAAATGACATTGATATGACCTCTAGTGACCTTGAAATGATCTTTAACTCTATGTGTTCATCATATCTGGCATTTGGTCAAAATTATTGCCCCCTAATAATACAGCAACGAAAGTTACTCCCCCTTAGTATCTTAGAAATCATACTCTAATATATATTTTCAAGAAAATCTGTTCAGAAAAAGCAACTTTCGACCTTTTTATGAAGGATGATATGAAAATACATATTTGCCTCTCTTATGACAAAACCAGCAACCCTACGAAGACCAAAACCACATTATCAGGTTGGTCTCAAGACGTAGATGTCATTTTATAAAAATATCATCTCAATATCTACTTTCATCACAAAGTTATGTCCTATTTTCGAAATCTGCGAAGATCTTTGACCTCGATTTCGAAAATTGAACGTATCTTTGCAACCGAAGCAGATATCGGGATGGTCTTTTTTAAAATGACATCTACACTTTAAGCTCTAGCTAGTTATGTGATTGTCATCTTGGTAGAGTGTACATGTCTTTCAGTAGAAGGGAAAATAAATATACTTATTTCGACCTTTACAAAAAAAATCATACATTCTATAGTGCCTTGCTCACAATCGTATGAGAGCAGACTTTTCATTTTCATCTAATTTTGAGAAAATGTGATAGAAAGAGGAACCTGCCGAGAAAATAATTTAAGTTCGTCAAAAGCACGTGTTCATCTGACGTTTTACTTGTTTACTGTACGGGATACGGGTTAATGGAAAAAAATATACGGCTATTCCAATTATGTACAAACCATCTTATTAAAGAAAATTAAGCAAGTATTCAATGGATCCTTCACAAGTGTAGTGATATGATATTTCAAATTGAGTTATCAAAGATAATTTGATTAAGACAAGTAAGTGTTCGGTAGCTCATTTGAACATTTAATGACACTCTTAAACAATTCATTTCAAAATGAAAATGATAGCACATTAGTTCATTATTCATTTAACCCTTCCACTGCTGAGGCTAATTTCGTCCAAAGTACAAGGACGCGAACATCTTTGAAAACCATAAAACCCTATCATGTTGATATTGATTGGATAGCTCTATCTGAGTACCCTCAGATGAGTACCATGTGCCAGGGTTTCAGTCATTTTTCAAGTTTTCTGCATCATTTCGTATATGCCAAATTAGCCAACAGCAGCATGATGGTTAAACAATTTATATCAAAATTATGATTATCGCACATTAATTCATTATTCATGAAAAAAACAAAGGTATCCGTGTGTTTTGCTCTTGCCGCCCGGATTGCACAAAAAAGACTTGCATATGGCCACACAAGGACCTCATAATGATTGGTCAGGATCATCTAATTACGAAGCTGCTACTAATCTGAAATCCAAGCTCTTACCAGGCTGAACTTTAGCAAAGACCTGACTCCGGAGAGCTATTCGACACATCCCACGGGCGGCGCTGTCACATACGATAAACACTTCTACAGCATAGTGAATATCACGGGCAGAAAAGATGCGGATTCAATTAGGAGAAGAAAGACATTATGTCATTTCCACTAGGAGGAGATAGCTAAGTGGATTAGATGGGTGTGTTTTGGGTGATAGAAGAAAGGAAAGTGAGAAGAGGGAGGTGGGAAGATGGAGGCTAGAATGTACAGACCAAGGGAGTAGATATTAACCCTACCACGCCCGCTGGGCCAAGATGGTCTGGCAAATATCATCCTTATGAGAAACAAGCGAGTTGATGTTAACCCTAACACGCCCGCTGGGCCAAGATCGCCTGACAAATATCATCCTTATGAGAAACAAGCGAGTTGATATTAACCCTACCACGCCCGCTGGGCCAAGACGGCCTGACAAATATCATCCTTATGAGAAAAAAGCGAGTCAATATTGTCCCTTCAACGCCAGATAGACCAAGACGGTAAATTATGCAAATAAGTCCCTGTATAAATGTATACACATGCATGTATATGTGTCTGTATGTATATATATATATATATATAAATATATATATATATATATATATATATATATATATATATATATATACATATATATATATATATATATATATATATATACATATATATATATATATATATATATATATATATATATACATATATATATATATATATATATATATATATATATATATATATATATATATATATATATATATATATATATATATATATATATATATATACATACACATATATATCCAATTTTCGTATAACGTGGTACATTTCTAAAATGGCATCTTTGAGAGGATTGCAGATCGATAACTCTTTCCTATGATCATTACAAACGATAAAAACGTAAAACAGCAAGTGTCATGGTGCATAATATCCAAGATATGTTAACTATCACATCAAAGCTCTTTCCATCTTGCCATTCTTTGCCCCTGGAGGCAGGTGAGCCTCTCTGGGAGGCTGAGCCTGCTTCCCTAGCTAGCGCTCCCAGCAGCAGCAGCAGTCAGATAAAAGCACATCTCAGCGGCCAGATTACCACTCGTCTTCCCTCGCCAACTTACACCGAGATCATTTGATCAGGAGTGAGTTCATATTCCTTTGACGACAGGCAGCAGCAGCAGCAGCAGACGTGTAATCACAGTGGCGTTGAGACCCCAGAGAGGTGGTTCTCTGCAGTGCCATCATCATGGCCAGCGGCCAGCAGCAGTAGGATGGATGAGCCCTGAATTAGTTTTCCACTTAGGCAAGTATTAGTAGGGATTGCGATGAGAGGAATCATCATTGCTGCGGCGAGGCTGGCTGAAGGCAGTTATGATCCGTAAATGATCGTTGTTCCTCATCAGGTTCTCTGAAGCCCATGTCAGGCTTAGCCATCGGCCTATTGCACATCATGCAGTTTGAAAACCCACCCCCATTGACAGAACACCTAAAACCACATATCTGGTCATCATAGGCTAATTCATTATATCAATAAATAATCAACTCATGTACCTACAGTTTGTACAGTTACATAGGTCATAATGAAACTTTAATATCTGCTGCGTGTGAGAGTGACTAAACCTCAATAAACCATATACTAGTATATATATATATATATATATATATATATATATATATATATATATATATATATATATATATATATATGTGTATATATATGTATATATATATGTATATATATATATATATATATATATATATATATATATATATATATAAATATATATATATATATATATATATATATATATATATACTAGTATATACATATATATATATATATATATATATATATATATATATATATATATATATATATATATATATATATATATATATATATATATATATATATATACATTTATATATATACTTATATATAAATTTTATATAATTATATATATATATATACTAGTATATATATACATATATATATATATATATATATATATATATATATATATATATATATATATATATATATATATATATATATATATATATATATATATATATATATATATATATATATATATATATATACATATATATATATACATATATATATATATACATATATATATATATATATATATATATATATATATATATATATATATATATATATATATATATATATATATATATATATATATATATATATATATATATATATATATATATATATATAGAGAGAGAGAGAGAGAGAGAGAGAGAGAGAGAGAGAGAGAGAGAGAGAGAGAGAGAGAGAGAGAGAGAGAGAGATGGCTATCGACGTCAGCAGGTAAACTTTTCAGACACAGTGCATTAATGGCTAGTGTAGCATTTTCAACTTGACATTTCCTCTTAGCGAAGAGCCATCCACCTACATCAGTGCCCATCACCGGGAGTGATGCCCGCAGTGTTGATGTGCTGGGCTCCAGTCGAGTCTTACGCCACTGCGCAGATAAAGCATTTCCTCTAAATTGCAAATATCGATCAGGAATAACTTCAAAGTAAGAAGAACCAATTTCTTAAATTAATCATCATTGGTTGTATCAATGTTTGCAAGTTGGTTCCAAGAAATCCTCTCATCAACCACATCAGAGTCAGTGGACTTAAGTGTGTGATAACTCCATAAAACTCTCTAATAATGATGAAGCTACAATAATCGCCTAGCCGAGCTGTAAAGTGCTGATTTTCAATCCAAAACGTGGCATCGCAAAATCACTCTTCTGGAGGGTGTAAGGCATGGGCGATATATTTTACAATATCGACACTTATGCCTAACTGTTTTATAATTACCCCATACAAACGTTTACAAAGTTAAAAAGCATTGGCCACTTGCCAAAAAAATGTTGACATTTTGATTACTCCTATGTAGACTTATAAACAATGATTTAGAGTCAGAGAAGGCGTGGGTTAAAGCACCCTGCATTTAAGGTGGTCAGGATACCCCTTTAAAATTTATGTAAAACGGACTATAATTTCTGGTTATCTTATTTTTCTTTTAAGCAGTGTGGGTCTTTTGCTCTTTTGAAATCCTAGCAAATAGGTTTCATTTAACTCAGTTCAGTTTCAATTTATTTGGTTTTCTTTAACCTGCGCCATAATTACCACACTGCTTCATTTTTGATTATCTTATTTGTGAATTTTGTTTTGCCTGATTTATTTTGTATGATGTACACTTTTTGTTCTTTGAACAAGTCAATAAAGTACAATTCAATACAAACAATGCATAACAAGAGGATGGCAACTTGTGATAGAGATTTCATTTTGCTTTAACTTGCACTGGATGCTGTTTTATTTTAGACAGTATTCCAACAGCTACTGATCAGATATTCCAAGTTTTTTGAAGAATGACACTGCAGTGTTCATTTTGATGAACTATTTCATTTTGATATACATATACAAACTAACTTGCATACATGCATTCAAACATACACCTACATGCATACATTCATGCATGCATACATGCATGCATACATACATACATTACATACATACATACATACATACATACATACATACATACATACATACATGCATACATAATACATACATACAATTGTGCAATAGCGTTTTTATTTTACAAAAACACACACACACACATAGAATTGTAAAATGCAGTCAGACCCAACCAATTCTGGTAAGCTTATGACCTCTTATTTGTCTAGTGAGCAAGAAAGTTAAATCTATACTGGATGAAACCCTGTATATATCATTTATAATGAGTCTCAGTCCTCAGAAAACGTTGCATTTGGTAGTCAATGTATTGTCTGTCGGAATCCTAATGCAAATTTAGGTTGTTTAGGGGGTCCAAGAGCTATGAGGAAAGCCACTAAAGATGTGTTCTACTTTGCAATTCTGCTTCTGAATACAATGTATGGTGTCTTAGTTACTAACTTGACAAGGGATACCTTTTGCACTAGAACCTGTCAATACAAATGTCGAATTTAGCATCATTTCCCCAAAAGCATATCAGTCAAATGTACAATTCGGTAATCAAGCAGAGAACTGGTATTGGGTGACCAATGTGTCTGTTAACACAAGCGTTTAGTTGCCACCCATGCTCCATCATGTGTCGATAGACTTACCAGTTGTAAAATATTTTATATAACTCATATTCAGTTGATTTTCAACCTTTTTGTTTATATCTTATTACAGTATATTGCATTAATGTATGATTTTGTAGCTTTCATTTCAGTCAATAAACAAACACCTGCATACACATACACTCCTCAAGTTTGTTTTTATTTTTTAAGTAATTTTTGTTCATTTCTCGGTGAGTCATACAAGAGCTTCAACATTTACAAAATCAAACAAATTGTCAAACAGTGTACAAAAATGTCACATAGCAATTTGATACAAAACTATATGCAGTCAAAGTTACTGAAAACGAGCATTATATGTAGAAGTACTAGTATTTGCATTGTCCTGTTGCATACAATTCTATGTCAATATACCAGATTAAACATTATTGACTTAAAACTAAGCCTCTGATTTCTGTGTGTTGTGTTGAATGTATGAATAAATACCTATGTACGATTTCCATCAATTTTAACAGGATAAGCAGGTGCGAATGGTTAACAGACAGTACCCGAAGTAAATTAGATGGTTTCTGACCAGTAATATTACACATATGATATCTATGCGTATTTCTAAGTATGAGTGAACTTAAAAATATGTCCCAAAGTTGTTTCACATGAGATGAGTTATCAGTTTTTTTCACCCTAGATAATTTATTTAATTGTTTATGATTTTAGAATGATAAACAGCAATATTCCACCTATTAATTATGTGTACCATGATAGGACCTCCCAATAAACATGTGTGTGATTTGATTTTAATCCTTACTATTCTATATATAAACAGTGGTCACCTTCTGGTTTTACTCTATACGCCCATTAATCACTATAGATCCAATTAAGTTATATTAGTCCTGGAGAAGCTAGTTTTTCCTTAGTGCTTTTGCCATTTGAGCCAATGTTGAACTTTAACTGGTGCGTGTGACAGTTGACTTCAAGTTTTGTGACAATCAATTTACGCTTACGACAGTCATCCCTCCTAGCTTATGGAATGCGCATGTGTCAAAGAATACTTTGTATTTCATCCTGTCATGCTCAATCTACAGAAACATACCAGATTAACAATACTTAGAAAAATATTGAAAAATTGAAACAATAGATAATGATTAAAACGACTTAATGTCATTAATAATTTGACCAAATTCTATCTCAAAACAAGAGAATGACAATCTAAGTTTAAAAGGTCAAGTGACGGTCAATGTTCCCACCTGCATGATTTGAAATCTATAATAGCTCTGACTTATTCATTTTGACTTAATTTATCTGATGGAGTTAATTCTGTGAAATTCAAGTCATTTGTATAACCAAAGGATTAAATTTATAAACAGAGTGTCTGACAGATCCTAGATCGATATTGATATATTTGGTATTAGCAAACATTATTCCCTATCTATCCACATTCTGCTTGATAATCTTTGTAATTCTACTACCATACGTAATATTTTGATCAATATAATATTGTGATTCGACTTAACCGCAGTGACTAGTTCATGTAGTATGTAAATAAAGACCTCAAGAAACTTCAAATAAATTTAAAAGATCTGGCAATCAAAAGTACAGGCAATAGGTTATAAAGTTTCTCTGATGACAACATATGCCACGAGCTTTACCTGGAATGGGCTCATAAATCTACAGATTTAGGAATAGTGTACGATTTTAGAGCGTTAACACACATCCCAGACATAAATTGTAAGTAGAAAATGTACGAAATAGATATTAGCTTGTAGTAGAAGAAAAATCACGTTGAAGAAATCTTAGTTATAAGAAATCTGGCAATCTCTAAACTGGTGCACTTTCCCATTTCACCCCTTTCTCCTACTAAAACCTTATTTTGAGACCTCAACCAGAAACCAGAGACCATTTTGTCTAGTACCACAAACCTCCAAAATCAAGAACACATTTGAATTGGACATATAAGAAAGAGGACTAAAGACGTTAAGTTTAAAGAGATTTTATACAAATCTAAAAGCCAAATGGCTCAAGACACAGATAGAGAAAAAAGATGTATGGACTACATTGCCAAACAGTTATGGCATTGGTAAGCTCATCCAATCCAAGTACTAGTACTTGATATTCAAAAACAAGCAATTCCCTTAGGCGACTTCTCTTCGCCAGCTAAAGAAAAGCCTGAATAAACAATTTGAAATAGAGAAATGTATAGTAACAATCAATTGTAAATTACAATTCCGTTGTAGAGGATTTTGGGCTTCTATGTGAAATGAGATCTCAAAAAATGTTTTTCTGTCGATATGGAATAAAAGCTCTCAATTTACATTTTAGTATATCATACTTTTGTATACCGTGTTACATACAAATTCAGACGATGTTCTGCAATCTGTTTTGTGACCAATTATTCTCGGCTGTCAGTCGTGGACAAAAGAGAAACTGGAAAACAGAGTCACCGACTTCACATTGAAGCAGACTATCACTGTTATCTTGATGAAGATATTTATATAGCATTTCACAAATTGGAATCATCAAGACACTCCAAAAGCTGCCAATTTACATTCAAAAGTAGCATGATTCTGCTCAAATAAACAATGTGTACTGCAATTGGCTTTCAATAGAACAATGTTCTCAGTCTGGAGGTATTATATTTTCTGCTCAATAGTCTGACGTACCCGAGACATGATGACTGGATAGTTGTTTTACTGTTTAAATTGCAAAAAAAGGCAAACTCAGTACTACCCTAAAATAAACAATTATCCACCATGAAACTATTTTTCTTGTTCTCTTTTGTTATGTATTTTTTATGTATTGTCCAGACAAAAAGATATTAGGCTCTGGAGAGAGCAAATCAAATTTGAACAATGATTGATGAAAAGAGAGAAAATTACATTAATGTGTGATTTCCTTATAATTGCATAGTATTTTAAAAACAACAACAGATGTATCGAATGCCGTTGAAAAATAAAAGTGGTAGTCCAATTGATTTTTTAATTTTCCATGCTCTTTCTGAAGGGCCATCAATGGCGGATATGTCATAGGATTGATTCATTTTAAAAGGTTATATGCCAGTGACAATTTGCCTTAAATGCTTTCTGCTTGGTTAGAGATTGTGCCTAGATAGATTTCCTTGTCCTTAAAGTACTTTGAAATAGCTTTGATTTCAATCAATATTTTCATTCTCTCTAACACATTATGCCCAGATCTCTGTGCATAAGACATACGATAAAATATATAAGGGCACAACAGGTACTCCTGTCTACAACCACGTTGCAGAGGTATCACATTAATCAGGTAGCAATTTTTGAATTACTTCAGAATATGTGCCATTTTTGCATGAGTTTCAACTGGAATTAAAATGAACTTATTGAATACCTATGACAAACTTTTCGGGGTCATAATTTGGGGGAGGCTTGAAAACTGATGGATGAGTAGAAATGTTATATTGCCACTCCATGGAGCAGGTAGAAAAGGCTGTGTGCATTTAGCAATGATCTTACAGGAAACAATAGCTACAACTCTATAATATTTGAATTGAATTGATAGTCTTTTCTACCAGCTCCACAACCTCGTATTGTTGGTCGTTTGTGGAAGCTACTATATAATGCATATGCTAACTTTATGTGTCGAGTCAGAATTGATGACCAAATGTCAGAGAGTATGACCGTGTGAAATATACCAGGTGGCTATCTTTCTTTGGTCAAGTATATTTCTTTATTTTCTCAATTCTTTAATCGTATAGTTGGAATCATCAAAATGTTGTTGACTAATGTAAAAACATAAGAAATACACTTGACGGTTATGCCTCGATGACTGGGTAACAGCAAGCCTCTCGAAACACAAAGTTTTGAAAGTTGTTTTTGAATACGGTTGCCTGTGATGCTATACCTCAAATGCAAAAAAGAGACAATGCACTCTCCTGGTGTATGGTGAGTCAAAAGCCAAGACAAATATTTTCAGGTAATGACAAGGTTAACGAAAGAGATATGATGAATTGGGGGGGGGTATGGGCAACTTGGGGCACTTTAGGCAACTCTGATTTTCCCCTGGCCACCTTGGGCTGGTATAGACAACTGGGTTACTATAATCAACTGTTGTTTGATCTAATTAGCAACTTATGACGTCATGGGGGATTAATCTGTCACAGGTGTTATGTTTACACAGGTATTATCATTGCCTCATGTCTTGTCACCAGTCAACAGGGGTTTTCCATAGACAACAGGGTTTCTAGAGACAACTATAATTTGGTATATTCTGGCATCATTAGGAATAATGTGTGTGTGTGTGTGTATGTATATATATATATATATACATATATATATATACTTATATCATATTTTTTTCCTTTTGTTCTTTTTCTTTTCTTTTTTTTTTCTTTATTATTTATGCACTTTATACTTATCATTTTTATGTTATTATTATTATTTTTCTTTTTTGTTTCTTTTTTTTCATTGTTATTTATGCACTTTATTATTATCATTTTATGTTATAATTATTATTTTTCTTTTGTTCTTTTTTTTCTTTTCTTTTTTTTCTTTGTTATTTATGCACTTTATAATTATCATTTTTGTAATGTTATAATTTTTTTTTACATGTTCTTTTTCTTTTCTTTTTTTTTTCTTTGTTATTTATGCACTTTATAATTATCATTTTTATAATGTTATTATTATTATTTTTCTTTTAATCTTTTTTTTCTTTTCTTTTTCTTTGTTATTAGTGCACTTTATAATAATCATTTTTGTTATTATTATTTTCTTTTTTTTTCTTTATTTATTCACTTTATTCTTTTCTTTTTTGCTTTATCAATTTTATTATTGTTATTTTATTAATTTTATCATTTCTATATATTTTTTTCTGTTATACAATCACTTTATTATTGTCACTTATATTTTCATTATTATTATTATTTATTATTCATTATAATTTCATTTGTTTCATTTATTCATTTCATTCTCTTTCCAGAGAAAGTCAATTATTCTAACGTTAATCATTTTGATAACCAAAGTGTCACATACCAATAAGGATAATAAGTGTACATCTACAATAGAGTGACAGATTCTTGTACATGTCATATGGCTTTTACTGTGTGTGTGTGTGTGTGTGTGTGAAATATCACACTTAGACATCCTAAAGAAATCTGCTGACACAACCCCCTCTGATGGACATTTTTGAATTTTTTAGATGTTTATTGTCGAATGGAACTTAGAGTGATCAGACATATCCCATGCCATTCAGGGTGATACCCACACCCCCACTGATGGACATTTTGGATTCTTTTAGATGTTTATTGTCAAATAGAACTTAAAGTGATCAAGCTTACCCCATATCATTCAAGGTTTTACCCACAACCCCTCTATTGGACATTTAGGAATTTATTAGATGTTTATTGTCAAATGGAACTTAGGGTGATCAGGCCTACCCCATTGCCATTCAGGGTGATACCCTAACCCTCTATTGGACATTTTGGATTTTTTTAGCTGTTTGTTGTCATGTTGAACTTAGAGTGAACAAGTCTATCTCATAGCAGTCAGGGAAATACTATCTCTAATTATAGAAACACATTTATAGAAACTCAATTATAGAAACCATAAACAAAGCCACTTGTAACCTCATCAGGGCATTAGTCCCAGGGTGTGAATGGATTATCTCTGGAATTCCCTGTGACTCACCCACAACTGGCATCTTGGTCAATATTGTTTACATTTGTGATTTAGTGAAAGGGGAGGTGTTTAATTAGGTGCATACATGAAGATGTTCCTTATGAAATGACAGACTAACCCCCTACCTTGGACTGGGGATTTACTCAAGATACTACTACCACTTACAACTTAGTTGAATTACTTGTGATCTTAATGATACAGGATGGCACCCAATACCCCCAAAATGACACTTGTGGGATTTATTAGTAGTTTTTTACCCTTCTTAACTTAGATTATCTGGCCTACCCTATACCACTCAGGGCAATACCCACACCCCCTCTGAAGGGCATTTTGGAATTTCGTAGTAGTTTGTTATCACATTTAACTTAAGAGTTATCAGGCCTACCCCATAACATTCAGGGTGATACCTACATCCCCTCTGTTGACATTTTGGAATTTATTAGTATTTTGTTATCCCATAAAACTCAATCAGCCTCAAAGCATTCATATTTATACCCACACCCCTCTATTGGACATTCTTGGGTATTCTATGTGTTTTTCTCATCCTTTTAACTCTAGCAGGTTATTTATATGTCCAAGTTATTCAGAGTGGACCAGCTATCAGATATTTTGGGCATTTTAAGCAACTTATTGGACATTTGGAGATGTTTCCATAGGTAAGTGCCCTATCTAACTTAACTGTCTGAGGCCTACCTGAAACAATTCTTATTGATACCCACACCCCTTGAATGTACATTTGGGGTATTTTATGAATTGTACTGCCCCTATCAATCTATTATGGCTTATCCATGTTTCTCACATTCTAGAATGATACAATAACCACCGCTATTTCATAAGTTCTACTACTCTTTCTTACCAAGGAGACTCAGTCCCATGACAAATCTTTCAATATGGGTTTCCACCCCTCTATTGGACATGTTTGAAAATGTGTCAATTGTTATTCAATTACTTTTTATACTTCACATGTTTCTTCATTTCCTTGGTTAAACATTTGTTCATACTTTCATTTTATTTTTAATGTTTTTCATACTTGTTCTCCTAACCCTGAATTGCTGGCAACTTTTTTAAATGCCCCAGCAGGGATTCAAACCAAGGCAGTGGTGAGAGACAGCAGTAAGTGGCAACGACCACACTTCCATCAGGGCAGGCCCTAGGCCATAAGTGAAGGGTTATTTTTACAGCTAGGTACTTCACAAAACCTATGAATGTTTTCACATTGATTTACAATTCTTACCTTTGATCTTTTAATTTTGTGAATTTCATGCATTTGCTTTACTATACATTTTCATTAAGTTATTGTTGCTTGTTAGTTTTTGTAATCTATAAACTTTCTATACTTTATAACTTGTTTCTTATTTTTTGTTTAATAGTTTTCTTTATATCTTTATTTTATTTTTTAAGTTTTCTGCGTGCATTGAATTTTAAATGAATAAGTTAACCTATCATTTTTAGATATATCTTTACACTTAGTTATTTCCAATACTTACGGATTTACAAGTTTTATTTTGTTTGTTTTCTATAATATCACATATTTTCTTTAATTGGAGAACATGTTTCACATTTTGTTGTAATAGGTACATGTGTTATTTTACATGGACTCTACTTTTTGAGGACAAATGCAAGGTTTAAGTGAAAGGTTATCCTTTACAAGTATGTACTTCACAAATGTTAATGTACCTTTCACTCTTTGGGTATAAAGTTCACACAATATATCTCATTTTAAATTTCCTTTCACTTTTTAAACTTTGTGATTGCAAACCTCACTGATTTGAACTACACACGGCTGATTGAATACAAAGACAAGCACATATGTACTGAAATATGGACTATTTCAAATGGTCTTTCAAATTCTTATTATTATCATGTTCATTTATTCACGATTTAAACTACAGTAACAAGAATGAATCTATAAAGGTGCATAACCTTGTAACCATGTATCCCAAACATTTCCATTAGGTGAGATCTCGCTCATTCCCAAAGTTGTATTAAATCGATGTTAAGGCTTTTCACGTATGATTTGTACATAGATTGATGATTATGAAATCAAAAAGACAGTAGCATGCCATCATATAGTGCAGCCTTGTCGTACATTTTAGTTTTTCAACTTTTGATTTTAGATTTTAACTTGGTGAATGATAACAAAGTCTAGAACATATCACCTATACATACTATACCACATCAATTTCTGCCTACCAATGTAGACATTAGCTTACATTTAGAGAACACAGACAATTTTCCAAACCACAAGAATACAAATGTACGAAGAATATTCCATCTACTGTTACATGAGAAAGCACTCACAACATACCTTGGAACCCAGTAAGGATTTATAGGGTACAAATTAAATTGAAAATCAAACTTAAAATAAATAAAATATATAGATGTAAAAAGAGCAAACATGCACTTACTATATGATGACTACTTGACATAGCTGATAGAATGAGAACTGAATCGTAAACCGGGTACCATACACCACTTCATCTAAACTTAGTGTTCTTTACTTTCCACATATACTGATGAACCTGTAGCTCATCTTTATCCCTCAGAGCAATCCAAAGATTTTCATCAAAGTACCTTCTGACTCTAGTAACACTAGATGAGTGTATATTCAACCTCTCCTCATTTGTCACCGCTATAAGGGTTCATGTCCAGCCCTAAATCTTCTGAAACAATTGCACTCCACAGAATCTGTCAAAACCATCCCATGCATTAACACCTACACCAACCCAACTACCAACGTCTACACCTTTTGACAGAAAACTAACAGCCCCCACACTTTGTTTCAGGTAATACATTGTAGACCACCAGTGTGTACTGCAGTGCTACATCTTTTGCAGGCTTTATCACATTCCTAGAGTATTCAAAACCTAACTCTCTCTCAGGGGAATCATGGTTGTGACACTCAAAAGAAATCTACACGTTTTTTATTTATATACATGTACGTAAATAACAAAACAAGTCAGTAATAAACAAATTATGTATTTCCCTAGTTGTGTATTACATGTATTTATCAACACAGTATTTCTATCAATCTCTACTTATGATCAAATACTCTTGTTTACATGCCCACATGCCCTTGCGTAAATGTTCATATTTAGTACATACATCCAATATGAATAGAAGTAATGTATGAATGTGTCCATCATTTTGAATGTCAGAGCTAAACATGCTGTCCTTCATACACAGGTAATGGTCAACACAATCTATTGATTTCATGACTACTTGACATAGCTGATAGAATGAGAACTGAATCATAAACCGGGTACCATACACATCTTCATCTACACTTAGTGTTCTTTACTATCCACATATACTGATGTACCTGTGGCTCATCTTTATCCCTCACAGCAATCCAAAGATTTTTATCGAAGTACTTTCTGACAGATTGAATTACTAGTAACACTAGATGAGTGTCATGAGGTGACCAGGGAAGAGGAAGAGAAGAAAGAGATGGTGACTATTGGAAATACGGGAATATAAGTCACATACATTAACACCTACACCATCCCAACTACCAACGGCTACACCTTTTGACAGAAAACTAAGAGCCGCCACACTTTGTTTCAGGTACTACTTCGTAGACCACCACTGTGTACTGCAGTGCTACATCTTTTGCAGGCTTTATCACATTCCTAGAGTATTCAAAACCTAACTCTCTCTCAGGGGAATCATGGTTGTGACACTCAAAAGAAATCTACATGTTCACATTTAGTACACACATCTAATGTGAATAGAAGTAATATATGAATGCCTCCATCATTTTGCATGTCAGAGCTAAACATGCTGTCCTTCAGACACAGGCAATGGTCAACACAATATATTGATTTCATGTAGTGGATCCATTTTAGTGTGAAACAGTATTGAGGTCTTTTTCACCTGTTGTGAAATACAATTTCCTAGAAACCTATCTCCCGCAGCATGACGTGCATGTCTCTTTTTCCGATCTAGATTTAAATCTAAAATGAATATGCATTTAAATGCTTTGATATATACTGCTTTAGACACACTGGTGAAGTTGCTCAGTCATATATGGTATCCTGCACATCCCTCCTATCTTTGCATCAAATGCTAGCTCTTAAGGAATCCAGTGTTCATCAGTGCCTTACAGTGAACTAGGTAGATCACATTGAAGTGTATTTCAGTGAGGTACTTGATGATACTTTTGTTACCCTAGCTGCACCGGATAGGGGAACTGTTGGTGCCAATCTTAACTTCATATCACAGGCTGAGAGAAGGATAATACCACTGTTTTGTCTTGAGATGCATGTTACACATACTCTTCTATGCACCATGGGGTGTTTGGGTGCAACTGGACAGAAAGTGCTGTTTAATGCACTAAGATCCAGAGAGTTATTGCTAAAGCTATAAACATAACTTGGTTTGCAACGAATGGGAAAACTCCTTCACATGAGACAAGTGTATGAAATATGTTTATTATAATTACTACTTCTAAAAATGATTTTATTATTTTATGTGCAACTTCATAGCCACCTTCCCTTTTAGAGTAAATGCTATACATATTTATTACTTTAACAAACTAATTTTCTTTAGGATGAAGATTTTACGACAAACAATGTTATTTATATTTTAAAATTGGTACGTGATTGTTACTGACTTTATAACCTTATATGTATATTTTGTTTTCCAACTGTTTCTTTAGGCCATCAGGCCAGTTCTCTAATCTGATAGAGGCACCAGAAATTTCTACACTAACTAGAGTAGGTATTAATTGGTTGGTATGTCGAGTGAGTACACCAAAAGTAGTCTTCTCAGTGAAATAGGTGCACTTTTTCCTGAGCGGTCAATTATGATCTTCGGGTAGTTTGATTAATGAGAAATGCTTGTGGTTATGACATCTGTGAGGTGGTTTGGATGCTCTGAATGGTAGACAAAGTTGTTAAAATATCCCTTTGTTTAGTGAGGGCTCTACTGTATTCTGTGGTGTTCAAGATGTCTGGTTATGGAAATAACAAGCCAACAATAGGCAGAGTTGAAAGAGACCATGAACTCAAAATAATCCTCATGGGTAGAGTTGGTAGTTACAAAGACACTAATGTTACTTATTTTAAATCTAATCAATCAACCTTTGGGGCACTATTGTATCACTATGAGTCAGCTGGGTACAGACGTGGCTTGATTCTTAGATATAAATCCCCATAGAACTCTTCACCTGCTCCCCAAAACTTATTTCCTCTAGATTTAACCCTTTGCCATTAAAGAATGTGACTAATTCCTGTCCTCATCACTAACAACTGGCTAGTCAAAATTTACGCAACAAATAAAGAAAGAGGGTGTGCAAGAAACTGGGACAATGAGAATTCGTCTGTATAAAAGCAAGATGGTTTCACTGTCCATGAGTATGCCAGAAAGTTTTCAAAGAAAAACGGGCGTTAGTGTTGGATATAAGACATATACAAAACATATTTGAGTGGCATAACTTATCATTCCGATTAATCAGAGAAACAAAACATGCTCTTTATCATTACAACATATTGATAAGATAGACCAACCAAGAATAAAACTGGGGAAATTGTAGTCAGAGCGTTAAAGCTCTTTGTTAATACTGAATTTATCCCAAGATGTCCTACCCCTGTGTATTGGATGAAGGATATGAATAATGAAACTATACTTGGTACTTTTTATCTCTATGAGTTACAAAAAGTGAAAAAGTCAGCCGATGATTATTCAAAATAGATAAAAAAAATCATCAGGAAAGGTGAAGTATAAGGAAGATAGGAGAATACGGTTAAATGCTTTGGCTACTCTGATAGGGTTATATTTATGATTGAAAGGAAATGAAATGAACAATGTGAGATTGTCTTTACCTTTTCTGTTATTTGTATCTATCATGAGCATCATACTCATTGGGATAATCTGGAGAAGGAGCAGTTGATGGATCCTCCAGCATAATCCATTCTTTTTCAGTATCTTTGGTATCATATACAATATCATAGTAAACAAAGTCTGACGCCTTACTTCTGGTAAAAAATATACCAAAAGAAGAGCACATGTAACAGAGAAACTAGTAAGAATATTTTCAGAACCCGTTGCACCATCTTGAAGTTTCAGGTCACTTTGCGGTTGTAGGTTCAAGGTTGTGCACACACATGCAAACCTTACTTACACTTTATTGTCACAGGTATCGATAAACAATCATTTATGTCAAGGTTTGTTTATTATATTTACGCAGTGTCAGCAGTTTTGTAATCATGGAGGCGTTTTTTCGGTAAATGAATGGGAACGTTGGTATTCCGTTTATTGCACTGCAGAGGGGTATTCCAGCTGTTGAGGACATAAACTTTAGGAAAGATGTCTCTCTCAAAATTTCTAGAGTCCTTACTGCATTGAACATGAAGGTGGGAAGTGCCTTTTACAGGGCTTTACCCTGAAACAGCAGCGGTGATACTTTTCTTAACAATGTGGGCAGATACTTTTATGTTCATATATCCCAATATGTTCCACATCATGGTGTCAATTCACCTAATGGTCTATGACAACTATATACATAGATGCACACGTGAAAACTACAGGGTATAATGTAAATCAGGCGCTAGTTGTTACTATGATCAAGATGACCAGTAGGAAACCTATTACTGCAATGGAATAGATCAAATGGGACAATGAAATAAAATGTTGGACGCAGTTGATGCTGTCAATACAGACAATGAAAAAAGAATTGCATTTTATCCTACAACCACACGAATGATCAACTTTCAATGAAATAATATAGCCCATTGTTGAAAAATATATATATATATATATATAAAACAATAATGACCTCGATGATTCCCAAATGGAGCTAGTAAGCATGTGTTCTGCATATGAAATAGTCCTGCACTTGGACTAGCAGGACTATTAGCAGAACATGTGCTTACTAGCTCCATTTGGGAATCATCGAGGTCATTATTGTTTTATATATATATATATATATTTTTCAACAATGGGCTATATTATTTCATTGAAAGTTGATCATTCGTGTGGTTGTAGGATAAAATGCAATTCTTTTTTCATTGTCTGTATTGACAGCATCAACTGCGTCCAACATTTTATTTCATTGTCCCATTTGATCTATTCCATTGCAGTAATAGGTTTCCTACTGGTCATCTTGATCATAGTAACAACTAGCGCCTGATTTACATTATACCCTGTAGTTTTCACGTGTGCATCTATGTATATAGTTGTCATAGACCATTAGGTGAATTGACACCATGATGTGGAACATATTGGGATATATGAACATAAAAGTATCTGCCCACATTGTTAAGAAAAGTATCACCGCTGCTGTTTCAGGGTAAAGCCCTGTAAAAGGCACTTCCCACCTTCATGTTCAATGCAGTAAGGACTCTAGAAATTTTGAGAGAGACATCTTTCCTAAAGTTTATGTCCTCAACAGCTGGAATACCCCTCTGCAGTGCAATAAACGGAATACCAACGTTCCCATTCATTTACCGAAAAAACGCCTCCATGATTACAAAACTGCTGACACTGCGTAAATATAATAAACAAACCTTGACATAAATGATTGTTTATCGATACCTGTGACAATAAAGTGTAAGTAAGGTTTGCATGTGTGTGCACAACCTTGAACCTACAACCGCAAAGTGACCTGAAACTTCAAGATGGTGCAACGGGTTCTGAAAATATTCTTACTAGTTTCTCTGTTACATGTGCTCTTCTTTTGGTATATTTTTTACCAGAAGTAAGGCGTCAGACTTTGTTTACTATGATATTGTATATGATACCAAAGATACTGAAAAAGAATGGATTATGCTGGAGGATCCATCAACTGCTCCTTCTCCAGATTATCCCAATGAGTATGATGCTCATGATAGATACAAATAACAGAAAAGGTAAAGACAATCTCACATTGTTCATTTCATTTCCTTTCAATCATAAATATAACCCTATCAGAGTAGCCAAAGCATTTAACCGTATTCTCCTATCTTCCTTATACTTCACCTTTCCTGATGATTTTTTTTATCTATTTTGAATAATCATCGGCTGACTTTTTCACTTTTTGTAACTCATAGAGATAAAAAGTACCAAGTATAGTTTCATTATTCATATCCTTCATCCAATACACAGGGGTAGGACATCTTGGGATAAATTCAGTATTAACAAAGAGCTTTAACGCTCTGACTACAATTTCCCCAGTTTTATTCTTGGTTGGTCTATCTTATCAATATGTTGTAATGATAAAGAGCATGTTTTGTTTCTCTGATTAATCGGAATGATAAGTTATGCCACTCAAATATGTTTTGTATATGTCTTATATCCAACACTAACGCCCGTTTTTCTTTGAAAACTTTCTGGCATACTCATGGACAGTGAAACCATCTTGCTTTTATACAGACGAATTCTCATTGTCCCAGTTTCTTGCACACCCTCTTTCTTTATTTGTTGCGTAAATTTTGACTAGCCAGTTGTTAGTGATGAGGACAGGAATTAGTCACATTCTTTAATGGCAAAGGGTTAAATCTAGAGGAAATAAGTTTTGGGGAGCAGGTGAAGAGTTCTATGGGGATTTATATCTAAGAATCAAGCCACGTCTGTACCCAGCTGACTCATAGTGATACAATAGTGCCCCAAAGGTTGATTGATTAGATTTAAAATAAGTAACATTAGTGTCTTTGTAACTACCAACTCTACCCATGAGGATTATTTTGAGTTCATGGTCTCTTTCAACTCTGCCTATTGTTGGCTTGTTATTTCCATAACCAGACATCTTGAACACCACAGAATACAGTAGAGCCCTCACTAAACAAAGGGATATTTTAACAACTTTGTCTACCATTCAGAGCATCCAAACCACCTCACAGATGTCATAACCACAAGCATTTCTCATTAATCAAACTACCCGAAGATCATAATTGACCGCTCAGGAAAAAGTGCACCTATTTCACTGAGAAGACTACTTTTGGTGTACTCACTCGACATACCAACCAATTAATACCTACTCTAGTTAGTGTAGAAATTTCTGGTGCCTCTATCAGATTAGAGAACTGGCCTGATGGCCTAAAGAAACAGTTGGAAAACAAAATATACATATAAGGTTATAAAGTCAGTAACAATCACGTACCAATTTTAAAATATAAATAACATTGTTTGTCGTAAAATCTTCATCCTAAAGAAAATTAGTTTGTTAAAGTAATAAATATGTATAGCATTTACTCTAAAAGGGAAGGTGGCTATGAAGTTGCACATAAAATAATAAAATCATTTTTAGAAGTAGTAATTATAATAAACATATTTCATACACTTGTCTCATGTGAAGGAGTTTTCCCATTCGTTGCAAACCAAGTTATGTTTATAGCTTTAGCAATAACTCTCTGGATCTTAGTGCATTAAACAGCACTTTCTGTCCAGTTGCACCCAAACACCCCATGGTGCATAGAAGAGTATGTGTAACATGCATCTCAAGACAAAACAGTGGTATTATCCTTCTCTCAGCCTGTGATATGAAGTTAAGATTGGCACCAACAGTTCCCCTATCCGGTGCAGCTAGGGTAACAAAAGTATCATCAAGTACCTCACTGAAATACACTTCAATGTGATCTACCTAGTTCACTGTAAGGCACTGATGAACACTGGATTCCTTAAGAGCTAGCATTTGATGCAAAGATAGGAGGGATGTGCAGGATACCATATATGACTGAGCAACTTCACCAGTGTGTCTAAAGCAGTATATATCAAAGCATTTAAATGCATATTCATTTTAGATTTAAATCTAGATCGGAAAAAGAGACATGCACGTCATGCTGCGGGAGATAGGTTTCTAGGAAATTGTATTTCACAACAGGTGAAAAAGACCTCAATACTGTTTCACACTAAAATGGATCCACTACATGAAATCAATATATTGTGTTGACCATTGCCTGTGTCTGAAGGACAGCATGTTTAGCTCTGACATGCAAAATGATGGAGGCATTCATATATTACTTCTATTCACATTAGATGTGTGTACTAAATGTGAACATGTAGATTTCTTTTGAGTGTCACAACCATGATTCCCTGAGAGAGAGTTAGGTTTTGAATACTCTAGGAATGTGATAAAGCCTGCAAAAGATGTAGCACTGCAGTACACAGTGGTGGTCTACGAAGTAGTACCTGAAACAAAGTGTGGCGGCTCTTAGTTTTCTGTCAAAAGGTGTAGCCGTTGGTAGTTGGGATGGTGTAGGTGTTAATGTATGTGACTTATATTCCCGTATTTCCAATAGTCACCATCTCTTTCTTCTCTTCCTCTTCCTGGTCACCTCATGACACTCATCTAGTGTTACTAGTAATTCAATCTGTCAGAAAGTACTTCGATAAAAATCTTTGGATTGCTGTGAGGGATAAAGATGAGCCACAGGTACATCAGTATATGTGGATAGTAAAGAACACTAAGTGTAGATGAAGATGTGTATGGTACCCGGTTTATGATTCAGTTCTCATTCTATCAGCTATGTCAAGTAGTCATGAAATCAATAGATTGTGTTGACCATTACCTGTGTATGAAGGACAGCATGTTTAGCTCTGACATTCAAAATGATGGACACATTCATACATTACTTCTATTCATATTGGATGTATGTACTAAATATGAACATTTACGCAAGGGCATGTGGGCATGTAAACAAGAGTATTTGATCATAAGTAGAGATTGATAGAAATACTGTGTTGATAAATACATGTAATACACAACTAGGGAAATACATAATTTGTTTATTACTGACTTGTTTTGTTATTTACGTACATGTATATAAATAAAAAACGTGTAGATTTCTTTTGAG
>OZ012686.1:20533890-20538890 GCA_963942565.1 Maea johnstoni
ACTTTTTCTTCAATTTTGACAGAAATGATAATGACCAATTTACCTCCATTAATAAAGCACCAAATAGGTTGCTCTTGTAGAGGTGCATTGATGAAAATATTGGCCTAAATTGTGTTTTAATTAATGATATGAACAAAACAAAAATCAGGGGATAGTCATGCTAATTAATCGTGAGAAAGGTTTTGATAGTTTATCCTGGCAAACCATTGAAAAAAAAGCATTTTTAATTTCCACCAGTAATTATATATATATATATATATATATATATATATATATATATATATATATATATATATATATTATATATATATATATATATATATATATATATATATATATATACATATATAATATACATATATATATATATATATATATATAATATATATATATATATATATTATATATAATATATATATATATATATATATATATATATATATATATATATATATATATATATTATATATATATATATATATATATATATATATATATATATATATATATATATATATATATATATATATATATATATATATATATATATATATATATTTATATATATATACATACGCACATATATATATATATATATATATATATATATATATATATATATATATATATATATATATATATATATATATATATATATATTTATATATATATATATATATGTATATATATATATATATATGTATATATTTATATATATATATATATATATTTATATATATATATATATATATAATATATATATATATATATATATATATATATATATATATATATATATATACATTATATATGTATATTACATACATATTTGTATATATATAATACTAGTACATGTATACACATAAATATTGCTATTGACTGTAATCAAAGTAACAAAAATTTACATATTTTCTGGCCCTTAGACACTACAAAAACAACCTAACACTTGGAGTAATAGGCTGTCTATACCAAACGAATGAGTAACTCTGTGGTTTTTATTGAAACTGTTAATTACACTCATTAGTTCGGATCTTACATTTTTGTTAGAGTTGCATTGCATTATTCTATGCTCCACATTCTCATCAGAAAAGGTATTGCATAGTGTACATGCTCTAGCACAAAATACCCGGGCTTTCGTAGCAAAACTATCTGATTTAGGATCACTGCCCTGCACACCAGTTTTGACATTATTTGACATTGGTATTAGGTCATATCTTAGGTTTGAGATTTCCCACAACATCAAGGTGTTTCTAGTGTTTGCTATAACTTGATTCAGATAGTAAGCTTCTCTAAAGAGTAGACCTATATATGAGCCCCACTCCTCGTTATCAATCTTCCACGCACTTTCCCATGCAGTATTTGTCTACACCGTCTTACTTTAAACATGAGTGCCATTTGCCATTTTTTTTACCATTTCATACATTTTTTTATTCCATTGGTACTTTCAACAGGTAATAGATAGGGCTATAGGATTGGGTTTGACTATGTCAATATATGTCCCTGTCAAAAGAGTGTAACATAATAAAAAATATCTGTAAAGAGACCAAATCATCGGGAATTACTAAACTGGTTCTGATAAACAAAGTGTATACAAATGTTTATACTGTAATCAAAACCACCCAAGGCCTCTGGAACTAGTCACAATAGGGATTCTCGAATGAAACCTTTGAGATCCCCTACCTACATATTTTAAAAAAGATTTCATATTCTACCAAATCTTGCTCTTTTATAGTTCCCAAACTTCCGTACTAGAGGTCACAATATGTACAATCATGGACCAAATCATCAGGCTGCAGGTAAATGGCTACCTCTTTAATCTGATACCTCTGCAACGTGGTTGTAGACAGGGGTACCTGGTGTCCCCTCATATCTTATATCGTATGTCTTATGCACAGGGATTTGGGCAGAATGTGCTAGAGAGAATGAAATATTGAATGAAATCAAAATACTTTATGGACAACGAAATCTATCTAGGCACAATCTCTAACCAGGCAGAAAGCATTTAAGACAAATGGTCACTGGCATATAACCTTTTGAAATGAATCAATTCTCCATTGATGGCCCTTCAGAAAGAGCATGGAAAATGAATAAATCTGTTGGACTACATTTTTTATTTTTCAATGGCATTCGATACATGTTGTTGTTTTTAAAATGCTATGAAATTATAAGGAAATCCCACATTAATGTAATTTTCTCTCTTTTCATCAATCATTGTTCAACTTTGATTTGCTCTCTCCAGAGCCTAATATCTTTTTGTCTGGACAATACATGAAAAAATACATAAAAAAAGAGAACAAGGAAAATTATTTCATGGTGGATATTTATTTATTTTAGGGTAATACTGAGTTTGCTTTTTTGCAATTCAAACAGTAAAACAACTTTCCAGTCATCATGTCTCGGGTGCGTCAGACTATTGAGCAGAAAATACAATACCTCCAGACTGAGAACATTGTTCTATTGAAAGGCAATTGCAGTACACATTGTTTATCTGAGCAGAATCATGCTACTTTTGAATATAAATTGGCAGCTTTTGGAGTGTCTTGATGATTACGATTTGTGAAATGCTATATAAATATCTTCATCAAGATAACAGTGATAGTCTGCTTCAATGTGAAGTCTGTGACTCGGTTTTCCAGTTTCTCTTTTGTCCACGACTGACAGCCGAGAATAATTGGTCACAAAACATATTGCAGAACATCGTCTGAATTTATATGTAACACGGTATACAAAAGTATGATATACTAAAATGTACATTGAGAGCTTTTATTCCATATCGACAGAAAAACATTTTTTGAGATCTCATTTCACATAGAAGCCCAAAATCCTCTACAACGGAATTGTAATTTACAATTGACTGTTGCTATATATTTCTCTATTTCAAATTGTTTATTCAGGCTTTTCTTTAGCTGGCGAAGAGAAGTCGCCTAAGGGAATTGCTTGTTTTTGAATATCAAGTATTAGTACTTGGATTGGATGATCTTACCAATGCCATAACGGTTTGGCAATGTAGTTCATACATCTTTTTCCCCTATCAGTGTTTTGAGCCATTTGCCTTTTAGATTTGTATAAAATCTCTCTAAGCTTAACATCTTTAATCCTTTTTCTTATATGTCCAATTCAAAAGTGTTCTTGATTTTGGAGGTTTGTGGTACCAGACAAAATAAGGTTTTAGTAGGAGAAAGGGGTGAAATGAGAAAGTGCACCAGTTTAGAGATTGCCAGGTTTCTTATAACTAAGATTTCCCCTTTATCATGACTTTTCCTCTACTACAAGATGATATCTATTTCGTACATTTTCTACTTACAATTTATGTCTGGGATGTGTGTTAACGCTCTAAAATCGTACACTATTTCTCTATTTCTAAATCTGTAGATTTATGAGACCATTCCAGGTTAAGCTCGTGGCATATGTTGTCATCAGAGAACCTTTTATAACCCATTGCCTGTATTTTTGATTGCCAGATCTTTTAAATTTATTTGGAGTTTCTTGAGATCTTTATTTACATACTACATGTACCAGTCACTGCGAATCACTATATCATATTGATCAAAAGATTAAGTATGGTAGTAGAATTACAAAGATTATCAAGCTACATGTGGATAAATAGGGAATAATGTTTGCTAATACCAAATATATCAATATAGATCTAGGATCTGTCAGACACTCTGTTTATAAATTTCATCCTTTGGTTATACAAATGATTTGAATTTCATAGAACTAACTCCATCAGATAAATTAAGTCAAAATGAATAAGTCAGAGCTATTATAGATTTCAAATCATGCAGGTGGGAACATTGACCGTCACTTGACCTTTTAAACTTAGATTGTCATTCTCTTGTTTTGAGATAGAATTTGGTCAAATTAATAATGACGTTAAGTCGTTTTAATCATTATCTATTGTTTCAATTTTTCAATATTTTTCTAAGTATTGTTAATCTGGTATGTTTCTGTAAATTGAGCATGACAGGATGAAATACAAAGTATTCTTTGACTCATGCGCATTCCATAAGCTAGGAGGGATGACTGTCGTAAGCGTAAATTGATTGTCACAAAATTTGAAGTCAACTGTCACACGCACTTTGTTAAAGTTCAACATTGGCTCAAATGGCAAAAGCACTAAGGAAAAACTAGCTTCTCCGGTACTAATATACCTTAATTGGGTCTATAGTAATTAATGGACATATAGAGTAAAACCAGAAGGTGACCACTGTTTATATATAGAATAGTAAGGATTAAAATCAAAGCACACATATGTATATTGGGAGGTCCTATCATTGTACATAAAATCAATAGGTGGAATATTGCTGTTTATCATTCTAAAATCATAAACAATTGAAAAAATTATTTAGGGTGAAAAAAACTGATAGCTCATCTCATGTGAAACAACTTTGAGATGTAGTTTTAAGTTCACTCATACTTGGAAATACACATAGATATCATATGTGTATTATTGCTGGTCAGAAACCATCTAATTTACTTCGTATACTGTCTGTTAACCATTCGCACCTGCTTAAAATAAACATGTTAAAATTGATAGAAATCGTGTATATGTATTCATTCATACATTCACCACAACACACAGAAATCGGAGGCTTAGTTTTAAGTTATTAATGTTTAATCTGGTATATTGACATAGAATCGTATGTAACAGGACAATGCAAATAGTAGTACTTCTACATATAATGCCTGTTTTCAGTAACTTTGACTGACTGCATATAGTTTTGTATTAAATTGCTATGTGACATTTTTGTGACTCACCGAGAAATGAACAAAAATGGCTTAAGAATAAAAACAAACTTTAGGAGTGTATGCGTATGCATGTGTTTGTTTATTGACTGAAATGAAAGCTACAAAATCATATATTAATGCAAGATACTGTAATAAGGTTGAAAATCAACTGAATATGAATTATCAACTGGTAAGACTGTCAACACATCGATGTAGCATAGGTGTCAACTAAACGCTTGTGTTAACAGACACAAATCCACATTAGTTACCCA
>OZ012686.1:20541390-20543890 GCA_963942565.1 Maea johnstoni
CCTAATGTTGATCTTTTCTTAACCTTTGATAGTAGTGTACTTATGTTCCGGCATGATTTAATCCATTTAGATTCACAAGCCTTATTTCAAAGGGTAATTCTGCCTTCAAAATTCAAAAAGATATGTCTTAGACCTCAGTGTAACCTTTCTAACAACTACTTAATTATAATTATTTTGGGCCTTATCAGAGCTGGAAAGAGGCTGTGCTGTCATTGATATCCAATTGCTTGCAGGCTGGTCTATTCAGTACCAAACGTATTAATGAATGCTCTCAAAAGTAAATGACTTGCAAAGAAGAAGAGGTGTATCAAATTAAACAATGCCACTGTGTCTCAACTTAGAGGAATAGACACATGGATTCGTAGCCACAGACCAATTGCCATAGGACCCATTACAAAGCCCTAGACAGTCCTAATCTCGCCGAATCTAATGTCAGTGTGATGTCACTAGGAGACAAAGACCAATGTGGGCTCTTAGATCGTTTACATCATAGAGTAAGTTAGTCACAAACATATGGAGAAAGCACCCCTTGAGCCGTTCTTGTCAACTTCTGGGCTAGAAGTTGTGTCCAGGCTGTTGAGGGAGACCTGCTGGTTGCTTATCTGGTGATCAACATTTGTGGTCTCAATGTGTACCTATATACTGCAAATTTCATTTTCCAGAGGAATAATAGGTACTGTGTGGCAAAAGCACTAAGCTATGGTGTCCTGTAATAGAGGGGTTTTGGATGAGCATGATAGAGTTCAAGAAATTCCGTACAGAAGGGGGGGGGGGGGGATCTGCATGTGTATTTGATTCCAGTCTGTACATGGTTGACATACAATGCTTATGATTATTCTGCTGGATATGTGTTTGGTATTATGAAACCAGATAACCATCTACCAATTGTATTGTGATGGTGGTATTCTGAATTCTATTTCAAAATAGCTATTAATTTGATTATCCATTTGAACCAAGTAAAGGATTTTATTCATTTAAGCAGAGACTAAGGTGGGGACAGCTTCTATATGTTTCCTCATTCTTCATGGATTTGGATTCCCAGGCAGTTATGAAAAACCTCCTTGGTATTCAACCAAATGCATTCGAACCAGTATATTCTGAAGGTGAACATGTGTCAGACTCTTAAGGACACCGACCTGGAGGGGAATTCTGATTCTGAATGAGTAGGAAACACAGACTAGTTTGGATGTGAAGTATGTGTGTCGCTGTCTGAGAGAGAACGTATCATTTGCAATAAATGGGATATTCTGGAGGAAAAACTTGATGTTGAAAATATTAACAATATTGACTGTGAAAAACAACACATGGAATTTGATGTTACCTGAATCCTTCCATATTGACAGCCTCCTATGTTGCATTCATGCTTTGGCTTGAGTGAAAACATTATTGGAACTGCATCTTCTCTCAGCTGTTTATACCGAATTTTATATCCTATAAGTCTTCCCTGTGATCCTCGCTTACTTTATGTGAGTTGTAAACTAAAAGTTCTTCAAAGTCCAACCAATTCAATTCCTATATTATAAAGCCATCTAGCTATTAAATCTGATTTTTCTGCATGTCATTCTGGGTTAGGAATCAAGTAGAATGTTCTCCCAGATCCTTTTCTAGTATTCTAGTATCATTGTTGCATCCAAAAGCCTGACAATTCACCATGTTTGTGCTCAAATTTTGAGCTGTCCACTAATTCTCAGCACTAGCTATATATATATATATATATATATATATATATATATATATATATATATATATATATATATATATATATATATATATATATATATATATATATATATATATATATATTGAGTAATAGGAGTTATACAGAAGTTCCATTGAACAAGGTCATGTAAATATGTAGTGGCGCCACCTACATTCAAACCATAAAACTAATCTACTCTCTTTTCATTCTTACCATTAGGGCTACCACCTAGCTTTATAAATATGAACACAGAATCAAAATACCTTCTTTGGGGACAAAGTTATGTCATTTTAGTGAGGACTGTCCATTGAGCAATGTCATGTAAATATGAAGTGGCGCCATCTACATTCAAACCATAAACTAATCTACTCCTTTTTCCATCCTTACCATTAGTTCTACCAATTAGCTTTATAAATATGAAAACAGAATCAAAATATCTTCTTTGGGGACAAAGTTATGGCCATTTTAGTGAGGACTGTCCATTGAACAAGGTCATGTAAACATTTAATGGCGCCACCTACATTCAAACCATAAAACTAATCTACCCCTTCTCCATCCTTACTATTAGGGCTACCAATTACCTTTATAAATATGAAAACAGAATCAAAATATCTTATTTGGGGACAAAGTTATGGCCATTTTAGTGTGGAATGCCCTGGCCTGTAATCTTGGTGGCCACTAGGTGGCGCCACAGGGTCTTAGAGGGGTCAGATTCGCGGGGTACCCGTCTAGAATCGATCGCCACACCAAGTTACATACCTGTACCAAATTTGGCGCTTTTACCACAAAGTGCACGATTCA
>OZ012686.1:20548890-20601390 GCA_963942565.1 Maea johnstoni
AATTTGGACAATGCAAAATATTGCAAAAATAACTGAAAATGACTGAAACCCTGGCAAAAGGGTACTCAGCGAGAGCATTCCAATGAATACCAACATGACAGGATTTAGACGGTTTTCAAGATTCTTTGCGTCCTTGTGCTTTGGATGAAAGTAGCCGTAGAATTGAAAGGGTTAAAAGAAGTAGAGAAACAAGGCACATCTTAATAGATACAGTTCAAAATTGAACAGGGAGTTACCTAAACCAATAAGTCCAAAAATGGCCTTCAGTTAAGATGTTAATATATCAGGCTATGGTAAATGTCCAGCATTGAAGGAAAGATTGGTATTGCACTATATCTAACAAATGTTCTTTTGAGAGGCATTGGCGTGGCAATTGAATTGAATTCTAAATCATGAAAATCAATTGATGCCTTCATATTTTGTAGACATTTGGGTAAAGGTGGTCTGGAAAAGGTGGGTGGATTGTTTCGAACACCTATCTTTCGTGGTCGTGCAAATTATATTGGGCTGCACTGTATTGTATGTGTATTGCCTCCACGTAATAACGGTGCAAAATCATACAGGTAACAAAGAAAAAATGTCAATAAGGTCTAATTGCTACTGTAGATTCAAAAAAGATTGTGTAGAGTAACCTTCGCGAATTCTTAACAGAAAATCGATTTTTGTGGTATTTAACTTTGCGAGTTGGCCGCATCATGGAGTGCCAGTTATGCACTTAAAGTTGCAGCACTAATAATTGCGAATTTTAGTTATGCGGCCGAGGCTAAACGCTAAAAAACGCAAAAATTAAACTACAGTATATGCCAAACCCACAACTCGGCACATGGGCAAAACAACAGCTGCCAATTTAGAGGTTCTCAATTTCTGTTGGAAAATCACACGGCGGCGGCGAGTCGGGGGTACTAGGATGACCATCTGAGGAGGAAATCCCTGTCAATATGCTGCTTGGAGGGATACTTTATCCACAGGATCTCCAGTTTCATTTGTGCGCTATCACCGCGCTATTGATTGCAGGCTTCCCAATAACGGCGACTTATCAAAGGAAGTGGGATTCATCTTCCCCTCCAGTAACGTCCTATTAATACGGCAACAGTGTCAGAAATGTGATTCTCCACCACGTGACCGAGCTCCCCCAGGCTGAAACTGACATCCCACTGGAATGCAATGAACATCATGTGGTTATTGACATCAAAGAGCGTATCATGTTGAAGTAGTCATCTTATTGATATCTTAACGCATTAAAGGTCGCATCAAGGAACACTGCCTGGAAATGGAGAAGTCTCTAGATGGCATGAATGATGCTTCAATAGTTCATCAGCGTTTGTGTTACGAATAGTCTCGATGTTTGGAAATCACTTTTGCCACCATCAATGTGGCGGCCATTGTTGAACCATGATGGCACCCGCTGACCTTGACCTTGCGGAGTGTCAGTGGAGGGCCGCTAGGGTTGTGACACGGGCACACTCCCCAGGCCTCATAATTAACCCCTCAACTTTATCCACTGTATGGATCACGACCACGCTGAACATCGAGTTTTGCCCTCTTTCTGACACCTTACTGTAGCTCACAGCAGTAAAAGAACGAGAAACGCCATTGCAATGGTTTTGGAGGATAATTTCTTCTTAATCTTGATCATTTTTTTCTTTGTTTTCATATATATATATATATATATATATATATATATATATATATATATATATATATATATATATATATATATATATATATATATATATATATATATATATATATATATATATATTATGTATTTATTAGTGTGTGTGTGTGTACGTGTGTATGCATGTAGGTATGTATGTATGTATGTGTGTCGATGGCAATTTCAGTTGTTACCATTTAAAAAAAAAATTATATGGGAAGGACTTTTGATATAGAGCTTTTTAGTTCAAATTGATAAGTCGGGACCTCAAAGTCTTGACTATCATTATATCATCCTCGTGACAATTAATCTTTCCGAGAAAATATTCGAAGGGATCACGAACTAACCTAGAGCCTTCCTCGATTAGTTAAGGCAGTATAGAGTTCATCATCAGATGGTGAGGATGGGATGTTAATGACTGTTAAACCTGATACTTTTACAAAGTAAACGACAGTTACAATGCAGATATAAAGTTGTGATCATGATGACGAGATAAGGAGAATGTATTGTTTGTTGTTGGTGGTAATGATGATGATGATGATGATGATGATGATGATGATGATGATGATGATGACGTTTTTGTTGATGATCTGGGAGAGAAATTATTGGAAGCGTTTATTTTGCCGAATGAAATCTGAAGAGTACTGGTCTCTTCTAGCAGATGAAATGGATTATTTTTTAGGATATGGGGAAGTACTGCAAATGGTTTATGAAAGTTTATTCAATTTCACATATTTACATATTTCTATTTTACATAATGCTTCCATGTTAATTTGTTCCATCCCATATATGCCCGTATACTAGGAACCTGCTTAAGTATACATCGTGACGCATTATCTGTGGAAGATTTTCATTGTATAAATATATGTCGATACTGAGTGAAATAACAGGAAAAAACATGTTTTACAGAGAATTTAAAAAGCTGGAAGAGAAATTAGAAGACAGTAAAGGACTGGGAGGAGAAAAGGTAAATCGACTGTATTGAGAATGGCGACCAGTACACTTAGAGGAGACGTGATTTCCCCATGCCTGCCTGAGCAGAAACAATAGCTAGATGCCCTGATCTAACTACGCTTCACGACCCTGTGCAAAGTCAGCCATCTAAGCAGAAAACTCCACGCTGGCCAAATGACATTACAGGGCAGGCTGCCTCGCCATTCACCGCGATATTATCGCAATCGTTGCGTGCAATTGACAGCTACGAAACCTAGATGAAGCAGAATTTCATAACGGAATTTGCATCCGGAGCTTAACACGAAAGCTATCTATTTCATCACGAGAAGCGGCCTGTTTGTCCCGCGCGGAGAATGGCAGCTTGCGAAATAAATGGAACTGTTAGGTATTCTCATTTAGGAAATTGAGGTGGCGGGGATCTATTTAGAAAAGACGCAGATATTATCAGGGACTAGTTCCATAGAGTACCTCGGGATATTTGTTTTCAATTTCAGCGCGTGTCCATTGTGGTCGCGGGACTTATTGCCTGGCCTTTAGTTTGCCATCCAGATACAATTGCAGTGTGTTATCAGCGTACAATCGCTGGCAAATGATACTCTGGATCAGTTTGCTGCCATGGTTATCATAACTCGTTCGCGAAAACCAATACCAAAGCAAATCATACGACGTTCACAAGAAATAATGTGCTGCAATACGAAATCTATGATTATATGTCAGGTCAGAACGAGGGCATCAGGATGGGTTGAAAGAACGTTCGAAAATGCTACTGGTATATATATATATATATGTATGTATGTATGTATGTATGTATGTATGTATGTATGTATGTATGTATGTATGTATGTATGTATGTATGTATGTATGTATGTATGTATGTATGTATGTATGTAGGTAGGTAGGTAGGTAGGTAGGTAGGTAGGTAGGTAGGTAGGTAGGTAGGTAGGTAGGTAGGTATGTATGTATGTATGTATGTATGTATATATATATATAAATATATATATATATATATATATATATATATATATATATATATATATATATATATATATATATATATATATATATATATATATATATATATATATACATGTGTGTGCGTGTTTTAAGAAAGAGAGAGAGAGAGATTACAAGAAATGCCATCATACTCAAGTGTACATCACGCCTAGTCTTCTAAATATTTTACCACAGCCTATGGCCACAATGGATGTAGGAGTCTTTGGACCATAGGCAAGATTTCCAATTGATTGGTGCACTTATTACGGATCAGTAACCGTGAGACTCCCTGAAGCAATATTTGATTAAGTAATATCAGCTGTATGCATGGATATCTTTATCGAGCCGTGTTTCAATCCAAGGTGTATTTACCGTCTTCCCTCCATTCTTAACAGCGAACATGATCTTTTCTGCAGGGCCCGACCAGAAATGAAGCAGATAGCTAAACTCGATTACATCAAATGCATATTTAGTGTGCGATTATCCCTCAAGCAGCGAGGAATTTTCCTCAGCTGATTAGTTTCACTTATCCGGCACACCATTCCATGTTCACACAGGCACACATGTTTATACATTACATTGATGGGGATCAGAGTAAAGATCCGGCATCATTACTCAAATGTTTTGATTAATTTGTAATCACATTTGCCGGTAATTGCTGTTTGCTCGTTCTCAGATGTGAAAACTACTACTGTGGAAATAAGTGACAACGCTCCACTGCCGCCAAATACAATCCATGACATCGGAGAAGTCGTGTGCATTTAGTGTAGCAGGCAGTGAAACAGACTAGGGAAGTATAGAAGCATGTTTTGATCAGGTTTATATTCAAAACGGTCGGTCAGCAGGTACATCTGAATAGCATAAGCCTAAAAAAATGTTCTATTTCTTGACTTTATAGTAAAGTGTAGAATTTCTTTTTAGAAGTTTAAAGATGCAAGTACTTTGTTCTAAATCATTGTGATCTGCGTGCTTGAATCATCTTCAACTCCCTCTCAATTGGATGTTTAGCGAGAGAATAATGAGAGGACAAATACATGGATAAAACGAGAAGCCATTTTGCAATACCAAAGGCCGCTCAGCAGTTGAGGCAGCTCCTCCAGTGAATCATCTGCAAAGAACTCTCCCCAATTTAAGTAGCGGATGTAAGATGTATGTGTTTTGTGTGTGTTGTTAAGAAATAAAAACACGTGTTTTGCAGAAATGAAAAAAGATATGGATAAAATATTGTGACAAATCCTCCAATGAACTAAAGGTCACACATACAATTGTTAAATGGAGGAGTGTGTGACATTAATATATACAAAATGGTATTTAATCGATGAAAAAGCACACGCATTTAAACCAACGCGTTTTCATGACATCGGAAGTTGGTTTTTGGTATCTATCTATTTTTCAAATGTGTTCGATTAGCCAAAAAATGGCATTAAATGTGACGGAAAACGAAATTCCAAAATCCAAATTCGATTAGGATGACATGCTGTAAACAAGAAATGTATGGTGTACTGAAAACGTAAAGTATCATCTTAGAGTGTCATCTTAGATCCTATATATTTACTTTTCTTATTAATGATAGCTAGAAGTAAAATTGACCAATAGTTGAATTGTATGGAGTAATTAAATGAATAGAAGAATCTTTCAAAGGAACGCACACGTCGGCTATCATATTTGTGCGTATCTTTTGCACAGACTTCGTGCCAAAAAGATGAGGTTTAGTGTATGTTTAAACGGTGATGCAACATTTCTACAGCTTGGGCTCCATTCAGAAGTAGTCGCTTCACTAATACAGTTATTCAGCAATCGTTCAGTATAAATGTGTTAGCAAATGACGCGTATTATTCAATTATTAGGCCAGAGCGAGTCATGGATGTCTGATCACGTTCGCTCCAGTGGCGATCGTCTGCAGCCACGAGATTTGCCGCTCCAAGATGGCTGATCAAATTACAGTTGTCATCGCACTTCTCACTAATATGAACTAATCAGGTTGTCTGACAATGTCAGCATGATAGTTTTCACGTTCTCTTTTGTAAGTGCCGTGATTCCTCACGCCTTCTTGCGAGGAATGTCTCCTTAGCTTGCTCTACTTGTGGCAGCGACGCCTGGGCAAATTCTAACATGATTAAGATAATATTGGGATAGGAAAATCCGATTTACGACGGCTAAATCAAACTGCTGGCCCCATCTGTGCCGCTCTTCAATGGTGGATATGATGAGAGCATGACGTCATCAGATGGCATACGACATTTGGAACTTTAAACAACCATTTGTAGAAAAAAAACGTTATCTTACATAGTATGCACTAAATAATGAATAGTCTCCTAGTCATTGTACAGTCATGCAAAGACGTGCATGTTCGTTTATGTAGGTTCAAGATGGATGTTTCTACATCAGATGGCATACGACATTTGAAACTTTAAACAACCATTTGTAGAACAGAATATCTTACATACTATGCACTAAATAATGAATAGTCTCTTAGTCATTGTGTATATATAGTCATGCAAGAAACGTGCTTATTCGTTTACGTATGTTCAAGATGGAGGATGTTTCTATATATCTTAGTAGAATTTAATTATGGATCGGGGAAATGCATGTCTGAATGATTGTGTGTGAAGTTTCCAGTCAATTTAAAATGTTTTTTGCAATTCATAGCAACAACAATATTTCATACAATTATGATAATTTTATTTCAGTGCAGTTTTGTTTATCTACATGGTGCTTTTATTTCCACTGTGACACATTGCTTAATGATTATTTAGGATAACTATGCAAATATTTTCCTCGCTTAGTGATAAATTCAAGGAAAGAAGCATGTTTGTTTAAGAAAAGAAAAAAATAATAACAGTTATATCAATCAATCATGCATTGAAAACAAAAACATGACCCGTCCCCTTTTCCAAATATGGTAAATGTGGTATGCCCATATAAGGACAGAATCCTCTGCAAGACAAATAGGGTTGCAGATGTCGGTGTCGTTAATTACCAGATTTTTCTTCATTTATCCCCAGAACGGAATGCCATATTTTTTTATCTAACAAATATTCCGAAATGATTGCACAGTTCTATATCATTAAAATAGGATTTTGTTTTCAAAATATGGTTTACCTGAAGATACAGATACTATAACGACGCACTCGATTATTCTAGGGTTGTTGTAAGATGTTTTCTATAGGATTTACTCAAACAATGCCATAAAAATTGTCTACAGATGCCTCTGCCATGAGAGCATAGTATTCCTGTTTTGTGTATTGCTGGTTTGTGTGTATATATAAATATATATATATATATATATATATATATATATATATATATATATATATATATATATATATATATATATATATATATATATATATATATATACTAGTATATATATATATATATATATATATATATATATATATATATATATATATATATACATATATATATATATATATATATATATATATATATATATATATATATATATATATATATATATATATATATATATATATATATATATATATATAGTAGTAGTAGTAGTAGTAGTAGTAGTAGTAGTAGTAGTAGTAGTAGTAGTAGTAGTAGTAGTAGTATCATTGATGGCCCTCCTAGTCAGGGTTTTCAACCTATGTATCCATCCATCTGGGGTAAATTTGATGTAGTTGGCTGGGGTAGGGATGTAAATGTGAGGGAGGGTTTACAGTTTAGAAGTGGGTGTGTAAGTTGCCGCCTTTATCGTGGCTACAGCCTTCACAGGCAGCTGCCATCCTCATGATCATGATCTGCTTAAGACGTGCCCCTTGACTGCCCGCATTGCTGGCGAGTGCCTTTCTGTCCAGACCCCAGTCAAATCATTGCCCACAAGAGTCGACCAGAGCCTTTCTTTTGGGGGCCCTCCGAGATCATTGACGTCCGCATTACACGGCATCATAGAGCCGTCATGTCTGAGACCACTCTTGAAAGTGATAGACCCTAATAAAGGCCTCGACAAATAGCAATTCTCGACAATTTATTTATTTCATTCCGCAGCGATATAGGTATAAGATGAATGGGGGATCACATGTGTTGATGAGCGATAATAAGGAAGGGGGGTGATAATGTCATGCATCTGACACCGTTCATTTGGGGCTCTATTGATGCCTGTCACAATGAAGCTAATCTCTGGCTAATGGTCAATATAAGCTGACCATCTTCTCACCGAATACAGATAGTAGGTGTCTGGCGGCACACTCGTCCATCAGAGTGAAATCTCCCAAGCCAGTTCGGGAATAGCTCGACAGCAGTGCTGATGAATTGTACTGTATTGTAGTGTATGTTTATTTGCTGTACTACTAGTATTCGTATACAAAACCATACATTATATTTTCATAACTTTTGAAACGAACAAAGAAAAACACAAATATAATCAGGTGAGAACAGTACAAAGGAATTAGGATGGTTATACAAATAGAAAAGAGAACCTTATCTAATATATCACATATCACTATTTCACTTAAAGCTTTTATTCACCAAATGAGATACGATATGAAATTTGGCTTATTCTTGGAGATGGGCTATTACTTCAACCCTAGTTACTGGTCACCACTAATTCGTTATGGGGAGATTACTATTGGAATGAAAATTTGTGGAATATTGGTTAAATTTCTGGCAATACCACCAAGTTCTGACTAGCTATTAATTAATGGCGGTGGGACACGCAGTACCCGAGGAAAACCACTGAATAACCCCGAGTCACTGGAAACTTCATCACAAAAGCTTTAAGTCAGAATGCAACATTTGCTATTCGCCGCAGCCAGCCTGTTCAGGTTGACCGGCTGGTTTCATATCCGCTTGATTGTATTTTTCTAAGACCAGATGGAGAACCTTTTCAGTAAAAGAGACAACTGGACGGCGTGAATCCCCAAGGCTATGTTTGGGATGAGTGGTGTGCGGGCCTTGGTTCAGTTCGTCTTCAGCAAAAACTGCGTGGCTCTGACACATTTGGACAGGATAATGTCGGTGCTGGGCAATTACATGCTATTGAGCGCGGGCTGCGCGTCTCGCAATCAGACATTGAGCCGCTATTCAGCCCGCTAAGTGGCCGCGGCGGCAAGACATTGAGGAGCGCCCTGCCAGCGAAGGCGGCGGCGGTGGCGGCCACGGGTCAAACAATTAAGGAAGCGACACTTGCACACAGCTAAGAATCAGTTCACACTCGCTAACACCAACGCAGAAAGAATGACCTACACACAATCTCCATTGTCGACTTTGGAAAATCTACGTCTAAGAAAGCTGAAACATTGGGGGTTTTATGGGCACAACTTGAATTTTGAGGTGTTACAACCAACTTGTCATATTTCAATTAAGATCTAGTGAGGGTCTTCAAAATGAAGGTGCTTTGGGTCATGTACAGGCTCTATGGGTGTCCTTTAGACTTACTCATATGAATGATCATTAGCAGGTCAGCAAGTGCATCCGCATATTTACTGGCTATGCACAGCAGGTTAGTTAGTGTCTCTCAGATACTTCTGGGTTCAGCAGGGCTAGGGTCAAGTACCACATTCTGGTTATTTTCTCTACGACGGGGCTATTGGATAAAAAGTTTTTTTTAAATAGAAACGGAGTGAAATGTACCCATATTATCTTCTCAAAGTAACGGTTACGTTACGGGAAAAGCATAATACAATTGATCTATAACATAAATGTACCTATATGAGCAGGATCAAGTTATAGTTGCAAAGAAGTGCATTGCAAGTCGTCCAGTAAAAAGTTGAATGTTTTATTCCAAAACATTTCGAACAGAAATAAGCGGCTGGACACTTATCAATTCATGGATTATAATGTTACCCTGATAGTGACCACTTGTCTTAAAAGACCACCTTTCCCTCAAACTAACACATGGAGTATAATGTTCACCTTATAATGGCCACCTGTCTTAACAGGCAAACCTTTCCCTCAAACTAACACATGGAGTGTTATGTTCCCCTGATACTGACCACCTGTCTTACAAGACCACCTTTCCCTCAAACTAACACATGGAGTGTAATGTTCACCTGATAGTGACCACCTATCTAACAAGACCACCTTTCCCTCAAACTAACACATGGAGTGCAATGTTCACCTGATAGTGACCACCTATCTTACAAGACCACCTTTCCCTCAAACTAACACATGGAGTGTTATGTTCCCTGATACTGACCACCTGTCTTACAAGACCACCGTTCCCTCAAACTAACACATGGAGTGTTATGTTCACCTGATAGTGACCACCTTTCTTGCAAGACCACCTTCTCCTCAAACTAACACATGGAGTGTAATGTTCACCTGATAGTGGCCACCTGCCTTACAAGACCACCTTCCCCTCCAACTAACACATGTAGTGTAATGGTCCCTTGATAGTGGCCACCTGTCTTACAAGACCACCTTCCCCTCAAACTAACACATGGAGTACTAGTATAATGTTTACCTGATAGTGGCCACCTATCTTACAAGACCACCTTTCCCTCAAACTAACACATGGGGTATAATGTTCAACTACTAGTAATAGTGGCCACCTTTCTTACAGGACAACCTTCCCCTCAAACTAACACATGGAGTGTTATGTTCACCTTATAATGGCCACCTGTTTTACAAGGCAAACTTTCCCACAAACTGAAACATAGAGTATAATGTTCCCCTAAGACTGACCACCTGTCTTACGAGACCACCTTTCCTTCAAACTAACACATGGAGCGTTATGTTCGCTTAATAGTGGCCACCTGTCTTACTAGACCACCTTTCCCTCAAACTAACACATGGAGTGTTATGTTCGCTTAATAGTGGCCACCTGTCTTACTAGACCATCTTTCCCTCAAACTAACACATGGAGTATAATGTTCACCTGATAGTGACCACCTATCTTACAAGACCACCTTCCCCTCAAACTAACACATGGAATACTAGTATAATGTTCAACTGATAGTGGCCACATGTCTTACTAGACCAAATTTCACTCAAACTATCACATCGAGTATAATTTTCACCAGAGAATGACCACCTGTCTTACAAGGCCACTTTCAAACTAACTAACATTTTTTGTACAACTAAAACATTTATTGGGGTTCTTTAATAGATTGACATGCATTGATGGAGAGTTGGGTGTAGATGGACGGATGATTGGGTGGATGGGTGGATGGATAGATAGATATATCGATAGAAAGATAGAGAGATAGATGGGTGGCGGATGGATAGATGGATGGATAGAGAGAAAGAGAGAGAGAGAGGGGGGGGATGAGTGGATGGATGATTAGGTCGATGGGTGGATGGATAGATGGATAGATAGATAGATAGATAGATAGATAGATAGATAGATAGATAGATAGATAGATTTATAGACAGACAGATAGAGTTTGGATAGACATATTTGGATGGATGGAAGAAGGGATTGGGGACGGAAAGATAGGTAGATAGCAAACGTGTGTGTGGGCCGGAATTATGTTTGGCTTATGCTTAAACCCTACTCAGCAATGGCGGATCGCAGGAAAATATGATTTTTGCGATGAAAGGGATTTGCTAGTAAGCGCGTTCGAGAGCAGCTACTCCGTATGCGCTATAATAAATCGGGTCAAAAATGTCGCCTGGAAGAGGTGGGCACAATATGCGTTTAGAGAATAACGGGGAATAATAATCTCCCCTCCTTTCTCATCGCCTCGCTTGCCCATTGATACTATCTTCCAGAATTATACCGCATCATCAGACTTGAAAAGGCGGCTCCTAATCAAAAATATTAATTTAATATCATTTGTAATAGCTCGTGACGGAGGAAGATCAAACGACGCCGGGAAGTGATTACAATGCAGAATTGACTTTGGATTTGGCAAGGCATAATATAGGAGCGAGGGTAATTCCCAATCACCGATCACCACAAGTTCACAATAGTGCCACCACGACAATAGTATACCAATACCGGGGCCGTCAGGAGCGCCGCAAACTGAAACCTCCTAGGCTAGAAATAGAGCCAAGGGAGGCTAGTGCAAAAACAATGAAGATGATGATGATGTTGATGATGATGATGATGATGACGCCCCTAAAGCTACGTGGTTGAGTATAGCACCCACTCTCTATATTGCGTGGAGTGCTGATAGCGACATCCAGTTTGAGTCGTCTGAATTTGTTATTACATTATTTATCTATTTATTTGTATTTGTTTTTGTTCAGTTAATATACTGTAATGTATAATTTTGTATTAGCAATGATGCAGTTAATAAATATACAATACAATACGATGATGATGAGGATGATAGAAATAAAAATGGGAATAATAATAGCAATAATAATAATAATAATAATAATAATAATAATAATAACACTACTACTACTACTACTACTACTACTACTACTACTACTACTAACAAGAACAAGAACAAGAACAACAGCAACAACAACAAAAACAACAGCAACAACATCAAAAACAACATAATGCCTTATACTCTTATACTCCTTCACGCCTTTTCTTCTCTCTCGCCCTCCTCTATGAATCAAGACTGAGCAGAAGCGCCCTCTCTCGGTTTTCCCTCGGTCTACTCTATGAGTTGATACTGAGCAGAAGCGCCCCCTTTCGGCTTTTCCTCGCCCTACTCTATGGGTTAAGACTGCGCAGTTGCAGCCTCCTTCTCCTCCTCCTCCTCGTCCTCGTCCTCCTCCTCCTCTCTAAGAGTACTTAGGGCGGGGATGAGCTGATGGGCTGATTTGGTTAGTGCTACATCTTGGCCAGGCAACGCTATTTTTCTCTTGAGTTCATTATTTCCATCACAGATCATTACCCCGGCCAGCACCTAGCGCTGATTTCACTAGCTGCTGCTGACGTAAGGCCGTCGGGGAGGTGGTACGGGGGGGGGGGGGGGGGGGGGGGTTGAAGAAACAGACATATCATTTAAAACATACGTATAGCATATAATGGGAGGTCAGATTTGTACGTATTATCTTAACCCTTCCATTGCTGAGGCTATACTTTCGTGCAAAGCACAGGTTGACAAAGTTGAAAACCATTTAAACCCTGTCATGTTGGTATTCATTCGATAGCTTTCGCTGAGTACTCTCAGATCAGTACCCATTTGCAAGGGTTTTAATCATTTTTCAGGTTTTTTGTATCATTTTGTATTGGACAAATTAGACAGCAGTAGCATTAGGGTTAATTAGCACTCAAATCATTTAGTAAATTAAAGGACCACAGACAGAACGATCTTTAGCTTACAAGATAAAACACAACACAGGGGAAATACACCTGCATACCGAGATAAGGAAGAAACAATAACACAGAGAAAAGACGTTTCGCACTCTTATTGATACAATAGCTCAGAAACATTCATATACATTCAGTACAATATATACACTACAGCAATTCCACTGTAAGATACATTGCAAGCAAATGATGAACTTCAGAGAAAAGGGTTATGAACCCAACAATGCTTCATTCCAGCGCCTGATTAAGGGGCTCGTGTGGGTTAGTGGTTGATGAAAACTTTATGGAGAGAATCAAAAGCAGAACGGCTGCTGTGAAATATCCTCGTATTATTCTGGTTAACCCTTCCAATGCTGAGGCTACTTTCGTCCAAAGCACGAGTTTTTTTGAAAACCATCTAAATCCTGTCATGCTGAAATTCATTGGAGTGATCTCACTGGGTACTTTCAGATGAGTACCCATGTGCCAGAGTTGCAGTCATTTTTTTTTCAGGTTTTTGCATCATTTCATGATGGCCATTACCATCATATAAGGATTAACTATCAGCCACACACAATTGCAGCTTTGTGAAGAGCAGGAAGTCTCCACACATAAACATGTTTCCGGGAAGACTTGCTGATGTGAAATTCCAGTAGGGAAAATATATGTTACCTGCTCCCCTTATTACAGAATATTTAGCCTCTCTTGTCTTGTATTTGTTTTAGTTTGCTCTTCTAGTTGTATATTTTCCATCTGAACAAGATGGTCAATTAAATATATATATATATATATATATATATATATATATATATATATATATATATATATATATATATATATATATATATATATATATATATATATATATATATATATATATATATATATATATATATATATATATATATATTTATATATATATATATATATATATATATATATATATATATATATATATATATATATATATATATATATATATATATATATATATATATATATATATATAACGGTCACCTGCCTACAACGACCACTTCTATCATCCCCCCTTGCGCAGGTGTCACCGTACACGCCGTATACCGGCCTACTCCCCTTATTACAGAATAATTAGCGCGAGATGCGGGAAGTGTCTCTTGTCGTCATAAATGCCTCTTTAACTGACAATTGCTGTCGACAATTAGAAAACTGGAAATGATGACTTGCCCCAGGGATAAGATTTCTGTTGATACGGATTATTTAACAATGGACTTAGTGACTGGCGTTCTTAATGAGATTCTTTCCCTGGCTCATTTAGTTGCGGATTCGTCGCAGAAAGAATATTTGAAACAAACTCATGGGGACTGATTTCATTTAAGTGTGTGTGTGTGTTTCAATTTCTTTCACGTATGTCCCGAAAGATTAGAATTCTACTATAGGACAGAAAAAGCTGAATTAGATGAACTGTTCCATTGCATAATCTCAGAACAGAGTAAAAATGAAAGGAAACAACTAGTTAGATTATCCATTGTAAATATTACACCCTCCGATAGGGGTCGTATATTATGTATTGCGTTTGTATTCTTATTATAGTATATATTGTTTCCTGTTCCTACTACTACTACTACTACTACTACTACTACTACTACTACTACTACTACTACTACTACTACTACTACTACTACTGCAGGTGCTTCGATGGTCTTTTGTGCAGAAATACCAAGCGCTTCAGTCTCTGAAATTCAGCCTGCCAGCGATCTGTGCGTATGGCCTGTAGTTTGCGAGGAAGAGCCGCAGGGGATTGGATTGAAAAACGCTTATTTTCGCCCGCTAATTCGTATGGACGGCGTGCGCCGCGGATCCTTCGGGACGGGCCTCACGCTCCCAGCCCCTGGATCAGCCTGACATGTTGACGTCCAAATGCCTAATGGAACATTTCCCAAACCATTGAAGCCGTTTATACAGCAACTGATGGATGCATTTTCAAATAAATTTAGCCCGTGACATATCCGAGCTGGCGTTTTGAAACCCTAATCTATTTTCGAAAACTCCTTTTTGGGGCCATAATAGCTTTTAATAGGGCGCGTTGCGGTGCACTAATAGCGGAGTAAGTAAATGCGGAGGGGCAGGGATCGGAGGAGGATTTTAACAAATTAGAGGATAATGCATCGGTGTGCCTGGGGAGAGAGCCGGATCAGATCATATCTGCTCACGTTCATATCGCAAATTGTTTCCATTTAAGCACTGGAGTTAGCCACTCGCGGGCGAGCCAATATCGAGCCAGAACAAAGCGAACGGCGAGGCCGCACTATGGACAAGACGCTATCATTTAGTAATCAAATTTCTCTCTTGAAATCCCGAGGATGAAACTGACGTCGTCAGCGTATAACGATAAGCTTTGTTTCCTAATCTGGTTAGGGGGAGATGTGCAGTGCTTCTGCTCGCCAATAAAGGATGATCGCCCGGGGCGACTTGGCGACTGCTTGTCACAATGCAAACGCCGAGCTCATCCTCGCTCTTTTCGCGATATAAACGGCGCTTTAAGTTGAGTGTCTGACATCCCCAATACTAGGGTTGTTTCTATATTATAGGGATGTCGCAGAAATGCATTTATTTTCTGAATGTGTTACATAACAAATACTGATTCAAAACAACGTTTGAGAAATATTTTACCGAAAGCTGTTATCATTGTTGAGTAAAAATATCTCTCCATGTTTTTTTCAAACTTTTTTCTATTTGGTTGGCTATCCTCAAAGTTTTGCAGCCAATGAGCCCGGGCCCCCGTTACAAATGGACCAAATATCAAAACCTTTGACTGTTTCTCCCTGAAAGCTGAAGTTATATTCAGGTCTGGGGAACTTAAATAAAAAGTACAACCAGTTATGCAGTTGTACTCAGGTACTTACTTTCAAATATAGAATAAAATCAGCGATTGATATCTTGAGATGTTTCAGGGTCAGCGAAAATATTCATCAAAAGTTGTCAAGGTCGATTTATTCATTTCGATTTTAATTCAACGATTTCGAATACCAGACTTCATTAGGAATAGCACATATAAGAGATACGTTACCACCGTGTTAGCTCGCATAACAAAGAGGAATTAGAATAGAAAAACTCATTTAGCAACATTGTTTCTCTAATCGTAATGCAAAGGTATTGTAAACCAACTTGTCTAATTCATAGTTCTGCAGTTTTGCCAATAGATGGCAGCATCGTATAGTACATTTTGCTTAGAGACTACAGCTCTTGGATATTTTTCCCATTGTAATGCCAAGGTTTCGCAAACCAACTTGTCTAATTAAGTTCTGCTGTTTTGCCGATAGATGGCAGCATCGTATAGTACATACATGGATAGAGTTGGTCGGATGACAGATCGCTTCGTCGGTGGTTCGATTACCTGTCGGGCGCTTGCCCCTGTCTTTGGGCAAGACTGCTCATCGACCATTGCTTTAGAATCCGAGTTGTGATACCGGTTCCTGGAATATGAAGCTTATACGGTAATGAAAACAATGGCACAATACATATGAACCTAATGATTTTGAATTGTACTGGTATTGTCAGTTTTGGATTTCTTCCAGACATTGATCATGGCTATCGCGAACAAATATTTTGCATTTTTCTATTGTAGGCCATGTTCCATCCATGTTTTGGTAATCTAATCTGTCGTAAGAATTCCATACGTAAAGCATATCGGTACAGGATATTAGTTGATATCCAACCAATAGATGGCAGCAGCATCCAGATCAGTACATTGTAGTTAGAATTTCGGTCAAAATCGGGAAACAACTAAGATCGTGCAGTATTAGACTAAATTCAATCTTATAGCTTATATGAATAATTAAAAACAAGTCGATATGAAACCAGCCGTTCAACAAAAGTTAAGTTCTGAGCATGTTGGTGCGCAAGTTTTTCTATAATGGAAACGATAAGAGAGCCCTCATTGGCCTCTGCCTCCTAGTGACGTCACATTTAGGTCAGATTTGAGACCCCTGGGATAGCCAGGTCTTCACTCTAGCGCATATACTCTCGCTACATATTATTTTATTCATCTAAGGTGAAGATGACGTTTCGATTGGTAACGATTTTATTCAGTGAAGAAAATGTTATTATAACACGGTGTCGGTACATTTATAGGAATCGAATGAGAAGTTACATATACATATACTAACTGCATCGCCGCACAACAAAATGTTTCATTGTATCTGTATATATTTGTTTTGTGGAAAATATATAATAAAGAAACATTTGCTCTGATTAAATGCACATAACAGTTCTTACGTACCAGGGACTAGAATACAGATTCAGTAATAATTAATGTCATGAACGGTTGTCTAAATAGTATCTGGACTCAAGTGTAGAGTTCATAGAGCATTCATCTAGCCATCAATTGATACATAGGTACATGTACACTTTGGACTCTCTGAGTCGTTTGTTCAGTGCAGCGATTTATTTTGCTATAAGATACGAGGGCGTGGGTCAAGCTACTCAGTTGCTTCGGACACGGAAGGTGGAAAATACTTTAAGGCACAATGTGGTCTTTACTAGAGAAACTAAACGATCCATTTTTAACGGCGGATTTCCAAAGGCTACTCGGTGTGGAAGTGTTGTATGATCCCATGAAGGATGTCAGTAATGCCACTACTGAGGGAGTAAAAAACGTGGGAAAAGATGAAAATACCACGAAGCAACGTTTCAGGCCGGAAGCGGAAGTGACTCATACCGGAAGTGACTCGATGCCCGTTCTCCAGCACCGGATCCGGAACAGGTTCTGGTTCTACCTGCTCCACTTCTCGGCCACACTAGGCAACGAGAACTTCTTCGCCACTTTCTTTCCGTTCTTGTATTGGAATTTTGATGCTTACGTTGTCCGCCAGGTGGTGTTGAGCTGGGGTGTCACCCTGTACCTGGGCCACCTGCTGAAAGACGTGGTGCGCGGCAAGCGGCCCGCCTCCCCGCCCGTGGTGCGCCTGGTGGAGCTGTACGGCGAGGAGTACGGCATGCCCTCCACACACGCCATGATGGGGCTCGCCATACCGCTAAGTCTCGTCTACTTCTCGTTTGAGCGTTACCAGGTCAGTGATACAGTGCCGACATTTAATTCCTACACTAAATGCGTGGGCAGCCCAGGCATCATACATGACCGCACACCCGATTGCCAGTCAGTTTCCTGGGTAATTGTATGCATGGATGACCTCACAACTGAGCGTAGCTTTGATTTGCAAGCTACGGGGGTCATTGATGTTTGCCTTATCTTTTTGACATGTTATCCATGGGTTTTGTACAACCAGGAACAGGCAGGTGTCCGGTCGACTGGTGCACAAATTACATGTCTGTACTGCACATGCACTATTTGAATTCGTTTATCTTTATCGTCACTTTTTTCTGAAACCTTTCGACTGAATCGTGAATAGGCAGCTGTTTGTGTTGGAGTACCGTGTGAAAAATTAACAAATCCCAAGTCACTGCAAACTATCTCACATGCCTCGAGCCGAATTCAATCTTTGGTAGTGGTGAGAGACAGCAAGCATTAAGTGACAACACCTAACGTAATACACTGGGCTGTGCGGTTAGTCCAGCTTAGAGTCGGGGCTTGCTCTGACGGCCGTGTGGTCTAGGGCGCCGCCATTGACTGCACGCTGTCTCTCACCGCTGCCTGGGTTCGAATCCCGGCCTGTATATGTGAGAAAGTTGCCAGTGACTTAGGGTTAGGCGGTGGTTTTCGCTGGGTACACTACTTATAACTGACTAGTCACGAATTAGCCACCCAAAATACAAATTCCAGCACAGAGTCCTGTTGCTGTGTGACAGAGAATGCTTCATCGTAGCATTCAAGAATGATAGTCACTCACAATTACGTTCATATCGACGAATGTCATCGTTGAATTGATTATTTTCTCTCCTCTCCTCAGTTTTCCTGGATGGCGGGCGCAGCATTGGTAGTGATATGGACAACGTTGGTATGTGCCAGTCGAATATATCTGGGGATGCATTCTATACTGGTAAGAAGTTCATTATGTTCCTTAACCCTCATGCTGCTGGTGGCTAATTTTGCCAATACAAAATGACGCCGAAGGCAGAAAAATGGCTGGAACTCTGGCAAATGGGTATTCATCTGCGAGTACTCAGTGAGAGCTTTCTAAAGAATACCGAGAGTCAAGGTTATAGATGTTTAAAAAAATCTTTGCGTTCTTGTGCTTTGGACGAAAATAGCCTCAGCATTGGAAAGGATAAAAGGAACATCTTGTAATGTGAACTATCTGAATGGTCACACAATCAGCTGGCACACATGGTGTTAATATTCGAAAAAGATCGATAGGTGATCATGAACGTATATCTCCAAAATTAGCAGTGTTCAAAACATTCAAGGGTCATAATGTGCAAACATGTCATCGAAAAAAGGCTTTATTGTGGTTGAAATCGTTACGGAAACCATTTCATTGCAAATGTCCGAAACATTGCCAGATTGTTTCTTTAGGGATTATCCCCCAACACTGAATTCATATTTAAGTTATATCAACATCACAGCATGTGCGAAATACATTGTGCCTGCGTGATTAGAGAATGTATGTATGTATGTTCATTGACTGCAACAAATGCATACGGTCGAAACGGGTTTCACTATCGAAACATGGGTTTAAGATATGGTCTATATCTGCAAGGGATATTACTAATGTCAAGTTTGGAATTGGATAGCTTATTAGACAGTGCACAGTCGCTCTTTACGACGCCGACTTATGCTCATTTAAGGTGATGAGTACCACTGCTAGCCAGTTAAAAACCCTCTCCCAAAACACACTTCAAAGCAGCATACTCCTATAACTAGGTGTATCTCCAGGTTCCTGAGTGTTATCATGTAGAGAATATCATCGCCACCTGTCATTATTCAATCCATATTCTGTCTTATTTCAAAATTTCCAACTTTTCTTTCAAATGACACATTCTCATTAATTACGCAGGTGATGGTTACTGCAGGTTCAGAGTTACTTTAGGGATATCATTGACTATGACCAATAAAACGTATTTTTTTGATTTTTTGCTGCTGAAGATTTTTACAGGCCATAACGTTGAAAATTTTAGTTAGAAATCTCCACACCAACTACACTTGGTAACCTCACGTGCTCATAGCTAGCACCTATTTATAGGATCCTGACCACAAGCCATTGTCTTGAGATCGTCGAGGTGTATCTTTGTGCAACTGTCTTTTGTTTCCAGTGCTCAGAAGTGATCAGCGAGGTATGTCCCCTACTATCAAAGGGGTTCCCATGCCTCCACACACGAAATATCTCACTAAAATTTTTAATGTTATGGCCTGTAAAGATCTTTAGCAGTAAAAGATTAAAAAATTACTTCTTATTGGGCATAGTCAATGATATCCCTAAGGTAACTGTGAACCTTTTGTTTGTTGTACTGTATCTTTTATGCGTTGGCATAGTCAATCAATATACAAACATACTACTAAATACGATCTAAAAAACCTTCGCATCATTTTTGCTTAGGCCTAGATTTTTTTGTGTGTGTTTCCTGTAACGATCCGAAAAAATAGGGTAGGTAGGTCGATTAAAAAATTGTATTATTTTCTTGGTCAAAAATGCGTGTTTTATGCATGTTTTACGTTGATTTGGAGTTGGGAGGGCGGAAAAACTCTAGGGTAGGGATTTTTTTTAAATAAAAAAACTTGTTAGGATAGGGTTACAATAAACAAACAGCTTTTTCAGGCTTTATACGAAAACAGTCATCAGTCTGACAGTATCTGAAATAAAATAATCTGGAGATAAAACAGGCGAGCAACATGCCAGTCAACTAATCAATTAAACGGCCAACCATTCAACTGACAAACGATTCGATGAACCAATCAGTCACTAAATCAATAATAATGCCACCAATCAGTCACTAAATCAATAATAATGGAACATGGCGGGTGTGGAAGTCTTGAACGACAGCGCGACCGACTTTTGTGAATATACAGGTGTTATAGACCCGAGAATAGAGAGACTTTTGTGGCATCTAGAAGATGAACCGAAAAAGGATGTGGTGGCTGAGCTTTCATGTGATTTCTCGTACGAGGAGCTGCATTACGTGAGAGAACGTTTTTTCGAGAGAGCGAAAGCGAAGGTGAGAGGTCAGGCATACTCGGTCAGCAGATATGACCTAGATAAATTCCCGACACAGAGTTCATCGATAGAGAGCGGAGTTAACCCCCTCGCGGACATACCATGGTCGATGATCAAAAGGAGGAATGGGCTACTGATTGCTTATGATGTATGCGATTTATACCTGTACCTGACAGGCGTTGAGAAGAATTTTCCGTCGAAGATTTTGAAGAGGAGGGTGATGACCTCGAAGCGTAAGGGCAGCTTAAAGGAAAAAGAAAAAGAGAGAGATCCAGGAGGACTCATTGTGAATGAAACGGCCACGGGTAATGCCCCCGAGTTAGATGAGGGTATTGATACAGTGCAGGTAGAGGCTATTAATAAGCAAGGAGTATCAATATCTGATGAGACAGCAGTACACCACCAACAAAAAGTGTACGGGGCAGTTGATCAGTGTGTGGTGAGTGATAGTGGTGATACTGACCATGAGGTACACATGCATGAAACAACCGGTGATGGACTGATTATGAATTGTAAGGACGCACAAGCGGTATGTACAGCCGGCACCGCAGTGGCCACTTTTGTGGAAGATGCTTTTTCCGAGGATCTGCATGAGCCTGTAAACCTAGCGGATAGTGGTATAATGCCGATCTGTAATGGAAGTGAAGGTAAACAGGCAGTCATAGCAGTACAGGAGATATGTGAACAGCCTAAACAGGACGATGTTAATGGGACTCCTCCAACTGTGTCGCATATACCAATACCGTCGACGCATATCGCAGAAACCGTAGCAGCAGGAGATCTATATTACAACTCGTATGGGCCAACAGTTGTTGTTTCCCCGGCCAAGGCGGTGGATTGCACAATAGATGCCCCACCTGTTATTATGTCTACGCAAAGGACCAACACAGCCATCGACCTCGAAGTCTCATCTGGTTTTGTCTGTAGCGGAGAAGACATACCTAATGACAGGCTTGTCGATGTACCGCTTATTATGGCTACGCCAGATGTCGTAGTACCACAGACACCGATGGCTATGGAAGATAAAGTACCCGTGCTTGGTGACAATGATAATATCGGCACGGAGCGCCACCTAGCATCAATCACGGAGAGTCACCCGAATATTGAGGTAGTAGGATACCCCTACACCGGAGCTCCTATCGTGGGAATTGAACCAATAAGCGACTCTAGTAATGAGAATGGAGGCGACGCCCCAACAGTCCCTAATTCGATCAGTTGTGTACATCAGGTTCATAGCGACAGGATTGAGGTCAGTGATTTCAAACCTCGGGAGAACTGGGATATGGGTATTTCCCAGGACAGAGAGGATCTAAGGATGCCTGATAGTGATCCATATGAGTGCCTATCATCTAGAGATGCTGTGGTTGCTGATGTGATGGAGATGGAGCAGCCTGAATATAGAGGCGTAGGTGAGGACCGATCAGATCAGACAATTACGAAATCGGCTAACTTGTATGAACATTTCGGAAGGAAAAGTGATGCTGGAAACGGTGTCCCCACCTCTGTGGGAAGCTATGGTGGCCTAAAACGAGGAAGTGAGTGTGTAATGAAGCAGGTCCCGATGCCGAACTCTATGGAAAATCTGGGGTATCGAGAGGTTTTAGGTGTTGGCGCTGGTCTGAATCAAAGTGGAATTTCTACACAAGCAACATTCTCATCTGATTATCCTAGACAAACCGTGCGAAATGGTGAAGATTTTGCACGACCTATGGTAGCTAACTATGGGCCGGAGCAGGAGGTTGGGGTGATTGATATACCAGTGAACCAAGACTGTAGTATGCAACAAGTACAAGAGTGTTCTGTAAACAACTATGAGTCCTACACCATGTTCGGCGAACCGAATCATTTTTACGATGAGACTTTCACGCAGACATATAGTAACTCTACAGCGCTCAATGGCAGCTGCATACGGCCCCTAGCGGCGAATGAGTCTGTTATTTTTGGAGAGAGAGGTGAAGCGTATTTGCATACGGTTGACCCACTGCCGATTCACTACGTGCCAAGAGTGTCTCAGCCAATCAGGTTAGGCGACACACTTTCACCGGTCCGGCCTGTGACCAGAGATAACCCTTCTACGCGCGAACCTTCAAAGGTGACACACGTAGATGACAGCGCATCTGGTGAAACTGGAATAGAAACAAGGAAACTCAACGAGCGTGATATCAGTCAAGAGTCGGTCATCAAGGACATTTTGGAGGTGCATGAGAGGGTGATTGCTAGCTCGCCTGGTGATCTCCGTCAGAGCAAGGTGCCATCCAAATCCAACGTCGAGATGTCTACCCAAACTGAACCGAACGTTATTTTCGATCCACCAGTGAAGAGATCAGAATATGATAGGCAGATCGCCTATATGGAGAGGTCACTTACGGATCACGAGAGGAGAATGAGAGCCAGCGAGATGTGGAATGAAAAGGAGGAGAGGAAAGTTGACTCGATGGATGCGGAATTCTTTAATCAGCAGAGAGTGATGAAGTGTGAAATCCAAGAGTTGAGGCAAATAATCACGGACATACTCATGGGCCACACAAAGGTTCCCTTCCCTGCCTACGAGGGGGAGAGGTTTGCGGAATCTAATGCAGATACCGTCAGAGTGGAGAGTGCGAAAGAAAAGGTGTCTGATGTGAGAGGAGAGTCACAGGGAAATGGTAATGTGACACAACCCCCGCAAGTGAGGGAAGTGAATCAGCGAGGTGCTAATTTCGCCATGAATGCACCAGGTCTAGTGGAACAATCAATAGTACCTAGACCAATGCAGGGTGGTGGTAAACAGGCGGACACTAAGAACTTGCAACAACCTAGTGGTATAAATACGGGTAGTGGTATGGATAGCAGTACAAAGAAAAAGCCAAGCTCCGTAGTCGACAGCCTAATGCGGGCTGCGAGGAAGGTGATACCACAGGCGAAGGCTCGTATTCCGGGTGGCGGTGATAATCATGCAGTGAAACCTACACCTACACTGAAACTGAGGCCGACAGATAATGATCAACCGTCAGAAGGATCTAGGCTGCTGACTAAAAGTAGTGGAGTACCACAGGTCAAGACAAGCACGGCGGGACGGCCCCCGACATCGACAAGCAGTGAGGTACGTGCGGAGGTGAGAACTATTAAGGATTACCCGCCGCTCCCTGGGCCGGAGGGTAAGATGCCGGTATGCGGCCCGCCTAGCCAGTTGGCTAGTACGCCGATACATAAGGAGCCGCACCGTGCCGTCTCTTGGGTGGACGAAGATGACGAAGTGAGTAAGACTATTGAAGTTTTGCTAGCGGACATGGAGAACGATCCGGAGGAAGAAAACGGCAACGATAGTCTGTCATCGAATGGTGGAGATGATGAGGCAATGGACCCTCCTGGCACCCGACCTACACTGCACGAAAAATGGAGTTTCCTTTAAAATTAAACCTAAGTTTACTTGGGGTTTAAAATATACTTTGTCTTTACTGTTAAATAAATACCACGTTTACTTACTAAAGTAAACCTCAGATTTAATTGAGTTTATCATGCATTTATTGTTTAGTAAATGTTAATATATATTCATTCATTAAACCAGAAGTAAACCTGAAATTTATTTGAATTTAATTTTAAAGGTAAACCTAAGTTTACATGGGGGTTTAAAATTTTCTTTGTCTTTACTGTTGAATAAATACCAAGTTTACTAACTAAAGTAAACCTCATATTCAATTGAGTTTATCATGCATTTACTTTTGTGTAAATGTTGATATAAACTAATTCATTAAACCGGACGTAAACCTCAAATTGAATGGAATTTACTTCAAAAGTAAACTTTAAAAGTAAACCTAAGTTTACAGGGGGTTTAACATTTACTTTGTCTTTACTGTTAAATAAATACCAAGTTTACTTACTAAAGTAAACCTCATATTTATTTGAGTTTTTCATGCATTTATTTTGTGTAGATGTTAATATAAACTCATTCATTAAACCTGAAGTAAACCTCAAATTTAATGTCAACTCATTCATTAAACCTGAAGTAAACAAAAAGCTTATTGAAGATTAGTATGTGTTTATTATTGTGTAAATGTGAATGTACGCTCATTAATCAAACCCTAAGTATAGTTCATACTATGTTCCAATATGTTCAGTAGTAGTAGTAGTAGTAGTAGTAGAAGTATATCAGGATCTTCCATGCCCTCTGCCATGTTTACAAGTAGCCTGAGGGCCCCAGGCTTACAATATCTTGGACAATTGTAATCAGGGTGTCCTTAGACAGGGGACATTGAGCTCTTGAATTTGAAGGTAGAGTTACTCATTAAACTGACAGACAATATACACCTTGAATATTACTGTCAGTGCAAGAAACTTAACAAGTCATTGTATACAAGCCAACTTTTTGGAACTAAAATCGAGATTAATCTGAATTGGATGTGTTGTATCATTTCAAGTATCTTTGGGGGGGGGGGGGTAGAGTAGCTTTTATGTACAGAGGTGAGTACAGCACTTCTAGCGAAATGCATGGTGAAATGTAGTTGTTGCTGCTACTGGGAACTGGAATCTCAATATGAGTCCTCATGTCTGTACATGCAAAATATGTGCAGGTCTGATTGTCAGACCAAATACTATCAAGGTCACCACATGTGCTTCGTGATCACTCCTATTCCTACACAGGTGGCCACTCTTATCTCAATTACTTTACTATTGTGTACTGAGATAGATAGCATCCTGTTGTAGTTACATAATATACCTCAGGTCCTGTGACTCATTTGTTTATTGTAGAGAATGAATCCAACTTTTGCAAGTCCACTTGTATTCACAAAATATAAATGTATGTTTTAGTTGCCTTGAAAAAAATATTCCCCTTTACCATACAATTAAGTTGAGAAGGGTATGTTGTTGTTGCTATCACAGTTATTCAGATTGTTAAAATGCTTATATATTGTATTAAGCAATTAGATGAGGTCTATCTTTAAGATTTAAAGAATATCGTCATACATGTATTTTTTATTCTATCAAGGGCAAAAGAAGACAGAATTCTTCATGAAGTAACTTTCTTAAAACTAAACCAAAAAAATACCCCACCTGAGCTTATTTTCTCGGTAGATTAAGACCTAAATGATTTAATTCACATCTCATATCTCACTTGCCCCCAATCAATCCTACTGGTTTCAGTTCCCGTGATAAAATAACTATTTTTCCGATGAGAGAATTTCCTTCAAACTTTCCCATATTACACTGACAAACGTGAACTTTCGAAAAAAAACAAAAAAAAAACACCCCAATTGAGCTCGTTTTCTCAGTAGATTAAGACACAAATATGTTCAACACAGATCTTAATACTGACTTTCCCCCACTCAAATCTGCTGGTTTCAGCACACATACAGGACCGGAATACTAAGTCCAAATAAACTGCAGAACCCCAGATTTGATTGAGTTCCCTTGATAGAATAACTATTTTTCCGAGGAGAGAATTTCCTTCAAACTTTCCCATATTACACTGACAAACTTGAACTTTCGAAAAAAAAATTAAAAAGAAACCCCAATTGAACTCGTTTTCTCTGTAGATTAAGACACAAATATGTTCAACACAGATCTTAATACTGACTTTTCCCCACTCAAATCTACTGGTTTCAGCACTCGTACAGGACCGGAATACTAAGTCCAAATAAACTGCAGAACCCCAGATTTGATTGAGTTCCTTTGATAGAATAACTATTTTTCCGACGAGAGAATTTCCTTCAGACTTTCACATATTACACTGACAAACTTGAACTTTCGAAAAATTAAAAAAAAAGATACCCCAATTGAGCTTGTTTTCTCGGTAGATTGAGACACAAATATGTTCAACACAGATCTTAATACTGACTTTCCCCGACTCAAATCTACTGGTTTCAGCACCCATACAGCACGGGAATACTAAGGCCAAATATACTGCAGAACCCCAGATTTGATTGAGTTCTCTTGATAGAATAACTATTTTTCCGACGAGAGAATTTCCTTCAAACTTTCCCATATTACACTGACAATCTTGAAAATTCGAAAATTAAAAAAAAAAGATACCCCAATTAAGCTCGTTTTCTCGGTAGATTGAGACACAAATATTTTCAACACAGATCTTAATACTGACTTTCCCCCACTCAAATCTACTGGTTTCAGCACCCATACAGGACCGGAATACTAAGTCCAAATATTCTGCAGAACCCCAGATTTGATTGAGTTCCCTTGATAGAATAACTATTTTTCCGATGAGAGAATTTCCTTCAAACTTTCCCATATTATACTGACAATCTTGAACTTTCGAAAAATTAAAAAAAAGATACCCCAATTGAGCTCGTTTTCTCGGTAGATTGAGACACAAATATGTTCAACACAGATCTTAATACTGACTTTCCCCCACTCAAATCTACTGGTTTCAGCACCCGTACTCGACAGGAATACTAAGTCCAAATAAACTGCAGAACCCCAGATTTGATTGAGTTCCCTTGATAGAATAACTATTTTTCCGACAAGAGAATTTCCTTCAAACTTTCACATATTACACTGACAATCTTGAACTTTCGAAAATTAAAAAAAAAAGATACCCCAATTGAGCTTGTTTTCTCGGTAGATTGAGACACAAATATGTTCAACACAGATCTTAATACTGACTTTCCCCCACTCAAATCTACTGGTTTCAGCACCAGTACAGGACCGGAATACTAAGTCCTAATATACTGCAGAACCCCAGATTGGATTGAGTTCCCTTGATAAAATAACTATTTTCCGATGAGAGAATTTCCTTCAAACTTTCCCATATTACACTGACAAACTTGAACTTTCGAAAAGTTTAAAAAAAAGATACCCCAATTGAGCTCGTTTTCTCGGTAGATTGAGACACAAATATGTTCAACACATATCTTAATACTGACTTTCCCCCACTCAAATCTACTGGTTTCAGCACCCGTACTCGACAGGAATACTAAGTCCAAATAAACTGCAGAACCCCAGATTTGATTGAGTTCCTTTTCCGACGAGAGAATTTCCTTCAAACTTTCCCATATTACACTGACAAACTTGAACTTTCGAAAAATTAAAAAAAATGATACCCCAATTGATCTCGTTTTCTCGGTAGATTGAGACACAAATATGTTCAACACAGATCTTAATACTGACTTTCCCCCACTCAAATCTCATGGTTTCAGCACCCGTACTCGACAGGAATACTAAGTCCAAATAAACTGCAGAACCCCAGATTTGATTGAGTTCCTTTGATAGAATAACTATTTTTCCGACGAGAGAATTCCCTTCAGACTTTCACATATTACACTGACAAACTTGAACTTTCGAAAAATTAAAAAAAAAGATACCCCAATTGAGCTTGTTTTCTCGGTAGATTGAGACACAAATATGTTCAACACAGATCTTAATACTGACTTTCCCCGACTCAAATCTACTGGTTTCAGCACCCATACAGCACGGGAATACTAAGTCCAAATATACTGCAGAACCCCAGATTTGATTGAGTTCTCTTGATAGAATAACTATTTTTCCGACGAGAGAATTTCCTTCAAACTTTCCCATATTACACTGACAATCTTGAAAATTCGAAAATTAAAAAAAAAAGATACCCCAATTGAGCTCGTTTTCTTGGTAGATTGAGACACAAATATTTTCAACACAGATCTTAATACTGACTTTCCCCCACTCAAATCTACTGGTTTCAGCACCCGTACAGGACCGGAATACTAAGTCCAAATATAATGCAGAACCCCAGATTTGATTGAGTCCCCTTGATAGAATAACTATTTTTCCGATGAGAGAATTTCCTTCAAACTTTCCCATATTATACTGACAATCTTGAACTTTCGAAAAATTAAAAAAAAGATACCCCAATTGAGCTCGTTTTCTCGGTAGATTGAGACACAAATATGTTCAACACAGATCTTAATACTGACTTTCCCCCACTCAAATCTACTGGTTTCAGCACCCGTACTCGACAGAAATACTAAGTCCAAATAAACTGCAGAACCCCAGATTTGATTGAGTTCCCTTGATAGAATAACTATTTTTCCGACAAGAGAATTTCCTTCAAACTTTCACATATTACACTGACAATCTTGAACTTTCGAAAATTAAAAAAAAAAGATACCCCAATTGAGCTTGTTTTCTCGGTAGATTGAGACACAAATATGTTCAACACAGATCTTAATACTGACTTTCCCCCACTCAAATCTACTGGTTTCAGCACCAGTACAGGACCGGAATACTAAGTCCTAATATACTGCAGAACCCCAGATTGGATTGAGTTCCCTTGATAAAATAACTATTTTCCGATGAGAGAATTTCCTTCAAACTTTCCCATATTACACTGACAAACTTGAACTTTCGAAAAATTTAAAAAAAAGATACCCCAATTGAGCTCGTTTTCTCGGTAGATTGAGACACAAATATGTTCAACACAGATCTTAATACTGACTTTCCCCCACTCAAATCTACTGGTTTCAGCACCCGTACTCGACAGGAATACTAAGTCCAAATAAACTGCAGAACCCCAGATTTGATTGAGTTCCTTTTCCGACGAGAGAATTTCCTTCAAACTTTCCCATATTACACTGACAAACTTGAACTTTCGAAAAATTAAAAAAAATGATACCCCAATTGAGCTCGTTTTCTCGGTAGATTGAGACACAAATATGTTCAACACAGATCTTAATACTGACTTTCCCCCACTCAAATCTCATGGTTTCAGCACCCGTACTCGACAGGAATACTAAGTCCAAATAAACTGCAGAACCCCAGATTTGATTGAGTTCCTTTGATAGAATAACTATTTTTCTGACGAGAGAATTCCCTTCAGACTTTCACATATTACACTGACAAACTTGAACTTTCGAAAAATTAAAAAAAAAGATACCCCAATTGAGCTTGTTTTCTCGGTAGATTGAGACACAAATATGTTCAACACAGATCTTAATACTGACTTTCCCCGACTCAAATCTACTGGTTTCAGCACCCATACAGCACGGGAATACTAAGTCCAAATATACTGCAGAACCCCAGATTTGATTGAGTTCTCTTGATAGAATAACTATTTTTCCGACGAGAGAATTTCCTTCAAACTTTCCCATATTACACTGACAATCTTGAACTTTCGAAAAATGATTAAAAAGATACCCCAATTGAGCTCGTTTTCTCGGTAGATTGAGACACAAATATGTTCATCACAGATCTTAATACTGATTTTCCCCCACTCAAAACTACTGGTTTCCGCATCGGCACTGGAATACTGTCCAAATAAACTGCAGACCCCCAGATTTGAATGAGTTCCCTTGATAGAATAACTATTTTTCCGACGAGAGAATTTCCTTCAAACTTTCCCATATTACACTGACAAACTTGAACTTTCGAGAAATTAAAAAAAAGATACCCCAATTGAGCTTGTTTTCATTTTAGATTGAGATAGAAATATGTTCAACACAGATCTTAATACTGACTTTCCCCCACTCAAATCTACTGGTTTCAGCACCTGTGCACTGTACTGACACTAACATTTAACTGAGTTCCCTTGATAAGATAAATATTTTTCACCATGAGAGAATTTCATTCAAACTTTTCTATACTACATCAACACACATGAACTTTCTAAAAATTAAAAGAAAAGATTCCCCAACCTAGCTTGTTTTCTCGGTAGATTGAGAGACAAACATATTTAACCCACATCTTAATACTTATTGAGACAAATGGATTTAACCAACATTTTAAATCTTATTTGCCTTGAATCAGTTTAATTTCAACAAAGAACAGTTCAGAGTAATAAATTCAATTTTGTTGTGCACATGAGTCTGGAATTCATACACATATCTTTATTGATAAACCTAAATCTGGTCTGGAAAGTTATTTTCAATTGAGTTAATTTCTAGGAGCTGACGGTGGACGTGGACTGTCCTTTGCATTCTAGCCATCTTTTCAGCTAGTCTTCTCTGTTAGTCCTTCTAGATCTAGACACCTAGAAGCTTAGCCTGGTTCTCAGGATGAGGTAGGTACTCCAAACATGTGCCCCTAATTATCCTGTATCTCGGTACGAGTGGGGTCAAGATGCCATTAAGCTTCATTCACCATTGGCTGAAGATAACAATGTTCATCTGCATGTGTGAATAAGTCTTGTTTTATAGCACATTTGGGGCTTGAATAACTGCCTTACTATACACTGCTTAGAGTGATTTTCTAGGTTACAGGACATTCTGTGGTCTGCACCACAAGGATCAGTGTTAGGAACATTGTTGTTTCTGATATACCTCCTACCCCTTGGTAAACTCATCAGAAAGCATTGTTTAGTGCTTCACATATATGCAGATGACACACAGCTTTATCTGTCAATAAAACCAATCACTCAAGAAGGAGTTGCTAGGCTGGAAGGCTGCCTCACTGACATATATACATGGATGTCACAGAACAAGCTGAAACTGAATGCAGACAAAACGGAAGTCATAGTGCTGGGCAACCCTAAGCAGTGAGCCAAAATATCTGTGCCTACCATTTCCGTAAATGGTGAGATTGTCAAGATTCTTGATATACATATCTGAAATCTGGGCTCTATTTTTGATCCAAGCATGAGTATGGCAGCACATGTGTCAAAGGCAGTCAAATCTGCAAACTATCACCTTTGAAACATTGGTAGGAACTGAAAATACTTTACTGCAGAATCAACTAAAAGTGCTGTCATATCCCTGGTAAATTAAAATTTAGACTACTGCAATGGACTTTTCTGTGGAATACCTGAAGAGCTAATATGTAAGCTCCAGAGAGTACAAAATAACGCTGCCAGGGTGGTCACTCACACAAAAAAACGACCATATAACACCAATACTAAAGGAACAGCACTGGCTACCAGTCTGCTACTGGCATACAAGCGTTTGCATGGAACTGCACCTTCTTATCTGAGGGAATTGCTGAAAAAGTATGTCCCACCACGGATACTGAGATCAACGTCCAAGAACTTACTCTGCAAGCCGAATACCAACATGAAACCCTATGGTGACTAATTGTTTAGTGTCTGTGTACCAAAACTATGAAAGCAGCTCCCAAATAATATTCGGGCAGCTGGGAGTTTGGGAAACTTCAAACGACAACTGAAAACATATTTATTCAAAGATGTATATATCAATTAACTATGTGGATATCAACATCTATCCTTTGACAATGGAATGAAATGCGCCTCTGAGCATGTTTATATGGAAAGAGCACAATATCAAATGACAATATTATTATCATTATTACTATCATTATTATTATTATTATTATTATTATTATTATTATTATTATTATTATTATTATTATTATTGACAGTGGACTGCCTACATGGCACAGGAAGGTGATGTCATTGTGTGTGACATTACAAACCTGAATTATAGATACAGGAAATTGAGTAGAGTATACCCTAAGACACTTTTGGACCAAAGATTTGTTATTTTTGTGTTGTAAGTGAAAGACACTGCCAATCTATTTTCTATCAAATATACATCTAACTGATCCAGAAGAAAATAAAATATTGAAATATATATACAATTGTATGTTGTTTAATGACGGAAGTACAGCATTGCTTCCTTGCAAAGTAAACTGTGATTAAACATAATGTTAACTCCTAGTTTATCTACAGTTTATTGACAGAAGTACGTAGATAAACATGGCGACTGATTGCTTTTTTAAAGTTTATTTAGCAGGTAAGCAGTTAGCTGTAGCCTTATTGACACGTGAACTCTCAAACTTATTTTAGTTTATCGACAAGAAAATGCAAATAAACATGAACTTTATTCACAGTTTATTTTGAAATTAAACTGTTAACTGAAACATCAACGACAAGTATATCCCAAGTTTATTACTTGTTTATTGACAAGAATATCTAAATAAACATGATGTTTATTCGTAGTTTATTTTACTGATAAACTGTTAATTCAAGTATATGCATGCATCATTGAAACGTAAACCTCAAGTATATTTATAGTTTATTAACAAGAATATGTAAAATAAACTTGATGTTCATTAGTTTATTCACAGTTTATTTTGCAAGTAAATTTCTAACGTAAGCCTCATTCACAGGTATATGCAAGTAAACATTAATGTTTATTTATAGTTTATTTCGCACATAAACCAAAGATTCCATGTTTACGAAGCCGAGTTTACATGATGTTTAATATAGTTTATTTTTTCAGTTTATTTTAAACATGAAGTTTATTCTTTGCAATAAACATAAAGTAAATCTTCCTCTTTACACGCCACTTAAACTATATGTAAACATAAAGTAAACTTTAAGTTTACTTTATGTTTACTAGAAGGTAAATGAAAATAAACATGAAGTTTAATAATGTTTAAGTATAGTTTACTTTACAAATAAACTCAACTTTTCGTGCAGTGCTAGTGTGCCAGTTTTCAGCCTACGAGGAGATGGAGATGTCAGCCCCGCCCCGGTGGATCTATCGACACATAGACTGGATAGAGCACCTCCTGCAATCTGGCCGAACGACGAGAGATCGCGAAGGGATGACCGTTCGAATCCCGGCCCCAGTAAGCAGTTTATGATGCAGAGAGGAGCCAAGCCGAAGGAACAGAGACAGGGTGAGTTCAATACGAAGCGGAATGTAAATGATAGGGGTGCCAATGGTAATAGGCAAACTGGTAATCAGGCCAGGATCGTTACTAGGAATGGCTGGTCCCCACCTGATCGGAAGCGCAAGAGGACTAAGACTAGCCCTAGAGCGTACCCTCCATTACGGGCATCGAAGAATAAGCCATATAGAGATATTTTTGTACGTGGTCTGGAGACGGATGGGTATGAAGGGCCTGAAGATATGGAGGACGCCATACAGGACTACATGGATGATAGAGGGGTGACGGTGTTTTTTGTACGGGTGATCAGCCAACCCGAACCAGGCCTTGCAAATGTTAAAGTTACTGTGAATGATGTAGATCTACTGAAAACTTTGGATTACAACTTTTGGCCTGAGGGTGCGTCCGCACGTGAATGGTTCACTAAGCCGATTACTTAGAAAGAGATCCATAACACTACGGCGGGAAGTTTCCTTTTAGCAGTAATACCTCCCCTCTCTCTTCCCTTTAGGAACTTTAAAATATGGCTTACGCAAATACAACCAAGGTTATTTTGGTACTTTGTATGTTATCCATGTATATGTGTTTAGATACCCATTTATGGGGAGCCTCTTTTCTACCTATCTTTGACAGCGAGAAGCACAGGAAGGGATGTATGCAGGGTACACGCATGGCGAGTACACCTGCGGTTTATCTTTGTGAGTTATTGTGTATATACCTTTTGTATGAGAACACTATTTTAAGGTGTATACAGATGCGAATCTTCACGTATAGTAGTGTTTTAGAGTGTGTCGGAATTGATGAGTACTTTGATATGGAAATGTTTTGGCTGTGTTTATTTAGTCTCGTAAGGACTAGTAAAATGTGTTGTGTTATAATATTCCGAAGGATACTTGTTTTTCTTTTGGTTGATTCAGAGAATAACTTTAACATTTACACGCGGTTATTCAGGAGCCAGGTTAAATGCGATACACAGAGATATGGTGCCAAAGAAAAACCTGTTCCAGTATGGGACCAGTGTACGCGTTATGTATACACTAATACTTACTGTTATTTCCCGACATGCAGGTTGGGTATTGTGTATTGCTATATTATGGAGACTCAGATACCTTTATATTTCCGCAGGTCCTTATCAGGCAGTGGGAACAAAAATGCGATGCTTCCAATCACACCACTCAGATCCGATGTTTCGGAGCCTACGCAACGAACTGCTACAGTACAAACAGGGTGCTACCAGGACTCCGGATGTGTTGACGTTATGACAGACATTTATACCTCAGGACGTCGGACACATCGAGTTATCAGCATATTGTTCTGTGGTTTGGAGGCAGTTTCATATATGTTCTACGGAAGTTTATGTGTATGCACTTTTCGTTGTAGGTTACTATCTGATTGTGATATAGCTGACCATATTTTGCCCTATGTGTTTTGTGATATTTTTGTTATGTGTACTAATGTAAACCTAAAACCAGGATTACCCTTTTGAATATGGAAAACAATGGCCATATAAGGCTAGGGTGTTGGAATTCAAGGGGCATGTCCGCAGCAGTACCTTACCTAAGAAAACTGCTAGTGGAACATGATTTTCTATGTTTGAGTGAACATTGGCTTCATGAGAACAGATTGGATTTCTTCAATGAGATTTCGGATGATGTTAATTATCATGCGCGGTCAAGTAAACATGCCTCTGCTGAAAGTTACGGCTCTAACAGAGGCCAAGGTGGTGTGTGTATTTTTTGGAAGAAAGACCTTAAGGGTGTCACCCCCATGGTCCACCTTAAGCATGACCGCTTTTGCGGAGTGAGGGTTCAAAACCTTAACGGAGCAATTTTTAATATTTATTCAATCTATTTACCTGCGAGTGGCAGTAGTGAAGATTTTGCTACATGTTTGGATGAACTCGGTGCCCTAATTGAGAATTCTGAGATGGGCAGTATGAATGTCATTTGTGGTGATTTCAACGCAGATCCCGGGAAATTAGGTGGGCAGAGAGCATATAAAAACGCCTCTGCAAGGGGTATGATCCTAATGGATTTTATTCATAGGTATAGTTTTAACCTCATAAACCTTGGTACTACGGCTGATGGACCAGTAGATACACACTTCGGACCGACTGGTCAGTCCTGTATAGATTTCATCGCCCTGCCTGAAGGTCTGTCTGAACATCTACAGACCTGTGTGGTTTTCGAAGATGACGCAATTAATACCTCAGACCACAACCCTGTATCTGCTGTTATAGATTTTGGGAGCATGCCACGCATATGTAGGTCTTACGAGGCCAGTAAGAAGGTGAAATGGGGTAAAGTGGATAGTGAAACAATGGCGGCAAGGTACACCAGATTGGTGGAGGTAGAATGTGAAGGCCTTCTGCTTGATCTGGAGAGACTGGAAAGTTCTGCAGAGACAATTGATAATATTTTTGAGAGACTTATTGTAATTCTTAAGCGTAATGAGAGGAATTTACCATGCTCCAGGTTTAACAAGAAGGTTAAGCCATACTGGTGTCCGGAATTAACTCAACTTAAACGTGAGAAAGTAAACGCTTATCGACTATGGTGCGCTAGTGGGAGGAATAAGGATGAAGGGAATCTCCTATGGCATCGTACTAAGCAATGTAAGAAACGTTTTAACAAAAGATTGAGGCAACTAGCCAAGACTTACGATGATGAGCGGATACGGGATGCAGTGAGGTGTGCGGAAATTGATAAAACCGTGTTTTGGAAAATGTTAAGGAGGACCAGAGATGGGCATACTGTAAAAGTCCCTTCTGTGAAGGATGAAGGAGGGCAGGTGAAGCACGAAGTTAACGAGATACTGGAAGTCTGGAGGCGCCATTTCAGCAAACTGGCGACACCAAAGGACGACCTAACTTATGATAATGCCCACTATGTAAATGTATCCGCCCAAGTCAGGAATTGGCTAGAGAGTGACGATGATGATGATTTTAGTAGGGATTTTTTCACTAAAGATGAGGTGTGTAAAGGCGTATGTAAGTTGAATGGTGGAAAGACGCCAGGTCACGATGGTGTGACAAAGGAGAATATTTATTTTGCTGGTGAAACATGTATTGAAGTTTTGGTGAGATTATATAATATGATGCTAGAATGTGAATATGTCCCACAAAATTTTCGGGTCGGAATTCAAGTACCACTCTATAAGGGTAAGAATACTTGCACTTTAAACGTTAATAACTATAGAGGAATTACTTTGCTAAGTACATTTAGTAAACTTTTTGAAGTACTTTTATGGGCCAGAATAAAACCTTGGTGGGAAGAAAATAGAATTATTTCAGAATTACAGGGTGCGTGTAGGGGTGGAATTTCGTGTATACATACTGCATTCTTATTGCAAGAAACTATCTCACAACAATTAGAATTGCATAATAAGGTGTTTGTGTGTTATCTAGATGTATCTAAAGCTTTTGACGGGGTATGGACGGATGGTTTATTCTATAATTTGAGGGATTTAGGGATCCATGGTAAGACATGGCGTATGTTGTATAAATCATATGTGAATTTTGTATGTAAAGTCAGAATATGCGACCAGGTGTCAGCCCCTTATGGAATGTTCTGTGGGATCCATCAAGGGGGATATCTTTCCTTACTAAAGTATGTAGCTTTTATTAATTCCCTTTTAGTGCAGTTGGCAGACTCTGGTATTTGCTGCTCCTTTCAGGGTTCGAATGTATCACCTCTCGGATATGCCGACGATTTGGCCTCTGCATGTATATCTAAATTCAGGGTGGATAGAACACTAGAACTCGTATATAGACACAGTAGGATTTGGAGATATAATTTTAATGCCGAGAAATGTGCAATTTTGGTATTTGGTGAGAGTCATAATGATGCAAGGAGAAATTCCCAATATAGAGAGTATCGGCTAGGTAATGAGAAGGTCCTAGAAAAACCTGTATATGATCATCTAGGCTTGAAATCTTGTACACAGGATCAAACAATAAGAGTCATAGAAAAGGTTAAAAAAGGGAGGAAAGTCTTTAATATGGCGGCAGGTCTAGGTCTAAAACCAGGAGGCCTGACAGTAAAGACAAGTAGCCTCTTGGTATGGTCTATGATAGTACCTATCATATTGTACGCATCGGAGTTATGGGTCCTTAAGGATAGTGATGTTGTTATTCTTGATACTTTCCAAAGATATATGGGACGGAGAGTGCAGAGGTTCCCTCCAAGATCCCCAAATGAAACCAGCTGCGTCGGTTTGGGATGGTTGAGGCTGGAGTTATTTATATATGTTAAAAAGTTACTTTTTGTTAGAACAGTCTCTATTTTAGATGATGATAATATTTATAAATGTTTCTTTTGTAAGAGAGCAAGACAATTTGATATGAATCGGAATGTGGGTTTTGATAATGTGTATAATAGTCCGGTGTTTGACATCCTAAAAGTTGCTTATCTTTTCGATGTGTATGAAGATGTTATGCGTATGTTGACGGGAGTTATCGTTTATAGCAAGAAAAGTTGGAAGGATATTATATGGGCAAAAGCATGGAATCTGGAAAATGATGACTGGGTCCATAGAACTATGTTTTTTAGATCAACCGAGTATATTAGATCCTTAAGTAATGAGGTACAATATTTAAGGTGGTGGCTGATTTCAGATCAGAGACCAGACCTTATGCGCACATGCGAAACGATGGCCAAACTCGTTTGTAAGACGAGCCTACTTAAGGCTGATGACTACCGCCTTAAGAGAGAACTTCCCGGCGCGAAAGTATGCCCTGCATGTGACCTATATGCACTTGAGGATGTAACACACTTGATCATGTCATGTCCGTCTATGCAACTTTTAAGGACTGAAATGTTTGCTGAATTAAGAACTATAGAGAATCAGTATGGGTATTCAATTTTGGACCAGAATGACGTATTGATGTTTCTCTTGGGCAAACTGTGTAATGCCGTTCCAGACGAATTGAATTATGATTTCCATATTACTAGTGCCTCATTCATATCACGTATGTATATGCTAGTTCTTGAAAGGAGAAAGGGGATAGGTTAGCTCAAGTTGTAAGGAGGCAACTCCATAGTTAGATAGATCAAATGAATAGGGTTCGGATAACCTTATCTTATGTTCTGTCTCCTGTAAATAGGTGTATATACCCCTTTTCTCCTTCTTGTTATATGTTATTTAGTTTTTTGTGTTATATTAGTATCTATGTATACTCTTCGTAACTTGGGTTACGGCCAATAAACATACATACATACAATGCAACCAATTAGTCACTAAATCAATAATAATGCAACCGATCAGTCACTAAATCAATAATAATGCAACCGATCAGTCACTAAATCAATAATAATGCAACCGACCAGTCACTAAATCAATAATAATGCAACCAATTAGTCACTTAATCAATAATTATGCAACCAATCAGTCAGTCAGTCAGTCAATTATTTATCAATCAGTAGACCCGACCAATCGCCTATCAGCCAACATGCCAAGCAATCAAATAAAGTACTAACCAATCATCGATTAACATACTTTTCAATTAATAACTCCTCCCCCTATATAAATCAATATACCAATAATGCACATGACTGACCATGCAAGTTAAAAGATCCCACTGACACTATATAGGATTCGGGTATCCCTCTTATTCCTTATACTTTAACCGGTTGATCTCTGTTTTATTTTTCTACTTCGTTTCGAGTAATAACACTTAATTTATCTTATCTGTACAACATATCTATATATATTTTTTGTTTGAAACACCAATATATATTGTTGTAGTACTACTTCAGTCAATCAACTATATATATATATATATATATATATATATATATATATATATATATATATATATATATATATATATATATATATATATATATGTATATATATATATGTGTGTGTGTGTGTATGTGTATAAAACAATGCAGTATAAAGCGAAATACGCGTGTTCTATATAATGTCAAAGCTTACAAAAATATATTTCTTTCTATTTGTAGGATGTGCTTGTAGGACTACTGTTATCATTTGCTACCATGGCTGTTCTGATACCGAGTATGGATGCCATCAATGCCTTTATGGAGTTTCACCCCTACTCGCCTCTGGTGTGCCCCCTGGTGGCTCTAGCCCTAAGTGTGTGCTACCCTCACCAGGGTCCGGCCAGGGGTGACGCTGTGGGCACCGCCTGGACATTGGCCGGAATGGCCGTAGCAATATGGGTCAACCGAGTATACCCAGAACTACTCGGCACATCGAATGGAACACTTTACCCACGCATGAACTCTCTCAAGACTATCGTTGTGCGCAATGTGGTCGGATCTACTTTATTGCTTTTGGGGATGCTTGTCGCGAAAGCAGTTGCTCTGAACACTTTCTGCCGTCTATCTGGCTACCCTAAAACTCATACGAGTTATACGCATTTTCTTGTCGTGCAACTTCCAACAAAAATCGTCACTTACGTTTTGGCAGCCTTCAACATGGTGTCGTTCATGCCATGGCTTTTCCAGTATCTCGACATCGGAAGTAATGCATACATGGTAAAACATTAGTAAATAGATATAAACAATGTTGTTTTAATTTTCCGCCTCCTGTTGTCTTTTACGTACCAGCTATTCTAATGGATGCTCAGTGCCCCAAGTTGCGGATGTATCTTCAAAAGCGGTTTTATTGCTCTTTGATATTACACGTCCGCACGCCCGGTTGCCACACAATTTCCGGGGCATGGATGACCTCACAACTGAACGTATCTTTGATGTGCAAGCTTCGTTGGTCATTAATTTGCTTGGCTTATTTTTTAACAAATTATATCCATGGGTGTTCGTACAACCAGGCACTGGCAGACGTACGATCGACAGGTGCTAGAATTAAATGTCTGTACTGTAGCGTTGCGAGAAACTATAAATTGCACTTTTGCATTGAGACCCCTTTTCACGGGGAAAAGAGAGTTGTCCCTGTTGCAAGGCATTTGTTTCCTCATGACGACCTAATATATGTTGAATTGACAGCTTAGAGCTTTCACAATCTATTCCGAAATGCTGAGGTGAACACGTCACTAGCCAGTTAAGGATGGTGTACAGTGCCAACATTTAAATGGGAAATGTGACGTCATTGTGACAATGCGCAACGGGTAGCTTGACTCAAATCTCAATCAATAGGGGCCGCTTTTGCGAATTGTCGTCATCGTTCTTAAACAACGTCTTGATCTCGAAAAGTGAAATATGACTATATTCATCACCAAAAGATGGCACCACAACCGGTCATTCCCGGTACTAGATTTAGTATACAATGTCAACGGCTTATGAGACAAACGCGTTCGACTTAGCCAAAACGGCTATCATGCCAATATACACAACCAAATTATTTTAAGGTATAAAAATAGCCAACAAGCCCAGCCCAAAGGCCGGTACTTTTATTGCCTTTAAACGACATTAACGACTTTTAACGACCACCGGCTGGTAACTTGAAGCATTCTCCTCCAGTTCTCCCCCAGAAGTGTCCTATGCATACAAGAACCGGGTTCTATTTATGGATTCTCCCTGCCATAGACATGTAGACTAATCTAGTAGAAGTTGAACGCCTTGTCTCATAAGCCTTAGACAATATGCTATACATACCTAGAGAGCATTCCCTCTGATACGCCCTGATTCAGTTCGAACCCAGCATTGCTGGCTGCATGACAACCACCACAATCGCCTTTCTCTCATTGCCGCCATTCATAAGGTTACCTTGTAAAGATTTAACATTACATGAACATTTCAGAGATTCTTCAGCTTTGGTCAAAAAAAATACATACATAAATTGGCCTCCCCCTACCCCACTTCACTTTACCCGGGAAGAACATGTGCATGTTAGAAAGGAATGGGCTTTAACGTCGCTTTCAACAGGTTAGGTCATATCGTGACTTAATAGAAACCCGGAACGGGAAAGAAATTCCCTTCTCTTCATGAATAGTTCTAAGGGGTCTTTCAGTTGCAAAAGGGCCATAGACAGTCCTCCACAACGCCACACATTTGTAGAGCAACCAGGCCAATCCACTTTGGGGATCCAGCGGAGACTCGAACCTGCGAACTCACGCTTGGGAGCCAGACATCGTAATTATGACTGGTCATGGTAGCTAAAACAGATACTGCAAATGTAACTCCTGGCTACCACTGAGCGGTCCAAGAGAATGGATCTAAACAACAGTATTCATATCAGTACGGAGTAATATTATTCAATTGAATCTTGGGACACCCACTCCAAATTTCGAATTGGACAACCACAATTAAATTTGAATGTATGCATGTATCGTTACCGACTATGGCGCTCACCATAAATAACTGGACTACATGTAAGAAGTGCTTGTATGTACTTTTGATTGACTGTAATATAGTGTGCGAGATTATACTCAACATATAAAAGGTTACAAATAAAATGAAACTAAGAAAAGCAACTAATGCAAAACTTAAATTAAGATAGAAATAAAGTAGACTAAGGAAAGAAACAAAGTATAGAAGTATGTTTATCGTTTTCATCTACATATATATACTAGTACGTATTCGTTAAAAAATATACAACCTTTTTTCACATTGTTTTTGTACATGTTTATGTTGATTAAAATCAAGTGCACAATCTAATGTTGATAGGACTAGAATAAAAGAGAGAGGAAATAAAAGCAGCTTGAGAGAATACATAAGAGTATAAAGCAGCGATTCATCGGGAAAGACATAACACAATGGTATAAAGTAGTATAGGAGGTGATAGGAGTCACATGTAGGTTTTATCTAAAGGCCACATACCGGGAAAGACATAACACAATGGTATAAAATGGTATAGTACCCCTTGTAGGTTTTATCTATAGGGCACACACCGGGGAAGGCATAACACAAAGATATTTAGTACTATAGGAGACATGTAAGTTTTATCTGAAGGCCTTTTTTTACAATGTTTCTATAGTAAAGTGTATGTTTCTTTGCAGTTTTTTGGGTATGTGGGAATTTAATTCAGCCTTGTGTTTAACTAACTGTGAGACTGACACAGTGTTTGAAGAATATAAAATACTATTGGAGACATGTAGGTTTTATGTAAAGGCCTTTTTTACAATGTTTCTACAGTGAAGTGTATGTTTCTTTGACGTTTTTTGGGGATGTGGGAATTTAATTCAGCCTTGTGTTTAACTGTAAGACTGACACAGTGTTTGAAGAATGAACTGAGACAATACTTATTTCAGAATTTCATTTTAATTCCGTTTGAATTTCTTTCATGGACGGAATCACACCAATGGTCTCATTTTACATTTAGTATACAGCTCTATACAAACCCACACACTATAGATAATACTAGCGTCATCAAAGCAACTACTGGGAGTACAGCATTCATTGACAAGTGCGCAAAAACAACATTCTATAATCTATAAACTGATCGACAAGTGTACTAATTACTGAAATATATGTTTGTGCTTGATAATTTTACCATAGTTATCTTACTTTTACATGAAACCATTGCGCATGTGTTTCACCTTAAGACTTAATGTAGATTTGATGTTGATATCACTTTACAAATATCTTTTACTAATTCAAATGCTGTAAAATTTACTTTAAGCTTTACTTTACCAGATGTATTTGATAAAACACGTCAATACGTTAGACTCACATAGCTATCTTACTTTTCCGTGAAACCATTGCGCATGTGATCCATCCTTAACCAATTGATAGAAACATGCAATATCAAACTGTGAAACATAGACATAAGAAAAGTAGCTCTCATATAGGCCTACACAATAGGCAACATAGGAACAATAGAAGTACAGGTATAATATGTATGGTAAACAATGGCCAACCGTTTTACGTAATACCCTTCCTCTGGGAACTAGTGTTAAAGGTAACGTTCACCAACTTCTTAGATCAATTTACATCATACTTATTTCTTAATTACTAACACGTCATCAGATCCCAAGTTTAATGAAGCACCAAGTTCAAAACTAGATGTCAGGTATTTGCTGGTAACGTAAAATGTTCGTTTAATGAAGTTATATATAAGTATTTTGAGGCAGTAGTTTTATACACTATATTATCTTGATCTATTAAAACAGCCAGTAGAATTCTATATCGACAATCAAGCCGTACAAAAATATCACATTTCGATAACACATATCACAAATTCAAAGCAGCCAAGTTAAAGCGAACATAATTAAAAGATACGAGGGGTATTATATTAGATGAGGGAAGCAAGCAAACATTGTACCCCTCTCTGTGGACGTAGTTACATTGCCAACATTTAACTCCTCCACTTAATGCGTGGCCAGTCCTGGCATAATACACGACCGCACGCCCGACTGCAACCCAGTTTCCTGGGAATGAATGCATGGATGACCTCACAACGGAGGTAACTTTGATTCGCGAGCTATGTGGGTCATTGATGTGCTTGGCTTATTTTTCTGACATTTTATCCATGGGGTGTTGTACAACCAGGCACTGGCAAACGTCTGGTCAACTGATGCAGGAGTTAAATGTGTGTACTGTAGGTCTTTAACTGTTGCCCGCTCCAAAGGCCCTGGTGTGAGCATTTTCATGGACGATATCCCACTTTTTCATCCACGGTCCAGACACAGTTGTGTCAAACGGATCCAATATCTGCAAAAATATGAAATATATAGTGTGCAGTGAATAGATTAAGCTAAAACGTCATTGCTTATTTCTTAATGGCTGAAAAGAGCTGTAACAAGGATGTGTTTAAAAATGTTTTACCTCACAAGTCTGCACTGCATGATAGCCACTGTGTAAAGTGTATAAACATATTTAAAAAAATTAGGTGACTATGCAAATAAAGTTGTTATATTTCACCTTGTGACTAGGGTGAAAATGTATGTATATTTCTCTAGAAGCATGGGTTTTTAAAAGGTTTTGAGCTTTGATTAACGCAGATAGTTAGAGCTAATGAGTCACATGCATTAGTTTCAGAAATTTTAAGATTTATTTACTAGTATTTAAGTTGAAAATGTGGTTTGTCTTCAATAAAGATAATACATAATATACAGTTTGTATCTTTGCAAGGGTCCATTCCTTATCAGGATTTTACAAGAAGCCCAAACTCGTCTGAATTCCTAGTCTCAATTCACTTCTGTGGGGTTCCTTTTCAAGAGTTCAAGTTGAGAATTCAGCACATGAACCTGACAGCTCTGAGTCTGAAGGTTGCAAATTAATACTGCACCCAATTTCAATTGTAAGGTGCTCATGTGACCATAATCTGACCAATCACAGCAGAGAATGAGCAGTAGGCATATCAATACTAAATTTTATGTTATATTATATTGAATATATAATTTGTCAAGATCTAAGTTTGTGGCGTTTCTAGAGTACCGACCTTTCCCACAGCCCCCTCCTGTGCTGTATTCCTGTCCACGGAATCGAAGGAATCCCAGTCTGGAACCACGTCGCCATCTTTGGCTGTGCGCAGGACCACCCCCTTCTTGAGCCCCCACACTCCCCACTTGTCCCCCGGCGCCTGCCAGCGCAGATCCATGCTCCAGCGCACGTTCTCAGAAAGGTTCGGCAAACTAAAACATACGCAAAGGTAAATTCAGATATACTGTAGATTCACAAAAGTTTGTGTAGAGTAAATTTTGCGAATTTACAGAAAATCGATTTTTGCGTTTTTTAACTTTGCGAATTTTGCCGTAACATGGAGTGCCAGCTATACATTTAAAGTGGCAGCACTAATCATTGGGAACTTTAATTCTGCATCTGAGGCTAAAAACTAAAAAAAATGCAAAAATTAAGCTAACGCAATCTTTTCCGAATTTACAGTAATTCAGAAAGGCATATCATTGTGACGTAGTTTAACTTGGTGTGTTTCTGTGAGCATCGTTTAGTACATACTATTGTTCTTGTGAGAGTTACTGTACTGAAGTCAAGTTGATTTAGAGGTATGGCTGTAGTCTGTGCTCTTTTGGATATACCATTTATTGTAACCCTCAGAGGGCATCCTTTTGTAATCCAAAATGAAAGCGAAAATCATATTTCTACTACCTAAAACAAGTGATTTGGAACATTAATTTAGTCACATTTTTCATTAACGTATTTATGCAGTATACACTACAGCAATGGACTAGGAATGAACTTATCTCAAATCGACCACAATTGCAGTACAGACATTTAATTCCTGGACCAGTCAACCAGTGCCTGGTTAAAGAAAAAGCCATGGATGGATAACATGTCAAAAAAGCCAAACACCAATGACCCGCGTAGTTTGCAAATCCATGCATTTGGTTCATGTCCATGAAACTGGGTGGCAATCGGGCGTGCTGTCGTATATTATGCACGGATTGCCCATGCATTCACTCGGTGCAGGAATTAAATGTCGGCACTGTACCTCGATGAACATGAATTACAAAAGTCCTCACCTTTGATGGGGGACGATGTTATTGAAGAGTATCATTCCACCATAGTTGATTTCCAATGTCTTCACATCTTTCTTCATGTCCACTCCTTAAAAGAACACATTATATGATAAGCAAGGGCAGGGGTTACTATAGCCTCGTTGACTGCTTGCCAGATCTACTGGGTATTTGGTATGGGGCTGTATATTCCGGCTTCAAAATTGGATGAAGGTATTTATAAACTATTCATATAAGGAAAATGGCAAAGTAATATTAACCCTTCCAATGCTGAGGCTACTTTCGTTCAAAGCACAAGGATGCAACGATTTTTGGAAACCATCTAAACCCTGTCATGTTGGTATTCATTGGATAGCTCTCGCTGATTACTCTCAGATAAGAACCCTTGTTCTACGGTTTCAGTTATTTAAAGGTGTTATGCATAGTTTTGTAATGGCCAAATTAGCCTCCAGCAGAATAAGGGTTAACATTGTCAACCACGCTCATTACGCGTGAATAAAACATACATTTACGTGTAGCCATAGGAAAACTCGATCGTACAATAATCTTGACGCGATTAAAACAGCACTTAGTAAACTAAACAGCTCAAATATATAGATTTATGACATACACGAACAGCTAGCTACGTATAAATATACTGTATGGTGAAATATATAGAGTTTTGAAATACACGAACAGCTAATTACGTATGAATACTGTATACTGTATGGTTTACCTCTTAAGATAAGAGTAAAATCTAATTTGCTTTCTAAAAAGACTACATTATTGGAAGGAGCTGTTGCTAACTAATTACAAGTACTTATATAATTTAGGCATTGGCACTGACATGACCTGCAACTTGATCGTTTACTTACATTTGGTCTAGAATGGCAGCGGACTTAAAATTGTTTTGGAACCATAAACAATGACAAAAGCTAAATCGTTTTTTACATTGAAAAAATTGGCTGCTTTGTAAAATTACTTGATTAATTCTATGCCTAGTTCTAAGAAGTCACCTAAAGGTATTGTTGCGATGTTGTGATATAAGTTATTCATTTCTTACCTAACGTCTTTTCCATTTCTTCCTCAGTCACTGACACATACCAGGTATTTCCAACACAGCCAGTGTGACGAGCGACTTTTCCCGTTTTATGGCCATTTTCCACAAACTGAGAAATAAAGTCAATGTGCATCATCTAAGACACTAATTTAACAAAAGTCTTTTATCAGAAATAAGTAGGTTTGTTTAATGCCATTGTATATTTGGAAGCGTGACCTACCGGTATATAACTATGACTTTATATCTTTGACTTAATAATAACGACTTATCAGGAGTTCGTAATTGACCCATTTACTATCTAATTAATGAAATAATCCCGAGAGCGATCGCGAAATAAACCATAATTCTTTAAAAATATTTCAACAGAAACTACCAATCCGAAAACACCTTTATATTTACTTTTTAATTTCTGGGTTGAATAATACATCTTTATTTTTCAAAAACCTCCGTCGGTGAGCTGATGAGTTGATCTCCCTCTGTGAGTGCAGCTCTAATTCAAGGACATTTCTGAACAAGAACGTTACGTCTCAATATATCGTTTTGAATTGGTTAATTTAATGATTTAATGATGTTAATACGTCGGTAAGATTTGCTATACTCGTGCGAAGTGATATAGGAAGGGCAAGAAACGTTTACGTAAATTGGTTGCCGACTTAGTATCATAAAGGGGTCTTTATACTAGAAACAGTTGTGGTTTGATATATATTTACAACCGATATAAGTTATGTTAGTGCGTTTTGGAAAGATAAGCACCTGTTGCATACTGGTACTTGTAAGTTTATGCCTTTGTACTTCAACATATGATTGGTATATACATTGTCATCAATCCTGCATACTATATGCTTATCAGTATACATGTTCATTGGCCCTGGTTGCACCTCGGTGTAATTGGACCTCTTATTTACAAGCAATTGTGTAAACAAAAAAAAAAGTTTATGTCCTTATGTATACAATATAAATAGGTCACTATTGCGTCCTGGGTATGTATTGCGGTGGCCCTACCCTGGCTGCTGTCACGTGCTGACCTACCTGTAGTGTGCCGTTGACCTTGTCAGCGTTGACAAGGGGAATCCAGGCTGTCAGCACCATCATGCTGTGAGAATCTGTGTCAAAATAGGCGCTGTCTGAAAGAGAAGTGTTCATGAAACTTTAATACGACGACAATGAAACGGGGAATCTATTTTCAACTCTGTGTGATTACAACAACATACTTTGCAATCATAATCACTCATTGTGAATTTGTGATGCTTCGCAGAATCCACTCTATAGCTTTTGGTAGTTCTACGTCATTCATTTCGTACGTCATTACATTTGATATTTTGGCCATTCCTTCAACGCTTGCATTATATAGATTTTATTAAAGAAAATGTTGAAGTATGATGCGCCAAAATTTACCAATTTATATCATCTGGAATGGTATATTACAATGGTGCAGGTGTGAACGGCAGAAAAAATAATTCGGCTGTTTTTCTGGAAAACGACAAAAAAAAACACTGTTTTTCAAAAAACGCAGAATTTTTTTTGTTGTGATTTTTGGAAAAAGTTTGTTCATTTCCAAAAAATTAAATCTCAATCCAGCAATGAAAATGAAGATTATTACCTTGATGCCATGGGACCGTGGTCTGTTCATTACCGGGAGTCTTGGTCCGCAAGTTCCACACTGGGTTGGTCGCAATTTCAGGCCCTACGAGTTGCTCGACAACATCCAAAAGGCGACTGTTTCCATATAGTGCACGGAAGGCCTGAAAAGACATTTAGTCATTCATGAGTACGTGAGTGACACTCAAAGGTGATAGAGAATGGTAGGTTTTTCATTATATAAACTCTGGTGAATGCAAGGTTATGGAATGGAATACATGTATATTGAAAATTCATACGTCCAAAGAATAACACCTGCATTTTCCTTTGAATTCTAAAATACCTTGAAGTGTTCACAGTAGATTTTAGCCAAAAATATTGTATATGTGCGATGTATTGCGTCAAATTGCTCTATAGTCATCATACGGGTAAGGGGTTGACAGTGGCAAAATTCAATCCCATGACTCACGAAGGGCGAATCTATTTCTTTAAAAAATAAACTAAAAGCATATTTTCATATTCAATCAATATCAAAGGCATACCGGAGGGAGTTTGCCATTTTTATGGAGTATGACGTTCGCTCCCGGAAAATCCTCCTCCAGCAAAGTCAGTCTTTTGCTGTAGCCAGCATCTGCATGCAAGTCTGAAATATATTTAAAGTTATGAAAATTATCAAATGTGCGTAATTTTTCCTTTTACATATACAGTGTACATAAATAAATACATTGTAATATATATATATATATATATATATATATATATATATATATATATATATATATATATATATATATATATATATATATATATATATATATATATATATATATATATGTATATATATATATATATATATGTATATATATATATATACTGGGTATAAATATATATATACACACACACATATATACCTGTATATATACATAATACATGTTTGTGTGTGCATTTTAGATTTTACATATATTCATGTTTATATGTTATAGGTAGTCGAGTTGTAAACGTTTAACATAAAGACATTTATACCAAATAAGATATATAACTTCATCAAACTTCACTCATTAACATTTCCTTTTTACATAGTTACCCCCTATTAATGAAATGCCTTACCTTTGATCTTGCCAGCTTTGTACAGGTTATTGGCCAGTTCATCCACCAGCCCATTCACAGCCTCCTTGCAAGGATCTAACTCCGCAGCCGAGAAGAAATCCGGCACGACAATGTAACCCTGCAAAACGGATTGGTGCGAGAAAAAAAAATGCAGTAACCAGCTCACTCAGGTTTTGGATTTTTAAAACGGTCACAGTATGCTTAGGGCAGTAATGTATGCTGCTGTAATCCTATTTTATTGAAAACTGCTCAGTTTTAGTGGGAATTTATGAGGCGAGTGTGGGTTAGGGAGGGATGTGGTTGAATAAATACACTTTATAGATTGTGTTGGTGTAAGTGTCGTCTGTGCCCAACTTGAAAAAGTCACTTTTTTAAGCTAGTTCTCACGTTTGATGGCACATCTCAGGGCCGGTGGGCTGTCTTGAACTTTCTGACCCTTACTTAGTATTCCCCTATTACAGACGACAAGAGACATTCTTATGGTTTTTAACTTTTATTTATGCATTTCTTCGTTCTTTCGCACTTACTTGCTATTATTATAAAAGTTTTGTATTATACAAATATGACATCCCTCTGGGAATAACTTCCCCGAGAGAGGATTGTCGCTCGAGGACGTAGCCCGAATGCGAAAACCCTCTTGAGGGGAGGGCATTCCTGGTGGACACCCCACAGGGATGTCATATTTGTTTTATTATACCAAACAAAATGCCAAAAACACAAAAGGGGAAAAATAACAAACGGAAATTTTGGATAAATACTGGTCGTCTGACTTGTTGAACTAGTTTCACTGGTAGGTCACTCGGCAAACTGTGGGTGTTCGTGGGTTTTCTTCGGGCTAGCGGTAACTAATCAATTAGTCAATAGCTGTTGCTATGTACTAATCAATTAGTCAATAGCTGTTGCTAAGGAGTGAGGACAACAGCCTCTCGCTAAGGAGTGAGGAAAACATGACAATTAATCCATGGCCCTTGACCAACCAGAATCAAGAATCTTCGCGTGAGGTATAATAGTCTAAATTATTATACCTCACATGAAGATTCTTGATTCTGGTTGGTCAAGGGCCATGGATTAATCGTCATATTTTCCTCACTCCTTGGTGACAGGCTGTTGTCCTTGTCATAGCAACAGTTATGAAATAGTTGAATTGTTACAACTAGCCCGAAGAATACCCACGAACACCTACGGAGTTTGTCGAGTGACCTACCGGTGAAACTAGTTCAACAAGGCAGACGACGAGTATCAATCCAAAATCTCTGGTGTTTGTAATTTGTCCCCCTTTTGTGTTTTGTATTTTGTTCGGTATAATAAAACAGATATGACATCCCTGTGGGGTTTCCACCAGGAATAACTTCCCCACGTGTGTGTGTGTTTGGGGGGGGGGGGGGGGCGTTTATAAGAACATCTGCGATCGATGTGATAAAGTAAAATAAAGAAAGGAAAGATACATAGGAGTGATTTATCTCCATAGATATTTCCGCCAGACTGCATTAAATGGTTTTTTGAAATAATTTGACAATACATATCAGATCTTTTTATTTGTGGGTAGTTTCGGAATATATGTTTTAATACCAGTTTATCATCCAAGATAAGTAGTGCTGAGGTTATGTGGGAATAATTTGAGTGGAATTCTCTATTACAATTTAATAAAACTGCTAGGCCATTCGCCACCCCTCCTTAGGAAGGCAGACCAACTTTGATCTGCTCCAAAGTCTAAAAATCAGCAGCTTTAAGGTTTAATCGCCACCAAAAAGATTTAGGTTCAAAATAAACTTAGAAGTGTCAGCTCAAAAATAATCTTTCCTATTCTGCATTCGTCCGTTTGGCTGACAACGGTATAGAACCAACAACTGACCTCAAGCTGAACCCTGGTTGGAGAGTTGGAGTCACGTTGGGACAAGCTGAATAAATGGTCAGTGGTGCTTTGTCTCAACAGAGAAGTGCGACAATACGGATCGATCATTGTACAGGATTATTGGTGCTCATAGCTAGTGAACGGAGCAGAATTCGCAGGTATTCTTGTGAACGGGGTATGCACAGGACTTTGAGTACATGTACTTGTATTTTTCCTGTCATCAAGATGGTATTTTGGGAGTCTTGGCTATGGGAAATAAAAACCCTGTTGCACATCAGGCCTCAACGCTAACTCAAAATGATACTTGACCTGTAGGACTAGTAACACCTAGCATCTGCTGGTCCTGCAAAACTTTTACTGGTCCTACATTTTTTCTTCAACATAACAAGAAAGAACATTGGTCATTGCATAAAATTCACCACAACATTTATCTTTGTAGATTTTATCTTCATTTATTTCAAAAACATTTGGGGACATTCTCGGGGGGAAACTTTTTAACAAGAATGTCTCCAATTTTTTTACTGGGCCTGTAGGACCAGTTGAGGTCTTTTTTTACTGGCCCAAAGCTGTTTTTGGGATTTTTTACTGGCCTGGGGCCATAGGTTCACCCTTAGCGTCAAGCCCTGCACATGTGTGCAATTTGAAATCGTAAAAAAGAGTAGTTGGCCTGGATAGACTACTCAAGCCGTAGTGAGACAGTAGCCAGTTCTAGGGGCCATGCAGGCAGCTGCCAGTCTGTAGTACACAGCATCAACAGAAGTGCAGAGAACGGGGCAAATCAGGTCAATGAACTATATTACGACTGAGCTAAGGTCATTGCTCTTGTATTGACGAACATACAAATATATTCGGAATTTAAAAGAGTTCTGTAGTCTCTTCCCTCATATGAAGATAGAGCTGATATTGCTTTATATTTCAGGTTGGAGTTATGTCCATGTATATACATACATATACCGTGTTGACCACAGCAAACCTTGGCAAACCCTTGGGGCTTGATTTATATACCAAGACAAGTAAAACATATATAGACAAATAAAAAAATCTACTATAAGTTAGCTCAAGTCGCCGTTATATTTCATACGCCAGTTTCCGATATTCGAGGAAAACATCTAGATCGTGATTGTGTACATGTGTATTTGTTGTGTACTGACTGCAGCAGTGCATGAGCTAAATCGACTGTGTGTAGGGTGTATTCTATCTCT
>OZ012686.1:20604722-20629722 GCA_963942565.1 Maea johnstoni
ACATTCCTATTTGATTGTAGAGTTACTAGATATTAGAGACGGGGATTGATTGAAAGAGACTGGCTATTTCCACCTTAGATGCTGGTTATTGTCTGCGACAGAAGATACGGAGCTCGCTTTATTGTCTGCGACAGAGGATACGGAGCACACGGCTTTTGCGGAAATGCAAGCAAATGAGAGAAAATGTCATACGTAACTGCTGTATCACAGAGATCACGGCCGCATCACTCAAAACACTCGTTATGATATTCAGAGAATTTAATTTAGAAAATGTGGATGCTGTGCACGCGAGCGGTTGTCAAGGCTAGACGAGCTTTTTTGTCATGGAATTATGCGTCAGAAGAGCATTATGTGATGGTGGTGAACAACAGTATAGGTTAAAGATAATTCCTTTCGGGTACTTTGTGAGGGAGGTTAAGGATATGTGAAAATCAATTAGAACGGTTTCGAAATAAACACTCTTGATGAAGAACAGAGTAGGGAAACTATGAATCCATGATGTATGCTTTTTTTTTTAGAATTTCGCATGTCTGCAGAAACTAGATGGGCAGAGGAATGTTGAAACCTCACAGACCAGATGTATATATATATATATATATATATATATATATATATATATATATATATATATATATATATATATATATATATATATATATATATATATATATATATATATATATATATATATATATATATATATATATATACAAATGTATATATATATGTATATATATATATATATATATATATATATATATATATATATATATATATATATATATATATATAGATATATATATATATATAGATATATATATATATATATATATATATATATATATATATATATAGATATATATCAACTCCTTAAGAGATATAATGTCATGATACTCCATCGTGTGCCGAATTAGTCATGTCGCTTGAAAATTAATCCACCCAGGTGTTGTCTGATATAAAATATGCTATGTATCGGAAGAATCGTTTTGACATATTCACAATTCAATTTGCATGCTTCATTCCGCGTCCTGCTGCGCTAGCATCAGTCAAAGCTACAAGCAGATCAATGATTGTCGTCAGATCCGCCTTCGCCATGGTTGTAAAAAATATTTTGACATAGCTATGATCGATACTATTAAATCTGCATTATTAGGCTTATTATCTGGCATTTCTCCCCAACAAGAATTGAGATTTGAAGTTATTAGTGAACAACAGCTGTTTTCAACTCCCCGATTAGGTGGTCAAAGATGAGGTAGGTAGGGAATAGTAATGTCGGCTTTTAAGTGATGAACAATAGGGTAATATGATGGATACATAAGTTGCACAACACCAAATGTCAATGCGAAATGTTACATTTAAATTTAGAGGACCTCCTGGCTGTTTCATCCTTTGTGATGGGAATATGACTCAATGGACAGGTAATAATTGAAGGCGCCTAAAACAACATTACTAATCGATTTCTTGCGGTAAGGATGTATAAATGATATTAACGCTTTATGACCTAGCATCATGGCATAGAATTAAGCGATGTACCACTTTAACGTTTTTATCATTCGCCAATTCTATTTTTTTTGTGTGTGGAAAACTTCGATAGCCTAACAACATGGCATCGCAATGCAATCATTGTTTAAATGTATCATTTGTGTAGGTTCAAATGAAAACTGCGAGAACTTGTATATTGTATGTATGTATGTATGTATGTATGTATGTATGTTTATTGACCAAATCGCAAAATTTGAAAGATACAAACATAATAATCATAGATAGTCAACGTAAGAAATAATATAATCACATATAAGGAAAACGGCTGTGACCCAAAGGAGAACGTATGTAAATAAACTTATTAGAAGTGAATCTAACGTGAAATAACCAAATGCATAATTATCAACCGGTCAAAAGAAAGAAAAGGAAAAAGGAAAACCATAAACGTATATGTTTATGTATCATATGTATTTCACTGTATTGTCTCATTAAGGTAACCATTGAGCTGCAAAGGGAATGATACACTGGGATAATAAGCACACTCCTACCAGAAACACTTCAAGCATTGTTAAAATATCTTTAAATTAGAATAACTTTAAAAGTTTGTCACACCACGCGTGAGTATACTATATATTTATTCTGTGCCGTTTATCATTTTATATGCTTCATTTTCTGTACTGACGTGTCCATTGAATGGTTTTTGATTAGCCACTAATGTTCGATGAAAGCCGGTTTCACTGTGTGTTCTCTATTATGTTTTTCTTGGAACACTTTGTTATAAAAACAACACGCTATGCAAGAGTTGGCACCGAACAGGAACACACAAGTTATACATATCGTTTTTATGTGGAGCACCCTTTTGAACACAGAGAGAACATACTTGTAAAAGAATCCTCTGTAAGTTAAAGCTTAGATCATTTTTTATTTATCTAAGGTAAAATGAAAAACATCGTTAGATGAACACCCATGTATGTTAAACTATCATCGGATCGTAGATATCAAAATATCAACCATGCACCCGTGTTAGTTGTCAGTTTCAGTTGCTTAATTATTCAGAGCATGTATAGTATCCTACAAAAGTGCGCGCGTTTTAACCCTTGAAATGCGGAAGCTACTTTCGTCCAAAGCACAAGGACGCAAACTATTTTTGAAAACCGTCTAAACCCTGTCATGTTGGTATTCATTGGATAGCTCTCGCCGAGTACCCTTAGATGAGTACCATATGCCAAGGTTTCAGTCATTTTTCATTCATAATTTTGTATTGACCAGATTAGCCACCAGCAGCATAAGGGATAACTCATTAATGATTAAGAGTTCCAGGAACTTCCTATAGAAATAGTCGTCTGAATCTTAGAAATCTTTGACGATAACTTTTGAATTGAGAATGACTTCACAAAATATTTAAAGGAGAGTAGTTGGTAATCTTTTTATTGACATTTCTCCATCAAATATTTTCTTAATTATGCTTTTGCCCGCAAGATTTCATCAAAATTGTCAGACTGTTTTTTTTTTGGCTGCTGTGAGTATTAATGGGTTAAGCAAGAGTGGCATGGGATGTGCTTGTTATTTATTTACTGCCCTGCCTCACTGACGGTGCCAATCACATTTCCTGCTAATCCCCGAGAACGTCCAGCGAGGCGGGTATCCCTGAGCACGAACACTGCTAGTCTTTTGATGCACTTCCAAAGGAAACTAAACTACTTGACACACGGTCCAGTTTGCTTCATTTGTGAGTTTATACACGGCGGTAGTTAGGCGAAAACTGGCTGCTTCCCGTTCTGCCTGCGGGCTTCTGCGAGAGAAGTCAATATGCCAACTTTGTTCCGCTGGCGGGCACGGACTGATGACGTCATCACACGTCAAACGGTGTCGTGAACGGATGGGCAATGGCCGATGTTGAATATCACAGTCTGATCTTAAAATAGATGAATAAAAGAATGGATATAGAACGAGAGACCAATTACAATAAGTACGACGTCACTAGGAGACAAAGACTAATGAGGGCTTTCGTGTCGTTTACATTTATAGAGAAACTCGCGCGCCAACATGCACAGAACGCGACTTTTGGGCTGTAAGCCGCAGCCAGCCTGTTCTGGTTGACCGGCTTGTTTCATATCCAGTTATTTTCATTCATCTAAGGTCTGATGAAGAGGGTGTTTTGTTTATCTGACAACTATTAGTATGATTCCTTTGATTGAGTTGGAGTTTCTGACCATTCGAATATCCCCTTAACCACAGAAGCCTGTGGGATCCGTGCGCAAGTGCATGCAAAACACATCGTTTTTAACACTCGATTGCAAGTTCTGTGAGAAGGAACAGAAAAATTGTTTAGTGATGACTTTCCACCTATCGAATCCTTAACTCTGTCACGGTATCGGTTCCCCATGCATCCCTTTTTCAATTCACGTTTGATAATGGCAGACCAGGATGTGAGACGTAATAATGGCTATTTATTCAGGAAAGGAAACTAAGTTGTATTTAAGCGAGACAATTAATATAAAAAGTTCGAATTCACTGAGGGCCCGCACTGATAGCCGTGTGGTCTAATGCGCCGCCACTGACCGCACGCTGTCTCTCCCCACTGCCTGAGTTCGAATAGTGGTCTGGGCATGTGAGAAAGTTGTCAGTGAGTTGAGGTAGGGCGGTCGTTTTCACCGGGTAATCAAGTTTCCTCCACTACTTACAACTGGCTCGTCACGAATTAGCCACAAATGTCATAAATATGACGAAAAATGAAATTCCAGCTTCCAAATTCAACCCCACTGAACCCGTAGTCACGAATTAGCCACAAATGGCATAAATATGACGAAAAATGAAATTCCAGCTTCCACATTCAACCCCACTGAACCCGTAGTCACGAATTAGCCACAAATGGCATAAATATGACGAAAAATGAAATTCCAGCTTCCACATTCAACCCCACTGAACCCGTAGTCACGAATTAGCCACAAATGGCATAAATATGACGAAAAATGAAATTCCAGCTTCCACATTCAACCCCACTGAACCCGTAGTCACGAATTAGCCACAAATGGCATAAATATGACGAAAAATGAAATTCCAGCTTCCAAATTCAACCCCACTGAACCCGTAGTCACGAATTAGCCACAAATGGCATAAATATGACGAAAAATGAAATTCCAGCTTCCACATTCAACCCCACTGAACCCGTAGTCACGAATTAGCCACAAATGGCATAAATATGACGAAAAATGAAGTTCCAACTTCCAAATTCAACCCCACTGAACCCTTAGTCACGAATTAGCCACAAATGGCATAAATATGACGAAAATGAAATTCCAGCTTCCAAATTCAACCCCACTGAACCCGTAGTCACGAATTAGCCACAAATGGCATAAATATGACGAAAAATGAAGTTCCAACTTCCAAATTCAACCCCACTGAACCCGTAGTCACGAATTAGCCACAGATGGCATAAATGTGACGAAAAACGAAATTCAAACTTCTAAATCCAACCCCACTGAATCCGTCCTTCCTGCTGGTCTTATAGCTGACAACGTGCTCCGCTGGGGGAGAAGCTTTCAGTTCTAGCTGAAGTGAGTTAGAAAACTGACTAGCCTGGTAGCTGATCAGAGACCTGACCACCAGATCCATACAGCAACTACTGTACTACATACAGTGTACTCAATGTGATAGTATAGAGTTACCACACTAAGGTGTTTTTTTTCCTTTCTCCTTTTGTTATTATTCAGTTTATATCATACATATAGTCAATAAAGATACATACATACATACATTGAATAACCTCGAATGCCCATCACCGGATACGCAACCAGCAGATCTCGTCCAACAACCCCTCGGCACAACTCCTAGCCCACAACCGCTCAATGGTTGCGTTCTGCGCATGTGTATGAGCAACCTACTGTTTAATTCTAATATATACGAGAGCCCTCATTGATCTTTGTCTCCCATTTGCGTCACATATATTATATTCGGCGAGATTAGATGTATCCAGGTCTTTATAATGGGTCATATTGTATTTGGTCTGTGGCCACCAATCCATGTTCTATTCATATAATAGTAGGAATAACGTCAAGGTTAGACTAGGTTACTAATCCCTAAAAAGTTGACATTCCCTAGCTTCTGTGCTGACCAAGCAGTGTGGTATAGCACCAGGTATGTGGATAGATAGATGGCACCACCTGCTCCTCCTATTTCTAGAGGTTTGAGGTTTGTCATACTCAAACTGAATCCTGGTGAGATAAGTGTAAACTAAATGGACCACTATGGCCACCTAGAATATTTGGTGCTAGGTAGCAGAAAAAAATAACAGTAAATACATATGACAGCCTAGAAATCTAGGCTACGTCAAGGTAAAATCTCTTTGATAGGACTCCCCCGAGTCTGAGGATAAGGTTTTTGCTGCTGTACTGACATCAACACGTGTAACAAACAACTGATATATACAGCATAACATTCTTCAGTGTGGATCTCCTGAGTCACCTGCCCAACAATCATAACAAATCTCAATCTAGTCTGAAGGAAATGAAAATCTGATACAGCTCAATTTTCATGGATGATTTGTGTATCAGATTTATATGTAGCTCATGATAATATCCGTCGCGTTTACAAATAATGACGATAGCATCAAGTTAAGAGGTGAGGCGTTCTAACGTCAGAGAAGGTTTTGCCCAGTCTCCGTACTAACAATATCTACCATCTTCGCGCTAAATTGGTTTCAAATAACCTATATCTTTATCGGAAAATCCAATCCCCTGGGAAGCCGAGTGGAGGCCTGGTTGTTTTGCCTTTCTCCTATGGGAGGCGGGAGATTGCGAGGCCACTCTCGCTGATATACGAGTAGTACCTGTTCTCGACGACGCCCGGCGTCTACTGCATGGAGCTGTGGGCCGCACTCGGCGACAGATCGCATGAAATACCAGGCATGGGAAACACAGACAGAGAGATATGGATAACTAGGATGAAAGAAACAGGGGATGGGACATCTTGTTAGAAAAGAGGAATGTCATATATATAGAGGAATGGGATTATTACGGTCTCGGGAACAATTGTTGTTAAACTAAAGTGTCCATACGTTCAGTAATTCGCTCCCTTCTGTTTTGCAGTCAGTTTTTCGCCCTCTTGGTTATTTACTCATTCATTCAATCTCCCATTCTCTCACTCACCCACTGTATTGCGCCGTAAATATTCGCTCATTTACTCACTCACTCACTCACTCAAACCTCTCACTCACATATGTATGTCTGTATGTAAGTATGTATGTTTATATTTATACATACACACACACACACACACACATATATATATATATATATATATATATATATATATATATATATTTATATATATATATATATATATATATATATATATATATATATATATATATATATATATATATATATATATATATATATATACAAACATACATACATACATACATACATACATACATATATATATATATATATATATATATATATATACATATATATATATATATATATATATATATATATATATATATATATATATATATATATATATATATATATATATATATATATATATATATATATATGTGTATATATATATATATATATATATATATATATATATATATATATATATATATATATATATATATATATATATATATATACATATATATATATGTGTGTGTCTCTCTCTCTCTCTCTCTCTCTCTCAATAAACCTGTGCATAGATACGATTTGAGACCATAGTTCGGAAAACCACATACTTGATTCTCTTTTTTCTCTTCTACATGCCATAGCATCCACTCAGCAATTCACATGGCAAAGGCTTCAGGATATGGGCCTGTATAAAACGGCTGACCTGTAATTGACTAAGCAGGTTGATATATAATCGCTTGTGGATTTCTCATACTGTCACGTCATATAAATCACTTCTCGGATCACATACGCACAGGCACAAAACAGCCCAGCAAACCCCTTATTTATAATGGCTGCCTTTCCGCTTGTTTGGCGGAAAGGCTCGCGTTTTAGAACGCGATACTGTTAGCTTGATCGAACCAGAGCCATTCCACACAGGCAGATGAACAGATTTGCCTGATGTGGTTTGTGTAATGTGTCATTGATATTATTCGTCAGGCTAAATCACATTAAACAACCCTTAACACGTGAGGGGGTGATTTTCTTCGCTACACCCCAATTTTCACCCTTCACGACAACGTGTCCATCCCATGAAACTGTGCAACAAAATCACAGGATATAGATAGATAATCCTTATTTCAAGTCGGTAATAATTATACATAGTAAAAACGAGCTGCCAGGGCTCTTGGCCGACTACATATCCAGACAGTCCGCTGTATAAAATCACTTTCTTTATAGACCAGTTCCTCACCCTTCCCTCCATCTTCGACCCCTATCTTTAACCCTCCATAGAAAGTCACTTCCTTTTATAGAATATGACGGAGACATATTTATTTAGCTGTAGGTATCCTTCTCGGTGTATTTCACAACATAGTGTATACCCACCTAATATCTATAATGGATTCTACTCGATAATCAAAATCAATGTAAGTGCCATACAAACGTCGGCAGGTTCTCTATACAGACTTTCGTGTAAACACATACACCATACAATATTCATGAGGTATCCACCCGTGAATATTGCTTTTTCCAGTTTATTTAGTCTTGCATGTTGTTTGTTCTACTATAGTAGTACGCTCTGGTGACTGAATCGTGCTTATATGCTGTCTAGTCGAGTAGAATACATACACAATCAAAGTTTATGTATGGTAACTCTGTGACATATATGGTGTGTGTGAGCTATACGGAATAGGGACACTGAATGTGTCTTCTAAACTTTTAAAAGATTTTAAAAAATGTGTTAATGAATTAACATCTCTGTGTGATATGTACTAATGATTTTGCTCTTTCAAAAGTGGTCAGTATATTGAACACGCATGTTTTACCTGTCTGCAATATGTTTATCCATACTGTGTGAGACTTTTAATAAAGATGTTATTATTATCATTATTTCTTCAAGACTTTATTTGGTGTTCTGCGTGCCATCTTATAATATATTGTGTATAATTTGTTTGTAACACAGGCATACATGCATATGGTCTTTTATAGACCTTAAAGGGTGTAATCCCGCTAATGAAGTTTGGACGTATATATGTTGTAGGCTTGTAGCACTTCACATATCAGAATTAAGTATCGTTATCAGTTTTCTGATTATGCACTCGACTAATGTATTAACTTTTTAAGACTCAGGCAAGTAAAAGTAGTGCACTAACACTACTACTTTTTAAGAAGTTTAACGCTTAATCATCCGGGTTAATCATTTACTTGTCTTTATGTAAGTACCTATTTTCCTGTTATTTAGCCCATTCAGGGCTTAGTGGGTTAAATCATTATGATACAGATATCAGTCTAATGTACAGGCACTTGATGCCTTTCCTTAGTTTAGTACAATTTATGTTTGTTATTTTTTGTTATCATTTAATTTTGCTTTTTGTTCGTTTGTTTTTTGGTGTTAATTTTGTGTATGTATCAATTTATACTTGCAAGTATGTCAATAAAGATACAATACAATACAATACAATACAAAGTTACCGACCCTCTTCATTGACAGCTAGCCCTCTGTATGTATTCGTATCTCCCTGGGCAAAAACTCCACACTGTAGTCTACACAGGGTGGCACTTGTGGAACCCTTGTCCAAGAAAAAAAGTGTACCAATTCTACAAGGGTGTTTAAACATAGGGGTTTTCACTTTTACTTAACCCGTATGCTGCTGGTGGCTAATTTGGCCAACACATAATGCTGACTTGACTGGAACCCTTGCACATGGGTACCTAGCTGAGAGCACTCAGCGAGAGCTATCCAATCAATACCAACATGACAGGGTTTAGAAGGCTTAAAAATCATCGCATCCTTGTGCTTTGAACGAAAGTAGCCTCAGCATTGGAGGGGTTGAGTAGAAGAAAGTTAATTTTGGTGGCCCCTCAGAACATCCCCTCAATAAACAAGTGATAGAGTGAGAGGGAAGTCAAGTTGTCTGGTTCTATGTAAATTCAAAGGAGCACCCTGTCTCGTATCTTTGACCATGGTGTTGAGAGTGTGCGTTGGCGTGTGAGTGTGCCCTTGCCGCCGATCCTTCCGCGGGGTTGACGTGGAACTCAGCGCCAGAGACTCTCTGCCTTCCTCGAGGAAATAGCAGCAGTGGCCATTATCGCCTTAAACCCTCCCGAAGAGCCGTCTTGATAAAGGTGAAGAAGAGTACTTAATGCGATGGTGCTTGACATCGTGCTAGATGCTCTCTCTCTCGCTCTCCCTCTCAGGTAAAAAAAACTAGGCAACCGCCTCCTCCACGCTCGCTGCAATATACTTATGCCATGACGTCACGTCTGGACAGACGAAGAGTCAACGCAGTTCTGGAAAGCTTGATGTAAGTTAGATCCTCTTGTTGTCTCTTAGATAAGGCCACTTTTTCTGTTTTATGAATTTTTTTTTCTCCCAAAATCATTGCGAAAGGGAGATAAAAAAAACGAACATTGAAAATATATGTATACATTTTTTTTCTATTTCTTTAATCATAAAACATGCACTGAGGGGTTCACGTATCGTTAACACTACACTTTATGTTATATATAAAACTTTGTTTTGTATGTCTTTGTTGCTTACCTTTACAGTCAATAAATATACAACTATGAACTACAAATACAGAGAAACGTGCGCACCGACATGCGCAGAACACGTCTTTTGGGCTATTCGTCGCAGCTAGCATGTTCAGGTTGACTGGCTGGTTTCATATCCACTTCTTTTAACCGTCTAAGAAGCCGCTAAGAGTGAGCACGTTGCTGCGATGAGGCTCCCCACCCCAGATAGAGTATCAGAGTTGGCGGTAAGAACCGTTGACCCCCGCCCTCGTCAAGACACTGTCAAGTGGCGGGGCTCGTGAGAAATTAGCCTCCTAGTCCCCTCCTTCCCCCAAGAACAACCCCCAGATTGTGCCGCTATTGCAATTACGCCCCAACTCCCGTTTCAGCCCTACTAGGAGAGGCCCACTAGAGGGGCTAATTTCTCCGCACACATCGGAAGGTCAATTGTTTTAGTACCTCTATCCATTGTGACCTGCACCCCTGGCCTCTTACCCTGTTTGGTAATTATCATCGTTAATCCCCCTATGTCCCAGTGCAAATCTCAGTCTGTCTCTACGGCCAATAGCCTGTATAGTACTACTGCATGTCAAGATGGCGATTTGATTTTTTAGCGAAGCCTGATGTAAAACCATCAGCCTCCCACTTCCCCATGTTTTATTGGTAATCCCTCTATCTGACACGTGTTACTCTCTAACCGCTCAAAAGCAAAAATGTCTTACTGTGTCTATACATTCCGCCAGCCTCTGGCTAACCCAACCTAACATCCTTAGTCACTTTTTGATATGCGTTTTTATTTTGATTTTTCACAGTTATTAATGATCCAAGACCATACATGCACACATTAGCGACAGAACCACGGATTCCACATACACATTCACTTGTATACACCTGAGAGAAGTAGATGGGATGTATTTCTCTGAATACACATAACGATAGGTATGCACCTATCCGTTGACGGTCATTTCAGCTCCTCAATTACTTGAAAATTTTCAGTGAGCTATAGAGCGTCTTTCTCTAAAAGTGATTGAGAGATTTTACTTATTTTTTTATTCCAACTCAGTAATTTTAAGATTGATATCGTCAACATCAAAAAGGAATCTGGTGACCCCAGGCTGTGTTAGGACACTATAAGGATTTACTCGAGTGATATTGGCATGGTAAGGCCACTTTTTTTTCTCTTTTATGAAAAGAACGTCAGTTTTGGGCCCCTGATTGAAAAAAAAGTTAAGGAAAGTTGAAACGCTATTCTTTAAAAGCTATATTTGTTCATGTTTTATAAAATAAAAGATAGAAAAAATATATATATATATAGTTTCCAAGCTGCTCAATGGCTTTTCAAATATTTTTAAACAACGTTTTTAGCTCCCTCTGGCATTGATTTTGTGAAAACATTTTCCTAAAACAGAAAAATTGGCCTTATCGTTAATTATCTTGTATTTCCCTTTCTTTTTGGACGAGTGCCAATGGTGTGACCATTCGATAATCTTGCCATCGACAGTTGTTGCGATTCCAGGCCAATCCATACGTACACAATCAACCAAAACCCGCGCGGCCCAGGAGAGCCCATCCCAATTAACCACGCTTTGTTTTCAACAAGGATGGGCAGGGGAACTCCATTATCGATTTTCCCCCAATTACTGCATTGAGTTTTTTTGCACTTTTCGTCCCACTGCACCCCAATAATGCCGCAATCTTACCTAATCATTACAAGGGCCAATGGGTGTCATCCGCCACCTAAATTATCGTTCAATATCATAAGTAGGTGGACGGGATGGACAGGAGGGGTCGATGCGCTAATTAGCTGGTCATTCTCTTTAGCTAATTGATCCGCAGGCACGACAACGTTCCCCGTTATCTGCCCTGCTAATGCAATTTGCCCCTTCGCCTAATTGGGGGTTCCCATTCAGCGCGAATAGGGCAACAAAGGGATGCGGATGGAACGGTGCACACCTTGACTACCTGTCCGCCTCACCTGTCAGGTAGAGAGAGGCATACCTATGGATGCTGGCATGTGGCATGGCGGCCTCATCTGTCACTCATCCCTGGGGTCCGTCGTCTCTTCTCGCAGCCACAGCGGTCAGCGCCATGACGGGCAACAGTTAGAGTACCGCATCAATGGGTGAGATCAGGCGGAAAACGATACCATTCAACACCCTTTCGTCAAAGGCAGTAAAGTAAAGAAAATAAGTGTTCGAATGTATCATACGAATACATAAGTAGTGTCTGTGTTAGAGTCAATACATACATATACATACATACATTCATACACACATACATACATACATACATACTTTACATATATACATACATACATTCATACACACGTGTATGAATGCGTTTGATGTATACATCTCTTCCTCTGTTTGTTATATTCTTGGCCACACACGCCAAATTGCACACGTATAGGACAAATTGGACAATATGTGTGGCGCACTGTTAATATATCTTACTTCGGCTTGTTTATTTATTTCGTTCAGTTAATTCTATTCAAACTATTAATATCTCCCCTCATGGAACATAACTGTAAGTTAGTTCGCTACGAGTAATACGAGTGGGAGACTCTTTATACTGTATATTTTCGTTCAGTTAAGGAGACAAGATCTCTACTTTATTATGTATTCATTTCTTTATTATGTTCCATATGTTCATTATTATCTCGATGTATCGTATTAAATTACGCTGTCGCGTAGTCAATAAATATACATACATACATAGGACTTTAATCCTATTGCATACATGTGTAGTACTGTTTCCATACAAATCTTTTGACAATAGTTTGATCAATTATGGAGAGATGAAAATATGCCTTTTTATCCCATCTATTCCGAAAAATGTATATGTAACCAATATCTAGGTTGACATGCATACATATAAGATAAGATAAGAATATTGTATTTAAGTCTTGTTCAATCTCATTTATGACAGGTATTCATATATACAATAGAGCAAAAAACGTAATGTCGATCTGTTCGCATGAATGGTAGTATCTTTTAGTTGACTAATCAGATAGGGATACACCTGTCAAGTTCTTAAGAGCAAAGAGCATACCTGAGAAAATAATCGTATTAGAGATTACATCTCCCAACCGCAATTAGGTGTCCATATACCGTGCAAGGAATGTTGCGCAAAAATGGCAAAGCACAAAAGAGAAGAATATACATGTACCAAGAAATAGAGTAACTTCAACCAACATGTAATTGCCCTGTCTGTTAGGGGTTCAGAGAAGGTTCAAACCCACAATTTGATAAATGGACAGACATACCCTATATATATATATATATATATATATATATATATATATATATATATATATATATATATATATATATATATATATATATATATATATATATGATATATATATTTATCTCATGATTGGCAAAATTCTAGGCTTTTGATTGGTCAATTGGCATGTGATATATATATATATATATATACTTTATTGGCTGTAGGTAACTACAAAGTGTACAGTATACATGACATAATACAAAGATATAACTAAGAAGTACTTATGAGAAAATTAAAGGAACACAAATTAAATTAAATAATAGAAGATTAGTATTCTAAATAAAGTGAAGAGCACATATATTAAATGGCTTGGGGAGAGGGGGAAGCACGAAATACATACAATGGGCTCAAAGAAGTAATCTTACAGAAAGTTTTATAGAGCCAAGTCAATATCTAGGTCGAGGCCATATGATCTGTCCAGGTGAGTAGTTTCGACCACTATCCCACTCCTTGCCGTTGGTCCAATACAAACTTATACATACTACAGATGTGCTTCCCCGAAATTCGCCATAGTTTTTCCATCACATCCATCCTACAATCATTAGGGCATTTGCCCAGCAAAATAGACATATAATCCTGTTCATAATCGTTCAAAACTTGGACTACATCAGGATTTAGAGCTAATTCTTCATACATATCGTTGCGAAGGGGTTGTGTGCCTGGGCATTGCATTACGATGTGGAAGATATCCTCAGTCAAATACAGGTTGCATAGGGAACAGACTCTATTACCGTATGGGAGTTGTTTCAAACGAACATCATCGCATTTAAGGAGACTAGCGTGACTTATGATTTTAGCCATTATCTCACTAGTATGGACCATGTCGGCATGATTGTTCGACAGACTCCACCATGTTAGGTATCTCGGATGAGGGCAAATACGTAATAGGAGGTCCATTTCCCTATGCAGCCTAGCTTCTAGGCACCAATACGTCTCCTCAAGGGCCCACCCTCGTTCCCATACCATACGCTTCCAAGTAGCCTTAGGATAGACATGGCCCCTTAAGATCATATTTCTAATCTCGTCATCAAACCTAAACACATTGGCTACATTAAGGAGGTTGTCAACTATACTCCACTCCTCGGAAAGGGGTGCATTGTCTTCATTCCCATAGAATACTCTAGCCCTCTCAATGAAAATTTTCTTCGACAGGGAGTCATCATCAAGGGCTAGTAGGGCGCGAATAAAAAGGAGTTTTCTTACCTGTACCACTCTAGTCAGCTGCATCCAACCGAGGCCAAAAAAACTACATGTATTGGGTGACCTAGGATAGAATCGTTGTACTTTCTTCCCAGCATATATCTGAAAGGTCTCCAAGATCTTTATACTGTCACAGTTCAGATGCCACAGTTCACATCCATAGAGTGCTATCGGGACAATTACTGTCCAAAAAATAACATTACAAGTAGCGATATTGAGGCCTTTTTTACGAATGCCCAATCCAGAGATTGCGTTAAGAGCTCTCCTGGCTTTTCCCACTCTCTCTTCGATCCCTGTGGGGTTACCAGGGAAAATTGAAGTCTTAACACCTACGTGGTCGTATTCGGTGACTTCTCGAACCTTCGCTGGGCCAAGCATAAAACATCTATTTACAGCATTTCTTTCGTGTGTCCGTCGGTTTTCACCAAAAACTAGTACTCCACTCTTACGGGCGTTGAAGTCATAGCGCCATGTACATCCATGGTTGTACACGGCGCTCATGACTTCATCAATCCTACGTTTTGAGATACATGCCGCAGCGAGATCGTCCGCGTACCCCTGTGGGGTGCTCGGAGTCCTATAGATTTTGGCGCAAAGACCAGAATCGCGTAAAGATGTCAAGAGGGAGTTTATAAAAACCGTATACTTTAAAAGCGAGAGGTAACCTCCCTGATGAATCCCGCACGAGAGTTTGTAGGGCTCAGAGAGATTACCTCTAATACGTACTCTGCAACTGAAATCAACGTACCCACGATATAAAAGTTTCCAGGTCTTCCCCGTGATCCCCAGGTCATGTAGTTGTTTAAATAGACCGTCTATCCACACGGTATCGAAGGCTTTGGCCACGTCAAAGAAGGCGACAAAACACAGCCCGTGTTCCTCCATTGACGTGGCCACAGTCTCCTGCAGTATAAATGCCGTGTGGATACATGATAAGCCTGTCTTACAGGCCCCCTGTAAGTCAGAAATGACATGTTCATTAGTCCACCAATACTTAAGGCGGTTCCATACTAAGATTTCAAACACCTTATTGAAGGTGGAGAGAAGCGTGATCCCGCGGTAGTTATTCGGATCGAGTACATCTAAGTCCTTACCTTTAAACAGCGGAATCTGGATGCCGGTTCTGAAGCAGATAGGGATTACCTCTAGATCCACAATAGCGTTATAGAGGATTAGCAGGACCTCCACTAGGTCCCCGTTCGCGTGTACTATGTGTTCTGCGGTGACTAAATCAAACCCGGCTGCTTTTCCCCTGTTTAGGGTTTTCAAAGCTGTACTAATTTCGGCATAGGTGAAGGGGGTGTTAAGAAACTCATCATTAAGGGTGTCATTTACGTTATAGTTCCTGACAAAGTCTGAGACCCTACGGAAATGTCCGTCATTGAAGTTCGGTTTCTGTTTAGGTGTGCCCAGGTTGGAAAAATGCGTCTTCCAGACTTCTAGGACCTCTTTCACCTCATTGACCACAACTCCGTTACCACCAGTAATGGCAATGTTAGATTGATCTCCTGAGTTCCTACATCGTTTAACAAGTTGCCAGAAAGAGTTCCTGTTCACTTCTGCGAGTTTGGCAGCTCTGCAGATTTCGTCGGCCTCATAGGATTTGGCAAGTTGTCTAAGAGTTTTTGCAAAGAGTTTCTTTGAGGTCTTATACGCTACCATCAGAGGATCCGCCGGGTCTCTCGGTCTCCCGGCATCAACCCAGGATCTATATGAGGCAATCTTTTCCCTCTTAAGACGTGACAACTCAGCATTCCAGAAGGGTTTAATATGTTTAACGAAGATAGAGCGGTGTAAATCAGAGGCAGCACGGTGCAGGATGCTTGTTAACTCAGCAAAGTAAGAATTAAGGATATCAGGCGTTATCTGCACGTGACTTACCTTTTCAAGAAAGACGCCCAAGGTTTGGGTTAAATTCTCTAAGTATCGTGGTTTCGTACCTACCTTACTCCATTTTATTCTGCCAGACGCAGGGAGCGGATCCTCACGTGTTGTCCTACCAGGCATTGTGATGAAGTTGTATTAACCGCTCAGAATCCTGTATCAACCTCCTAGTATTTGTATGTATGTATGTATGTTTATTTTTATTACCTGTGCAGAGGTCGAGGGGGCAATCATGAGATAAATTCGTTATCAACTGTTTTGGAGTATGATACAACTTATATCTCGCAATCAGAAGGCTGTATCACCCTCGGCTGCGCCTCGGGTGATACAGCCATCTGATTGCGAGATATAAGTTGTATCATACTCCAAAACAGTTGATAACTAATAATATATATATATATATATATATATGTATATATATATATATGTATATATATGTATATATATATATATATATATATCTTTCTATCTATCTATCTATCTATCTATCTATCTATCTATCTATATATATATATATATATATATATATATATATATATATATATATATATATATACTATGCTACCTACCCAATTTCTACATAATAACGTATCACCTATCTGTCTACCTTCCTTTCAACTCTTTTGAATTTTCTACTTACCTATCAGTCTCATCCCCACCCCCACTTGTCTACATACTTACCTTTCTTACCTATATCCACCTGTCGATAACTTTATCTTTATTCCTTTCTTCCATCCTGCCTACACCAAACTACTCCCTTACCACATAGCTTATTGTCTATTCATTCACATTTCCCTTACCAACCTACTGTAGTATAGTCTTCGTCCCTGAGAGCATAACTATCTACCCAAGCTTTCAAATTATCTGATAACCAATACTTTTCAGTTAATAATTAGTAGTTGCTATTCCAATAATACGGCATTATTGTTCTATTCAGATTCTGATATGAATAGCTTAAGTTTCCTTGCAGTGACAGACTATATGAATCATCGGTATTGTGCTGAATTCTGGGGTATACATCAGTCTTATGGGGTTACTTTTCACAAAATAAGCCCAAACGTTTCAAGTCGACCGTTTGGGAGCAGCAATCATCCCTGCAACCATGCCTATTGTGTCACCAGCAAGAGGATACCCCATGTTACATATATGACATGTCCTAAGTGCAATAACCACTACCTGCCCCCATTGTCGTCCGCCAGAGAGAGCTATTGTTGAGGTGATGATGAGTATTTGGAGCAGCGGGCCATGGGGTTTGGTATCACAGCGTGGCCAGGTGGGTCAAACCGTAGGTGGCGCCACTGTCAACCACAAGAGATACCTAGGAACGACACTAATATGGCATAACATGATATCCCCTGGCACGGTTTCAAAGACACGTATCATTCCAAATGCATTTGACCTCGTTCTGACAGTCAGTTTACCTATTGACCAATGCTTAAGAGCTCGGACAAGTGTGCTACTATACGTGGTAACTATCCTTCCGCCTGGGTCGTACCTTGCCTCAAGCAAAGTTACCACTTACAACTGGTTAGTCACGATTTAGCTGCAATATGGCAGAAAAAGCGACGAAAAATCGAAATTCCAAATCCTAACCCTTAGTGCCTGCGAGCACATTATATACCATGTTAATTATACGACGATTTGTTCCACAAATTAGGATCTATATAGACGTTTGTAGTACAATCCTCACGATGGTGCAGGTGTGAACGACAAAAATAATTATTTTTTCAGCGGTTTTTCTGGAAAACGACAGAAAAAGTGTTTTTTCTGCTGTTTTGACAAAATGGTGGAAACCAACAGAAATAATTGCTATTTTTTGGAAAAATGGTGGAAATTCTTTTTTTTCTGTCGTTTTCCAGAAAAAAAACATCAGAATTGTTTTTCTGCTGTTCACACCTGCACCATCGTAAATCCTACAGTCAATTCATGATATAGATATATTGAATGCATTAGCCATAGTAAAGTGCCAATTAGCGTGTTTACACAGAGAATGGCGAAAAACGCCGGACAACATATCAGCACCGGAAGTGTCTGCAGATGGATGTTTACTTCACGTGGAAAAGAGGCTCGTCTGCAGCAGCCTACTGGGAGGCAGGAGAGTGTGGCGCTGCAATGCCTCTGAGGACTAATTGGATTGGAAGAGTATGCCTTTGGAAGGGACTTTAAAGTTGCCCGAGTTTTAACTAACCAAAGGATAATTTGATCAGAAATTAACACAGTATTTAAATTGTTAGAATTTGGTGTCGTTCACTTAACCCTTGTGCTGCTGGTGGCTGATTTGGCTAATACAAAATGATGCAAAAGAAATTAACAATGACTAAAACCCTGGCACATGGGTACTCATATGAAGATCCTCAGCGAGAGCTATGCAATGTATACTTCAACATGACAGGGTTTAGATGTTTTTCAAAAATCTTTGCGTCCTTGTGCTTTGGACGAAGGTAGCCCCAGCATTGGAAGGGTTAATACTACCACATCACGAGACAACGACTTTTGGATCAGTGTTTTCATCTTCTGCACACCTTTCCATGATCATTGATTTGAGAGATTTGTTTGATTTTGGTAATGTGAGCATTGTCTTTTTTAAACGCATGGATATATTCGTGCTTTAATTCCAGTTTTACAGTTTGTACAGTAACCAACCTGGTTAACTTCCTGATGATGAGTTTTGACACTACTAGATTATCATAATAATTCCATGTGCTGAGTTTTGATGAAAGGTATTCCCTACCCCCATTTTCCTGTTAGAATAATTTATTTTGTATTTTTTGTTTCTGTTTTTCCCCTAGCGGATGTAGAATTTTGTAACATATATGTTTACAGCAAATAAAAGTACTACTACTAACAACTGCTACTACTACCTACCCCCATTGTTATTGTATTGTACTGTATCTTTATTGACTGCATGTCCAATGCAAAATTATACATACGCAGACTTTTGTGAAGAAAATCAACATAAGGTGAACATTAGATCTTGCCCGCAATGTCCACAGATTTTCCAGAAATCTGATGCCCTGAAATCTCGAGGGTGGGAACGCGTTGAGACAATCACTCCTATCCACGGGACGCTAAGCCGACACATGGCCATTTAAAGCTAACTATAACGTTAAAAGATCCCCCGCCCGGCTTGGCTTTCAGCTACGGGCTATTTAGTATCCAGAAGCAATGCTACCGTCACTTTTGTTTTGTCGCTGGATCCCATTGAAATTTGACACGCTAAAACACTAAAAAGACGCACGTTTCACAAGTAGCAGATAACATTCATTTATTTAATAAGCGCCGGATTGAAATTATTGAGAGTAGCCCTAATTTAATCTTCCCCGCCGCTGAGCAACTGGCAATAGAAAGGCAGGGACGAACAGACAGACGCGGGTACCGTTTATAATGGTCAATCAAATACACAAAAAGTAACCGGCATATTAAACAGAATCTGCCAATCCGTAATTTGTTGTTGAATTTGCCGAATCGAAAAGATAAATAGAATATGTATATAAATATATATATATATATATATATATATATATATATATATATATATATATATATATATATATATATATATATATATATATATATGTGTGTGTGTGTGTGTGTATATATATATAATATATATATATATATATATATATATATATATATATATATATATATATATATATATATATATATATATATATATATTTATATTTATATATATATATATATATATATATATATATATATATATATATATATATATATATATATATATGATTAAAATATATTGTATACACATACACACACACATATATATATATATATACATATATATATATATATATATATATATATATATATATATATATATATATATATATATATATATATATATATATATATATATATATAAATGTGTTTGTATATATATATATATATATATATATATATATATATAAATGTGTTTGTATATATATATATATATATATATATATATATATATATATATATATATATATATATATATATATATGATTAAAATATATTGTATACTTATATCTAAACAAAATCTAAATTTTATAAAAAGCTTTGTATAATACGTATGTTTGCTGTGTGTATAGAGGTGTCTGCCTTAATTAGTTAGTCATATGCTAAGAGGAGCGAATTAGGTTTGGGGCAGTAATCTGAGATGTGGCTTAGTCAGCAATGCTAGGGTCATCGATTGGGTGCTACATGTTGTGCTTTCCTTCAGAAGTGCCCTGTCTTCGCCTAAGCTTCTTTAATGACTGTCTTGAGGCAGCAGTAGTCTTAGTGTGGTGAGACTCACCCATTAACGACCAAAGTTTTTCGAGAAAAAACTCTTTCTGAACCTTCGGCACTCGTGACAATCTTTCTTAAGAGTTGGGCAAGAAAAAGATAGTATTTAAAGGCACGTCAGTGTTTGTATTTCTTTAATGTTTACTCCAACTCAAATTAGATTTTAAAAAGGCTAGCCACAAACACATCTAATGCAACAGATATTGATTGGGCCCAAGGAATTAGGGGTGTCATATTTTGCAAGTTTATCAGAATTGGTCAGGTAGGTCATTCCTATGACGTCACTGATTGAAATATGTCGCGTTAAAACACCTTCGAATATCATCAATGTCCCTTTGTGATTTAGTGTTACTGGATACGAACATGTGAGAGTGATAGGAAACTTATCACTGTGCTGCAGAAGTGACACAAGCATTCCAGTGTAACTGAATGCAGATCATAATGATATACGATATTATGCAAATGTCTAACTTGGTAACTTTTGGAATAAAAGCTTTCCATTTAATGCGATTAAGTGCCTTTAATGTTTTAAGTCATATCTGATGTGGAAATTATTAAAAGTGTCCATTATATTTGCATATTCGATCATAACGCGGATCATCATATTATATCTTTATAAGTGTTTTCTTTGGAATATCGTATTCAACATAAGTTGCATGGGAAACTTGTTCTCTACCTAAGGTAATGTTCGACCTCTCATGTTTGTGAACTATTGAGTTTTAAAGTGCTTTTCATTGACAGAATTCACAATGTGGAATTGTGGGAGACATTTAAAATGCATTGGAATGGCGTTGTTACAAAATCTCTAACCATTTTTTGTAAAATCTACATTTTCAACCACCAGAACTTCTATATGAACTCAGGTCTTTTGATCTCAGTGAGTGTAAATGAAAGCGTTGACATTATCACCGCCACTCAGTAGTGTTTCTAACCTCTGCTCACACGTAGCACGTTCTGAAAAACCGAGATACAATTTGATTGCGCAGAAACGTTTATGAATGGCGATAGGTGACCAACCAGAGAGAGAGAGAGAGAGAGAGAGAGAGAGAGAGAGAGAGAGAGAGAGATGGACCATATTTGTCATGATTGAGAGAGGAGAAAGACACCATCTATGCCATGAGAGAGAGAGAGAGAGAGAGAGAGAGAGAGAGAGAGAGAGAGAGAGCATTGCCTATCTGACTAGAAGTGGCTATTTGTGACTGGTGGCCGCTAGCTGTACTGCATGATTTTAGAGGAGTATGCAGCTATACACAGGATATACAGTGAGCGCAAGGCAGGTCTTTAGTAGGCTATTCAGCCACATATGATTTCCTGTGATATGAGCTATGTAATAAGCTGTCATAGGAACCTAAGTGCTCTGGCTCTCCCTTTCCGAGGATCATGTTAAGATAGATGACTGAGCTCTAGTCAGTCCAAACATGTCACAAATACTCTTATTACTGCAACTCACGAATATCAATTAGATCTAGTCGTTCTGGTTCTCAGGTGCCCCTCAAACACGGTGCTATCAGTATTTCATTTCAAGACGAGTCACAAAGACCATATTTGCTACTAGTCATGAATATCATTTATAACCTATACTATTAGAGCGCAGGTTTCCACAGATAATCCTGGGTATTTACTGTGCCAGACTCATTAAGCTGAGCATAGAGGTAGGCTTGGCTTCTGAAGATCCTGTCTTAAGCTTGTCGACAACGTAGATTCGAAAAACGAACTCAATTAAAGAGACCCGAGCTGATTTTCTAAAGTATATTTCATCATCATCGTTATCATCATCATCATCATAATCAGTGTAACCTTAGATCAGAGGATAAACATTGAGAGAGATAGAGAGAGAGAGAGAGAGAGAGAGAGAGAGAGAGCAGAGAGAGAGAGAGAGAGAATGGATGGAAATTCAAAGAATGAAAGAGAAAAGAGAAGAAAGAGAAAGAATACATAATTCAGAGAACGATTTAGAGAGAATGAGAGACCGAGAATTCAGAGAAGACACGAAAGAAATGAAATAGAGAAAGAGAAAGAATAACAGAAAGAATGAGAGATTGAGAGGTTGGAAAAAATGCATTGCAGTAATATGTGACTCATATAACACATTTCAGCTAATAAAACAACAGCTTATACTGAGTGAGACTATAATAATGATTTTATTACTATTACTATACGCACGTAAGAAAATCCTTTCAAATGAATATACGATGAAATATTATACTAAGGACTGCAGTTATTGAATAAATACCCCCAAAGTCCCACTCCAACTCTAGCCCCAAAGAGAGAGAGGGGGGGGGGGGGGGGGGCGGAGGTTGAGGCTGTATTCGATTTACGCTCGAAAGGACGTGCGTTGTTTTCTGTTTCACGCACCAGAGGGCAGCGCAGACGGTGTGTTAGGGTATAGTCAGCATCTTGGGGGTATCCCTAGCACCTGTGTGGGGAGAGAACCATTAAGAACATGAATTTGACTCGCATATCAAAAGCGTATCGGGTTTCCCGAAGTAATAATACACGCTTGGGAGAGTACTGTAAACAGACCGGTGTTTTCAGCTTTTAGCTGCCCACATTCGGTGGGATCCTCTCAATAACAAGGCTGAGAGTACCCTCAAGGTGGGATCTCGAGGAAACAATGGCGACTGTTGATTGTTTATAATATGGTGGCGATTGGGTTTGCTGTGTTGGATTAGGGCATAGTGCGAGGGTTTGGAAGCACAGCATGCATGGGCTGGCAGACAAACAGTGATATCCGCAGCATTGTCTTGGAGAGAGGTAGTCGCCCTACTCGCCTGCTCGCCCGGGCGACCACGCTCAGCCAGATGAAAAGAGGGCGAGAGGAATGCAGTTTTAAATAAACTTACATATTTAATATCTGGAGACCATAGTGTATATAGAATCTTACTAGGACGTGTTAGTATTGGTAGAATAGCTTTTCACGACAAAACAAAGCCAGGGAGTAGAGAGAAATGGTCATGTTATGCAGTTAAATAAACGTTTCTGAACACAAAAGGTTAGAAAAATGTTATCGCCTTGACGCACTTAAAACATAAGCAATTCCACGTGTCTTAATGGTTGGCTTCAGTTTCAGGTTTCTCTTAAAACGTGTTCCCAATTATGATATATATTCATCAGAAAAGCCTGAACTTTCTGATACCGTGTTGTAACGCGCATTTTAATCCTGATGCTGCTGGTGGCTAATTTGGCCAACCCAAAATAATGCAAAAAAAAAGAGAAATATGTTTGAAATCAAGGCATATGGGTACTCATCTGAGAGTACTCAGCAAGAGCTTTCTAATGAATACCAATATAACGGGGTTAAGATGGTTTTCAAAAATCTTTGCGTCCTTGTGCTTTGGACGAAAGAAGCCTCAGCGATATTGGAAGGGTTAACAGATTCTACATTACTAGGTGCATGTATTCCCCTCCACTGTGGAAAAGAATGAATCAATGCATTTGTCCTGATCGGTCTAACTAGTTAACTAGGGAATTATGTACGGAATTTCTACCTAAAAACTGTATGCAATACAATACAGTACGGAACCCTGATAGCAATAAACATGCAAACATTGAAAAAGTAAGATAGATTATACAACTGTTAAGAACTCGAATACACAAGTTTCTAGAATCGACAATACCAACGAACACCGTGTGCATGCACCTTATAAACCGGCGAAATTTAAAACTGAATTGGCTGGGATTAAAAGGGAATTGGCTGACCTGGTCACTGGTCATATTGGATGGCTAATATGGTTCCGACACAAACACAACACTGACATATTTTATTGACTTCTGATACAACAGCAGGTGGTAGTGTAAATTCGTAAAAGATTGCGTTAGTTTAATTTTTGCGTTTTTTTTACATTTAGCCTCAGACGCAAAATAAAAATTCGCCATGATTAGTGCTGCCGCTTTAAGTGTACAGCTGGCACTCCATGTTCCCAAAGAACGTAAAAATCAATTTTCTGTAAATTCGCAAAATTTACTCCACACAATCTTTTGTGAATCTACAGTATACATAGGCGCCTACCGGGAGGAAGCATTTTTCTTTCTCTTACTCTTGGTTTACAAAACTTAACAACTGTTTGTTTTCTTCATGGCAGTTTTCGCTGTCTTGTTATAAACTTACATATACCTTTTATCTATCATTTACATGTTATAGATAAAGATAAGATAAGATAAGATAAGAAAATTTTATTAAGGTCTCACCCATAGATAAATAATACATACAAGACAAGATA
>OZ012686.1:20634722-20648047 GCA_963942565.1 Maea johnstoni
TGTGGCCTGCGAGAACAAATTAAGTGTTCAATGTTCAAGGTAGACAGATGTTCAATGTATCCAGGTAGCCTCCCATTGATTTTCAATGGGAGTGTGCCAGGACATGAAAAATCGTTCAATGTACGCACGTGTTCAATGTACACAGGTGTTCAATTTGACAGGTTCCATTGTATATATATATATATATATATATATATATATATATATATATATATATATATATATATATATATATATATATATATATTTATATGTATAGTTATATATATATATATATATATATATATATATATATATATATATATATATATATATATATATATAAATAAATATATATATATATATATATATATATATATATATATATATATATATATATATATATATATATATATATATTTATATATATATACATATATATATATATATTTGTATACACACACACACATATATATATATATATATATATATATATATATATATATATATATATATATATATATAAACATACATACATATATATATATATATATATATATATATATATATATATATATATATATATATATATATATATATATATATATATGTGTGTGTGTGTCGTATACTTATAAAGATAAATCTATGAAAAACACCTTATAAACACCTTCTAAAAACCTTATAAAGATAAGGCTATCAAAACACCGTAGCTGCTGTGAATGTATGTATGTATCATTTATTGACTGTATATTCCCATACAAAATTTATCATACAGATTGAACAAAAAAAGTAAATGCATAACTTGAAGAACTTAAGGAAACAAGAAAAACTTTACACTGTGTATTTCTTAAGGAAATACAAATCCCTCTTCCCGTAATACGGAACAGTAATTACACCCTTGAGACCATTCCTGAAGCACATTAGGATTACATGTCTAAAAGTGGTGCAGCTGATCTAGGAAGACAATAAACACCAACTGCAAAAGAATGTAAAAAAAACCAAAAATACACTTAGAAAAAAGCAGTCACTGGCGTACAGAACATCAGAACTACCACTAGTACTAATTTTTTTAATAATCTGGGATACATGCAAAGCATGAAAGCGAAAGAAGAAGAGTACTGTAAAAAAGAGGCATGCACTGGTGTAACCATGACATGTCATAGGGGGGAAATGCCGTGACTTACCTGTTAACTCAAGCCTATTCTTCACCACTTGTCTGTACATCTTACTTATATGTCGTGCACTAATAGACCAGAACATTACGAGGTGTTCTATGTCAAATCTGTTATCACTTTTGCCCATAAGTAATAGCATAGTCTGACTAGGATCTTCCAAAAGTCTAGTGCCTAAATCATTTGCCAACTCCAAAATCTCATCATACATATTTCTTCTAGATTGATCCAGAGACGGACACTGCATAACAATATGCTCGACATTTTCTATCACGCTCATGTTACATTCAATACACGTACGCATATAATATGTACTATGCCTAAAGTTAACATCATCTGCTTTTAACTTACTCGCGTTGCACACTAATTTAGCCATATCTTCGCATTGATACATAAGGTCAGGATGTAAATCGGATAAATACCACCAGGTTAAATAGCGTGGATGCTGTACGGTCTTGACCAAAAATTGACATTTCTTTTGGAGGAAAATTTGTCTGTCCCAGAATGAATCTTCTAGATCCCATGCTTTCTTCCAAATACACCTCTTCCACTCCATTTTACTCACCATATTTTGCATAAAAAGTTGTCTCATAATATGCTCATAAACTCCAAAATTAATACTAACTTTGAATAGCTTACTTATTTTTGTGAAGGGCAATTCAATATACACCTTTGATGATGCTTTTTATATTTAGAAACATCGGCTATCATGGTTCCATCGCCTCTGCCTCGCTGCAGTGCGGCAGTGTAGCAGCAATTGGCTATTTGGCTGGCTTTATGCGTCATTTGCAAATTACGACAAATCTGGAGGCATCTTTCGGATAGAGGGATAGCTCGATGAGGCTGTCTTGAGAAATCTCACGGATATTAAGAAATAATCGAAGATCCCATCAGGGCGAATGAGCAGAGTGGGAGTTTATCTCGCCATGTGTGAAGATTGAGGGAGAATCGCTTTCTCCACCGGCCCCTTGAGGCCTACTCAGGCGCTCTAGAAATATGGTTTGCAGGAAAGGGTTGCCTGCTCAGCCTACCACTAGTAGATAAGTTTATGTTAAAGAGATAAACTCTTGTTTATGTAATGCATTTTTTAAATAATGACATTACCCTTACTGTCATAACGGATTGGCCTGAATGAATGGAGACAATAAAAACAGCTCTTTACAACGGATTAAAAAAGATTAATTTAGGTAAAACAAAGCGTTATCGTCAGCGAAACATTTGTGCCATTTCCTATTGAAGACAGTCGATTCCCTTCGTTACTTGTATACCATCTTCTCGTATCAACATGGCATCACAGAGAGAGAGAGAGAGAGAGAGAGAGAGAGAGAGAGAGAGAGAGAGAGAGATCCTAATTATGCTGTTCTATTCTCTCTCTCTCTCTCTCTCTCTTTCTCTCTCTCTCTCTCTCTCTCTCTCTCTCTCTCTCTCTCTCTCTCTCTCTCTCTCTCTCTATATATATATATATATATATATATATATATATATATATATATATATATATATGGATATGTATATATATGGATTGGCCAATCAGCGCCATAAACCGGATTGATATCACAGCAATGCCTCATCGTGTACCACCGCTTATGAAACATTACCCTGTATAGGATAACTTCCAGAAATGCATCTTAAACTGTGGTAAAGCTGAGATTGAACTAACCCCATCAAGTCAATACTCATTAAGTGAATAAGTAAAGTCACTACCTTTCCCTGAGTTTCTAATTTCCGACTGTGATATCCTCATCATTTGAAAGATCTCCAACCCAATTCAATCACAAATCGCACTTCCTATAATGTGTGTATCAAATTAAGATATAAAGAAGATATGAGTGTGGTCACATTACATCTCAATAAAGCGCTCTTTCGAGGGCAGCACCACAAAAGAATTCAAGAAGTATATATCAAATAGTGTAGTGTTGTAGGAATTGTATCATTTTGCTAGGTATAAGAAATGGGTGCTCATTGATTTTCACACATGTAAAGTAAAAGAGTTGTTTATTAATAAAATGCTCTAACATGATATTGTCATCCTTATAACTGCGTGCTATTAATAAATTTCATTACCCAATTTATAGGTGTTGTGTTCTTCTTGCAAATATTTATCGCTTGTTTTATAAAATTTCGCGAACAAGATGTTGAACAGATTCATTGGCTTCCATCAACATTCCACTGCCACCAAAGGCGTATGGTACGATTAGCCGTTTTGTGGGAGATGATTTCACAAGGGCAGAAAAAAGGCGTTCGGCGTCCTACACTGGCCCAGGGGGGTCGAGTAATCAAGAAAGATGGTTAATAATTCTTTAATACGCGCCTGGGGGAGAAGGGAATTATCATTACATAGCGGATGATGAAAATTAAGAAATTGTTTCTGCCAAATCAAACGGACAGTATAATTAACAGTTCGCCGTTTCCCTCCGAGGCATGGGAAGGTGCGGAAAGGGCAGCCGGAAGTCTCGTCTGCGCATGCGCACTCGCCAAATTAGGCGCCAAAAGTCTGCAGCTCCTCCTATGTCTATCGTCTGCGATTGATCCAGAGGGCTCGCAATAGAGCGAGAACAATGACGGGAATGTTGACTAAAGAACGTTACATTATCGAAGGTCAGGTGATGTTAATCGTGTTCTACTCATTAAGATTATAGACTTTTTATCTGTTCTTATCTCATGAAGTGAGGCATGATGGTAATTAGTGAGCGCAGTCGGTGTCTTCCCATTGAGAGGCTATGGAGGGAGTGCCCGGATTAACAACACCACCATGCACCAGAAAATGGGAATCAAACAGATGCCATAAACAAAAACTAGATGATTAATAAGCTTTGATTGCTTGCCCCTTTTCATGCCTCGAACCACAATTTACTTTTGTATCTCATTATGGAAATACAAAATTCAAGTTAAAACAGATGCCATAAAGATAAAGTAGATGATTAATAAGGTTCCTTTGCTTGAGAAAGCTAAAAAGTAAATTAGATACTTGTATTTGAAACGAGTTGATCCCGTGTGTGATTCGACAAACGAAAAACAGAATACTAGTATATGATTCAAAATTTGGCGTGAAAACTAGATGGACATCGAGTTGTTTTCACATATGTACATGTACGTATAGGAAAACATGTAATTCTGATGTATTGTGCATGTTAATGATTCATATTGTTATTGTACCTTATAATTTTTTTTATTTTTTTTTAGATTAATAACAATCAATACTCAACAACTAATTGACACACTTTTGATACAACTTCTACTCGAATTTTGAAAACATGAGTCATTTACGTTGAGACATGTCATCTACCAATGCAGTCAAATGATATCCAATCCTATCCCAAAGAATGCGTCATTTCACGATACAAAATAATAATAGTAACAGTAAAGCAAATTGAAATACACTGCAATGCAATGCAAAGTCAAAAACAAAAACACGAGAAAACTTCCATTTAGTGCAATAAAATATCAGTCAATGAGAAAGACAGAATATGGTTGACTTCAATATAATACAATATGATACAATTTGAAATATAATGATACTCTATAAATAGGTACTGAAATCGAATATAGAAATAGAAAATTAACAAATTTTATCCCTTATGCTGGTGGTGCTAATGTGGCCAATACAAAATGACGAAAAAACCCTGAAAATTGATTGAAACCCTGGCACATGGGTACACATATGAAAGTACTTAGCAGGAGCTATCTAATGAATACCAGGGTTTAGATGTAGTTTTGGTTGACCGGCTGGTTTCATATCCACTTGTTTTTTATTCATCTAAGGTAAAATGAAAAAAAGAACATGCAACTGCGCCCTGTCTTGCCGGCGCTCCATATCTGGCATGGGCGTGATCGGGAGCATCAGCGAAATCAACAGAACCCCTATTAGTACCCAGCAAGCAACTCTGTGATACAGAGAGGTCGTGCAAATTACAGCAAATGCCTTAATTATGAGCTTGTGCAAGGGAGAAGCCTGCCTGCTGGCCACTAATTGAATTCAGTCTAGATTTGATTAAGGGACGACTGAATCTGCTATCTGATGCATTAAAACAATTCCCCAGAAGTGAGCACTAATATACTGAGGGACAGCCTATGCGGTCGCCTGATTTCCCTCAGTGCGGAGTAGACGCACTACTGGCAGAATGATGCAAATGAAAGCTTGACCGATAACGTTCGTTTTGGGCTGATCGGCTTGGGGATTAATTCATTCGATATCGCAGCACGATCTAGTGGTTAAGATTTCCTACATATCAAGTACAGGTCATAACAGTGTTCGTGGGGAATGTGAGAAAGCTAACAGTGACTTGGGGTTAGGCGGTTTTTTCTGCCAGATACTCCGGTTTCCTCCACCAGTTAACACTGGCTCGTCACGACTTAGCTGCAATATGGCAGAACAAGTGACGAAAAACAATATTTCGAAAATTTTCAAAACAGTGTTCGAAGTTCAGTTCCCTGTCTGCCTAGTAAAACATGTCAAGAATGTTGGAATCTATACTTCCTTTCTCTCATAGTTCGTCACCCAACAAGAGACATACTTAGACATGTATTTCTTCATTCTCAATACAATTTGAAATTTAAAGATTGACAGTGCTCCTAGCAAAAACATTATATATATATATATATATATATATATATATATATATATATATATATATATATATATATATATATATATATATATATATATATATATATATATATATATATATATATATATATATATATATATATATATATATATATATATATATATATATGAATCTTGTTGACATATGAATCAAAATGTTGACATATGTGAATGTTTCATGACCTCTGGGGCCACTGCACTCGACGCAAAAATAACGAGTAAATTGTGGACAGCATTTCTGCAGCGGCGCCACCTACCGGTGCCGGAGAAATTGGAGGCATCGAATATAGAGATTAAGAAAGAGTGACTTCATCAGATGTTTCTGCCAAAGGCAGGTGCCTTCCTATCCCCCGCCCTCTTCTAGACGAAGAACATCTCGACATTCAGGACGTCACCCGCCTGAAGCACTCCACCTGTGAGCCCGCAAACACTCGCGAGAGCACACGTGACCTATGACACCGACCATCCGTGATTTTAATCTGTCATCGCAGCGCACGTTAATTGTACGTCATGTAATGAATTTCCCTCGGCCAACAAGCACTAATTAGCGACAAGATGGCTGCGGAAATGACGCTGCTAATCCAGCGGGAAAACAACACCTGTCTTCCTAATATCGCCCGGCAGCTGACGCCGGCGCTCGCGCATCTTCATCGTGACGTCATAGAAACCATGACGTCACAAGTCACAGCGAAAGCCACGCCCCCTAGTTTTATCTTTACGAATTGATTGAATTCATTTGATTGAATTGATATTTATTTTCTATTTAATATCTGATTGTGTTTTACGTATGATTTGTACGTTCGGTCAAGAAACATAGAATAGTTCGGAAAAAGTCGTTTACAATCAATGCCAGAAAATGATGATCCAAAATAATCATAATCTTTAGTTGAGGAAAAGTGCACGCCGGCCTCGGGAGAATATCACCGTTTTATAATGTTTCATTAACCCTTCCAATGTTGAGGCCAAAGGAAAAGGACACAAAAGATTTTTGAAAACCATACTAACTCTGTCAAGTGGGTATTTATTAGATAGCACTCACTGAGAACTCTCAAATTAGTACCCATATTCTAGAGTTTTAGCATTTTAGATAGTTTGCATCATTTTGTTTTACCTGTATTACCACAATTGGAAATAAGCAGCATAAGGGATGAACCTCATGTGTCAGATCACTACCTTCGCTGATGGATTTGTATAAACCAAAATAAATGGACTAGTTTGAAAGAAATCAGCGGGCAGTATTGGACATTGTGATAGAGAAATGTGTATTTTTTGTTTACATATTCATTCCTTTAGAAATGCTTCCACGTGATTGGGCAATCAGCGATCAGTAGTATTACCGTGTGGCTCGCCAGTGAATCCCCCGACAAAGAGGGCGTTTAATCTCACCTCATAATGCCTCACTAACCGATTTAGGCGGCAAAGCACTGAGACGAGTTACCTAAACATTCTTACAACCGGGAGTGTGTTTTACATGTTGCTTTATAAGCATCTCACACGAGTAATACTTCTCATTTAGTATCAAATGTAAAAACTTCGCAAAATAAAAAAAATCCGCATGTTTTATATATGAGCAAAGGCTTATGACACACATAATCCTTTGATATGAGTAGATGATGCATATCACTTATTCTATAAACATTTTCAAAGTTTCATTTTAGAGATTAATACTTTGAATATATATATATATATATATATATATATATATATATATATATATATATATATATATATATATATATATATATATATATATATACTAGTATATCTTTCACAAGAAGAGCTTAGGGAGTTCAGGTTGAATGGCCACTGAGCGTGTTGTTATGTGTAGGATACCAGAAGGTTATAAGGAATACGAATATTCTCATTAGATCCTCTCATCCCTCCACATACCTGTGCTGCTGCTGCTGCTGCAGCTACCTGCAGCACTTCAAGATTGATCCCGCAAACAACACGATGCTGACCCCTGGAGAACTGCACCCATCCCACGCAAAGAGCAAGTCAAGTTCATCCCATCAGCCCAAAATAAACGGATGAATAGGTAGATGTGTGTTTGGTCCTGTCATATTCTCTCACCTGTGGTTATGATGGGCCAAGATGATTTAGCTGACACTCATTCAGTTCGGACAGAGGACAGGGCATTAAGATGACGTCTTTAGTGAGGCTGTTTGGCTGTCAGAGCAGCTACAGGGTGTCATACTCGTCCTGTTTTCATGCTAAACACTTGGCATTTTATTTTGGCAAGAAGTAGAAGGGGACTTTGTTAAAGCTTGTCCTTAAATGTTTTTGATTACTTTTATCTCTGGTTGTATCAATGTGACATTATGACATGTAAAATAGTTATCTTTGAGTGTCGGCTTACAGAACCGTGACTTGGACCATATAAGAACTCCACTTTTCATCAGCTACGTAGGGGGCCTGTAGGTATAGTTCTTACATCTTTATTGATATGTCAGGTGTTATCAAAAACGATGGTCGCACCATCCGACGTCAGGACTATTCATTTAACAAGTGAATTAGCGATTAAGCCGCAAATGTATTCGTGTAAGCCTCTTCTGTGCATACGAGAAAGGCTAAATAATTGCTTGCGTTTGTTTCAACATTAAAAAGGAAAAAACATAGTTGTCGTGATCGAATACTTTTCTCAATCTGATACTTTTTTCTTCGGGCAATCCTAGAATCGATTACTTACATGTCGAAACAAATTCCATAATGGTCGTCAGTCAACATAGTCATCAGAACTGTTATCTTAAGACTACATTTCTGTTTTAGCATATCCTCTGATCGTAGCTTAGGATCTGACCCTTTAAAAAAAGCTCGTGTATTATAAATCAGTGATGGCACTTTGCATATGTCCTAATGCATTTATTTTCTTTTTAGTTTGTATTTGTTTGTTTATAGACTGTGCCTTATTAAGGTACAAAATCATACTAGATGCATCATTTTTTCTCAGATAATACACATACTACAGTGCTTAGAGCGTGTGCGCTATATGCTGCAAGCTGCTCTGGAATGTCCCTCGGGGAATTGAAATGGTTTCAATGGTTGTACAGGCCAGCTAGAGAAGGAAGGTCGTGTGAACATTTCGGTGGATACAAGACTATAAACCGAAAACCTTTGAATGCCGTTATTATACATGACCATAATGGCAGGCTCAATCGGTACTTAAAACAGTACATCTCTCAGTGCAAGAGAGATGTGCTCTATCTAAGAAACACAATTCAAAATCTACATAGACCTGTCAATACGGAAAGCAGCAACATTGGAAATTAATATAACAATTCAATACCATAACACTGAACTGTATTACTTAACAGCACAAGGACAATAGATTTTAGTTGATTTCCTTTCAACATATATTATCATAATGAGTTATTTATAAAGAAATGTGTCACCTGAAACTAAGGTAACCCAAATAAGAACTGTTAACACCCTAAAGGTATCTTTCTAATCGTTATTTTACAGTGATCAGATTACGTCGCCAGTATTACAATCAATTCTTTCTATCAAGCAGGTGAGCTACCGATATATTGATAAACATTATACACACAGAGATCCAAGTATAGAATGACACGCGATGGGTTAGTTTTGCAATCAAGTAAAGGTTACTTTTCTTGTATTTATCTGATGCACCATGTTTAATCTGCACGCACATCAATATATATATATATATATATATATATATATATATATATATATATATATATATATATATATATATATATATATATATATATATATATATATATATACAGTCAAACTTGCCTTAACGACCACTTCTCTTAAACGACCACTTGCCTTGAACGACCGTTTCAAATCCTCCCAAGGCTATTCCCTGTATATGTTACCTTGATTAAACGACCACTTTCTTGACGCAACCAACGACCATGAAATATTATCCCTATGAGTAAATGGTCCTTCATTCAACGGCCACTTGAATGCCTAGACGCAAGTGTATGTTAGAAAGGGCACAATAGAATAATAAAATAATCGGCAAAAATTGAAAGTATATCATTTCTGAGGATCCTCAATTAATGATATAGTTCAACTTTTATTTTTCTAAATTGTTTATTTTTAAAATATTAATGAAGACATTTCAACAAACGCAGCTAAATATAACAACCTCGATAATACCTGGTCATTGTTGGAAATTCTTTGTTTTTTCATAACCTCGCTCAGACCCTCAACCCCTTCTTAAGTGACCAACTCTTTAAAAGACCACTTTTGACATTTCCCATGAGCGGTCGCTTAATAGAGGTTTGACTGTATATATATATATATATATATATATATATATATATATATATATATATATATATATATATATATATATATATATATATATATATATATACACACACACACATATATATATATATATATATATATATATATATATATATATATATATATATATATATATATACATATATATATATATATATATATATATATATATATATATATATATATATATATATATGTATATATGTGTGTATGTATCTTTATTGACCGTATTGTACATATGAAAGGCACATATATATATATACAAAGAAAAACAGAAATAACCGATAATCAATGAAATTCTACAGCAATGCATACCAAATTGAAATGGAGCAGGTTATTTTTCAGGCAACCAAATGTCACTTGGATATGTGATGAGAGGACACTATATTGCGGCCTGTCGCAGGTCAGGCTGCAGTTAATTGTGGTGGCTATTGCAGCGCCTGTATCGTGGCGCTATTGTGGCGCTATTGTGGCGCGGCGCTCCCCGCCAGCCGTGACGGATCGTGGGACGTGCGCTTTTCACGACATCCCCACTGCCAACAATGGGCAATCACGACAATACAGACAGAAATGATACACTCCTCGTTTGATCTGTTAGCATGTAGACCTATGACAAAGCTTTGATATTCCCGCTGACACGGCTAAATCTATGAAGGTTTCAATTCCTCCCGGGGTAGTGTCATAGATTGGTCACATTTCATTCCATCATCAACACGACCTGACTGGTATTATGATTACCAGCCTTGCGGATGGAATGTCACCTGTTAGGTTACTGCGGACAAGTAAACAGATACATTTTACATCCCGAATCTAGTCCACACATATGTTTTGAATAACATGTATTGTATTGTATTCTATGAGAATGTATAAGATAATATGTACGTTTCACTGCGTACAGATTAATTTTACATCCCTAAACTAGTTCACAAATATGTTTTGAAAAACATGTATTGTATATGTATCTATAAGAATTTAGAAGATAAAAATGTACGTTTCGCTGCGTACAGATTAATTTTACATCCCTAAACTAATTTACAAATATGTTTTGAAAAACAAGTATTGTATATGTATATATTAGGATCTATACGATAAAAATGTACGTCTTGCTGCGTTTTTGCCAACTACGAGTGGTGAACCAATGGTCTGCGCAGGAGCCCTTTTAACAAGCAAGGGGTCCTCTCATGGTTTAGGTATCGTAAAGTCAATGAAAGGGATGATCGATAATCGAATCGATCATCTCGACTCCCTTTCTCCATAATCCAATATTTTGATGAAAACGTGTGTGATGCTTTTGTATGAAAATACAGTCATATAAATGCCTACATACATACAACCAAGAAATTCTCGTTCCTATAAAATGCCGGACGAGTTTTTATCTTCTTCCTCAGATTTGTTTTCATTTTTCCGAGTGATAATTGACGCTATTTCAGCTGAAAGCGAAAATCATCTTGATAAAGGAACCCCTCATTCTGATCCCCTTTCCTGCTATTGTCTATCACCTTAACTCGCAGCATCGACTGGTCTTAATAGGTACACCACCACTATACTAGTACTGCATATCCCAAGACTGGACTACCCCAAAGACTCGCCATAGCACGCCATTGCCTATTACTGTTAGTGTCACTTAGAATATTTGCGATATTATTTTGAAATGCAATAATAATTAGAGCTATCCAAACTGATCATCACTTCTAATCGCCGTGACACAGTACAGTGCTAATGCAATCCGTTTATGTCACTAGCCTATCAAATATGTATGTGGCCCGTCCACGCAATGAAATATGCAAATGAGTCGACCCTGTCAAGCTTCCCCAATCGCTTCCATTAGGGCGCTTGTGGGCACCTAATTTGACAATTACTCGGCTCCATTTGAGACGAGTACTGATCCAATTTTCCCCGTAGCGCAGGGGGAGAACGAGGGGCAAATCCTCCATTTTCCGTCTCGGTGCCTCTAGGAGGAAAGATTTTCATAAATTACCGCGAGTTACGGGGAAAGCACTTAAGTGCATAGTCGGAAGTCAATAGATATTACTCCGGGCTTTATCTAAAGCTTTTAAATAATACAATAGCGCCCGTAATACGATGAGCAGTCAGACTTGGACCTAGGCAGTCCGATAAACCGACAGGATCTTCTCTAGATAAGAGTAATACAGCAATAATACGCCTAATACGGCAACATTCCGCTATCAAACACCAATATAGTACCACGTGACGTATAGACGACGTGCTGGCCTGCAGTCTGGCCGCGAGGTCAAAGGTCAGCAAATAGCAAGAAACCATGACGCTTTTTGTCCAATCTGATTTGAGGCTCACATTCACATACATATGTACGTACATATACACATACATACTTATCATCATACATACATACATACTACGTACACATACATACATACATACATATAATTCTATCCAATTGTGAATGTGTTGGTAGGTTTAGTTGAAAAAGACCATCTGAGTAATGAATTCCTATAGATGTAATGACGGTGGCAGCCAAGTTCGCGTAAAATTTAAAAAGTGTGCATTTGGTGAAGAAAAATACTCTCATTTGAGGTTCAAATCTACGCCAACCATTGTCTATGACACTACTACTCATTTCAAAGCTGAATGAGATCAGTGCTTAAAAAGCCTATGGTTCATCACAGATCTGTACTGCCACATCATAATCACTTGATGTTCAGGTTTTACTCTTCCAATGCTGAGGATACTTTCATCCTAAGCACAAGGACGCAAGGACCCTGTCATGTTGGCATTCATTGAATAGCACTCGCCGAGTACTCTCAGATGAGTACCCATGTCCCAGCGTTTATGTCATTTTTCAGTGTTTTGCATCATTTCGCGTTTGCCAAATAAGCCACCAGCAGCATAAGGATTGAATATGGTATATGTAGTCACAGTGCCCTTTATTTCACCCCCAAAAGCCAGTGTTTTGAATTGTTCATCCGGTTCTAGATAAGAGTATATTCTCTATTGACCGTAACCTCTACTAGTATTTCACTTACACGACTGACCCCTATAAGTCAATGGTGTAACATATACACTCGTTGATATATCAATTGATAGTAACATATATTCTGTGATATATTAATTGATTCCTCTAATGTAGCATATGAAATGCTCAGTCATGGTAGAAATGCAATTAGGCGGAATATGCCCTGTTGATGATACTGCTTGCTGTGTGACAGAGCTGCCCATTCCAGGGGTCAATTTATGTATGAATCTTTATTGACCATATGGAAACGCATAAGAAATGTACAATAACACTTTGAAAACAAGAAAACACA
>OZ012686.1:20648247-20676076 GCA_963942565.1 Maea johnstoni
GAATACGGTTGACTTCAATAGAATACAATATAATACAATTTAAAATATAATGATAGGTACTGAAATAAAATATATGAATAGAAAAATAACAATTTTATCCTTTATGCCGGTGGTGCTAATATGGCCAATACAAAATGATGAAAAAAAACCATGAAAAGTGATTGAAACCCTGGCACATGGATACACATATGAAAGTACTCAGCAGGAGCAATCCACTAAATACCATGGTTTAGATGTAGTTTTGGTTGACCGGCTGGTTTCATATATCAACATGTTTTTATTCGTCTAAGGTAAAATGAAAAAAAAGAACATGCAACTGCGCCCTGTCTTGCCGGCGCTCCATATTTGGCACGGGCGTGATCGGGAGCATCAGCGAAATCAACAGAACCCCTATTAGTACCCAGCAAGCAACTCGGTGATACAGAGAGGTCGTGCAAATTACAGCAAATGCCTTAATTATGAGCTTGTGCAAGGGAGAAGCCTGCCTGCTGGCCACTAATTGAATTCAGTCTAGATTTGATTAAGGGACGACTGAATCTGCTATCTGATGCATTAAAACAATTCCCCAGAAGTGAGCACTAATATACTGAGGGACAGCCTATGCGGTCGCCTGATTTCCCTCAGTGCGGAGTAGACGTACTACTGGCAGAATGATGCAAATGAAAGCTTGACCGATAACGATCGTTTTAGGCTGATCAGCTTGAGGATTAATTCATTCGATATCGCAGCACGATCTAGTGGTTAAGATTTCCTACATATCAAGTACAGGTCATAACAGTGACTTGGGGTTGTTTCTGCCGGATCCTCCGTTTTCCTCCACCAGTTAACACTGGCTAGTCACGACTTAGCTGCAATATGGCAGAACAAGTGACGAAAAACAAAATTTCGAATATTTTCAAAACAGTGTTCGAAGTTCAATTATCTGTCTGCCTAGTAAGACATGTCAAGAATGTTGGAATCTCTACTTTCTTCCTCTCATAATTCGTCACCCAACAAGACGTACTTAGACATGTATTTCTTCCTTCTCAATACAATTTGAGATTAAAAAGATTGACAGCGCTCCTAGCAAAAACATTTTATATATATATATATATATATATATATATATATATATATATATATATATATATATATATATATATATATATATATATATATATATATATATATATGTGTGTGTGTGTATATATAGAAATATATATATATATATATATATATATATATATATATATATATATATATATATATATATATATATAATTATATATATAATTATATATATATATATATATATATATATATATATATATATATATATATATATATATATATATATATGAATCTTGTTGACATATGGATGAAAATGTTGACATATATATAAATCAAAATGTTGACATATGTCAATGTTTCATGACCTCTTAGTCTAGGGCCACTGCACTCGACGCAAGCATAACGAGTAAGTTGTGGACAGCATTTCTGCAGCGGCGCCACCTACCGGTTAATTGGAGGCTTCGAATATCGAGATTAAGAAAGAGTGACTTCATCAAATATTTCTGCCAAAGGCAGGTGCCTTCCCATCCCCCGCCCTCTTCTAGAGGAAGAACATCTCGACATTCAGGACGTCACCCGCCTGAAGCACTCCACCTGTGAGCCCGCAAACACTCGCGAGAGCACACGTGACCTGTGACACCGACCATCCGTGATTTTAATCTGTCATCGCAGCGCACGTTAATTGTACGTCATGTAATGAATTTCCCTCGGCCAACAAGCACTAATTAGCGACAAGATGGCTGCGGAAATGACGCTGCTAATCCAGCGGGAAAACAACACCTGTCTTCCTAATATCGCCCGGCAGCTGACGCCGGCGCTCGCGCATCTTCACCGTGACGTCATAGAAACCATGACGTCACAAGTCACAAAGAAAGCCACGCCCCCTAGTTTTATCTTTATGAATTGATTGAATTCATTTGATTAAATCTATATTTATTTTCTATTTAATATCTGATTTTGTTTTACGTATGATTTGTACGTACGGTCAAGAAACATACAATAGTTCGGAAAAAGTCGTTTACAATCAATAAAAGAAAATGATGATCCAAAATAATAATAATCTTTAGTTGAGGAAATGTGCTCGCCGGCCTCGGGAGAATATCACCGTTTTATAATGTTTCATTAACCCTTCCAATGTTGAGGCAAAAGCAAAAGGACGCAAAAGATTTTGAAAACCATCCAAACTCTGTCAAGTGGGTATTTATTAGATATCACTCACTGAGAACTCTCAAATTAGTACCCATATTCTAGAGTTTTATCATTTTAGATAGTTTGCATCATTTTGTATTACCTGTATTACCACAATTGGAAACAAGCAGCATAAGGGATAAACCTTATGTGTCAGATAACTACCTTCGCTGATGGATTTGTATAAACCACAATTAATGGACTAGTTTGAAAGAAATCAGCGGGCAGTATTGGACATTGTGATAGAGAAATATGTATTAGGTTGTTTATACATTCATTCCTTTAGAAATGCTTCCACTTGATTGGCCAATCAGCAATCAGTATAGTATTGCTATGTGGCTCACCAGTGGATCCCCCGACAGAGGGCGTTTAATCTCACCTCATAATGCCTCAATAACCGATTTAGGCCAAGCACTGAGACGAGTTACCTAAACATTCTTACAAGCGGGAGTGTGATTTACAAATTGCTTTATAACATCTCACACGAGTGATATTTCTCATTTAGTATCAAATGTAAAAATCCGCATGTTTTATATATGAGTAGATGATGCATATCACGTATTCTATGAACGTTTTCAAAGTTTCATTTCAGAAGTTAATAGTTTGAATATATATATATATATATATATATATATATATATATATATATATATATATATATATATATATATATATATATATATATATATATATATATATGTATATGTATGTATGTATGTATGTATGTATGTATGTATGTGTTTATATGTATATATATATATATATATATATATATATATATATATATATTATGTATATATATAATATATATATATATATATATATATATATATATATATATATATATATATATATATATATATATATATATATATATATATATATATATATATATATATACATATATATATATATATATATATATATATATATATATATATATATATATACATATATATATATATATATATATATATATATATATATATATATATATATATATATATATATATATATATATATAAATATGTATATATATATATATATATATATATATATATATATATATATATATATATATATATATATATATATATATATATATATATATATATATATATATATATATATTTAAATCCATCACAAGAAGAGCTTAGGGAGTTTAGGTTAAATTGGCCAATGAGCGTGTTGCTTTGTGTAGGACACCAGCAGGTTATAACGAATACGAAGGTTCTCATTAGATCCTCTCATCCCTCCACATACCTGTGCTGCTGCTGCTGCTGCAGCTACCTGCAGCACTTCAAGATTGATCCCGCAAACAACACGATGCTGACCCTTGAAGAACTGCACCCATCCCACGCAAAGAGCAAGTCAAGTTCATCCCATCAGCCCAAAATAAACGGATGAATAGGTAGATGTGTGTTTGGTCCTGTCATAATTCTCTCACCTGTGGTTATGATGGGCCAAGATGATTTAGCTGACACTCATTCAGTTCGGACAGAGGACAGGGCATTAAGATGACGTCTTTAGTGAGGCTGTTTGGCTGTCACGGCAGCTACAGGGTGTCATACTCGTCCTGTTTTCATGCTAAACACTTGGCATTTTATTTTGGCAAGAAGTAGAAGGGGACTTTGTTAAAGCTTGTCCTTAAATGTTTTTGATTACTTTTATCTCTGGTTGTATCAATGTGACATTATGACATGTAAAATAGTTATCTTTGAGTGTCGGCTTACAGAACCGTGACTTGGACCATATAAGAACTCCACTTTTCATCATCTACGTAGGGGGGCTGTAGGTATAGTTCTTGCATCTTTATTGATATGTCAGGTGTTATCAAAAACGATGGTCGCACCATCCGACGTCAGGACTATTCATTTAACATGCGAATTAGCGATCAAGGCGCAAATGCTGTCGTCCAAGCCTCTTCTGTGCATACGAGAAAGGCTAAATAATTGCTTGCGTTTGTTTCAACATTAAAAAAGAAAATAATAGTTGTCGTGATCGAATACTATTCTCAATCTGATACTTTTTTCTTCGGGCAATCCTAGAATCGATTACTTAAATGTCGAAACAGCTACCATAATGGTCGTCAGTCAACATAGTCGCCAGAACTGTTCTTAAGACTACATTTCTGTTTTAGCAAATCTTCTGATCGTAGCTTAGCATCTGACCCTTTAAGAAAAGCTCGTGTTTTATAAGTCAGTGATGGCACTTTGCATATGTACTCATGCATTCAATTTCTTTTTAATGTGTATTTGTATGTTTATTGACTGTGCCTGATGAAGGTACACACTCATACTAGATGCATCATATCTTCTCAGATAATACACATACAAGTATAACATTGGAATGAAATGCAAAATGATAGACGAGATAAGCAATATTATACATAATTATAATGGCAGGCTCAATATATACTTAAGACAGTACATCTCTCAGTGCAATAGAGATGTGCCCTATCTAAGAAACATAATTCAAAATCTGCATAGACAGGTCAATACGAAATGCAACATTGGAAATTAATATAACGACAGCCAATTCAATGCCATAATACTGAACTGTACTACTTAACAGCACGAGAAAAATTGGTCTTGGTTGATTTCCTTTCAACATATATCATCATAATGAGTTGTTTATAAAGAAATTTGTCACCTGAAACTTAAGTAACACAAAGTAAATACTGTTAATACCCCAAAGGTATCTTTCTAATCGTTATTTTACAGTTATCAGATTACGTCGCCAGTATTACAATCAATTCTTTCTATCAAGCAGGTGAGCTACCGATATATTGATAAACATTATACACACAGAGATCCAAGTATAGAATGACACGCGATGGGTTAGTTTTGCAATTAAGTAAAGGTTTATTTTCTTGTATTTATTGGATTCACTATGTCTAATCTGCACGCACATCAACACCCACACCCACACACACACACACACACACACACACACACACACATATATATATATATATATATATATATATATATATATATATATATATATATATATATATATATATATATATATATATATATATATATATATGTGGGTGTGTGTGTGTGTATCTTTATTGACCGTATTGTACATACGAAAGGTATATATATACATATATATATATATATATATATATATATATATATATATATATATATATATATATATATATATATATATATACACACACAAAGGAAAACAGAAATAAACGATAATCAATGAAATTCTACAGCAATGCATACCAGATTGAAATGGAACAGGTTATTTTTCAGGCAACCAAATGTCACTTGGATATGTGATGAGAGACACTATATTGCGGCCTGTCGCAGGTCAGGCTGCAGTTAATTGTGGTGGCTATTGCAGCGCCTGTATCGTGGCGCTATTGTGGCGCTATTGTGGCGCGGCGCTCCCCGCCAGCCGTGACGGATCGCGGGACGTGCGCTTTTCACGACATCCCCACTGCCAACAATGGGCAATCACGACAATACAGACAGAAATGATACACTCCTCGTTTGATCTGTTAGCATGTAGACCTATGACAAAGCTTTGATATTCCCGCTGACACGGCTAGATCTATGAAGGTTTCAATTCCTCCCGGGGTAGTGTCATAGATTGGTCACATTTCATTCCATCATCAACACGACCTGACTGGTATTATTATTACCAGCCTTGCGGATGGAATGTCACCTGTTAGGTTATTGCGGACAAGTAAACAGATACATTTTACATCACGAAACTAGTTCACAAATATGTTTTGAATAACATGTATTGTATTGTATTCTATGAGAATGTATAAGATAATATGTACGTTTCGCTGCGTACAGATTAATTTTACATCCCTAAACTAGTTCACAAATATGGTTTGAAAAACATGTATTGTACACGTATCTATGAGAATGTATTAGATAAAAGTGTACGTTTCGCTGCGTACAGATTAATTGTACATCCCTAAACTAGTTCACAAATATGTTTTGAAAAACATGCATTGCATATGTATCTATTCACACACCTGGTTCCGACAGATCAAAAGAGAATCAGCTGTCCAAAAGTACATAGAGGCCGTGGTCAATTTATCCTGGTTAAAACGGTACGTAGCCCTTCAGCTACTTGGTAATTTTAGTATTCTTTAACATATCCCTTCCCTGGGACTGCACATGCTTTGTCGTAAAGTATGTATGTATGTATGTGTGTATGTTTATTGACTGTAATATCACAATTACAAAAGCATACTGTTATTTGAAAAGAAACAATAATATAAATGATAGGTATTGAACAAAATAAGCATATAATTTGTAACAATTGTTTGTGTACAAAATCTGCAGTGGGTATGCATTTACTATAAGTACATATTGAGTTTTACGTTAAAGCTGACCCACTGAAGAAATTGCCTTATCTCGGCTCCATATCTCCATAACCCAATATTTTGATGAAAACGTGTGTGATGCTTTTGTATGAAAATACAATCAATAAAATGCATAGATACAAACAATCAGGAAATTCTTGTTCCTATTAAATGATTTTTTATCTTCTTCCTCAGATTTGTTTTTATTTTTCCTAATGATAATTGACGCTATTTCAACTGAAAACGAAAATCATCTTGATAAAGGAACCCCTCATTCTGATCCCCTTTCCTGTGGCTATTGTCTTTCACTTTAACTCGCAGCATCGACTGGTCTTAATAGGTACGCCACAATTATACCGGTACTGCATCTCCCAAGACTGGACTACCCCAAAGACTCGCCATAGCACGCCATTGCCTATTACTGTTAGTGTCATTTAGAATATTTGCGATATTATTTTGAAATGCAATAATAATTAGAGCTATCCAAATTGATCATCACTTCTAATCGCCGTGACACAGTACAGTGCTAATGCAATCCGTTTATGTCACTAGCCTATCAAATATGTATGTGGCCCGTCCACGCAATGAAATATGCAAATGAGTCGACCCTGTCAAGCTTCCCCAATCGCTTCCATTAGGGCGCTTGTGGGCACCTAATTTGACAATTACTCGGCTCCATTTGAGACGAGTACTGATCCAATTTTCCCCGTAGCGCAGGGGGAGAACGAGGGGCAAATCCTCCATTTTCCGTCTCGGTGCCTCTAGGAGGAAAGATTTTCATAAATTACCGCGAGTTACGGGGAAAGCACTTAAGTGCATAGTCGGAAGTCAATAGATATTACTCCGGGCTTTATCTAAAGCTTTTAAATAATACAATAGCGCCCGTAATACGATGATCAGTCAGACTTGGACCTAGGCAGTCCGATAAACCGACAGGATCTTCTCTAGATAAGAGTAATACAGCAATAATACGCCTAATACGGCAACATTCCGCTATCAAACACCAATATAGTAGTACCACGTGACGTATAGACGACGTGCTGGCCTGCTGTCTGGCCGCGAGGTCAAAGGTCAGCAAATAGCAAGAAACCATGACGCTTTTTGTCCAATCTGATTTGAGGCTCACATTCACATACATACGTACGTACATATACACATACATACTCATAAACATACATACATACATACATACATACATACATACGTACACACACACACACACTCCTAGATGTAATGACTATGGCAGCCAAGTTCGCGTACAAATCAAAAATGTGCATTCAGTGAAGAAAAATACTCTCATTCGAGGTTCAAATCTACGCCAACCATTGTCTATGACACTACTACTCATTTCAAAGCTGAATGAGATGAGTGCTTATAAAAGCCTATGGTTCCTCACAGATCTGTACTGCCATATCATAATCGCTTGATGTTCAGGCTTAACCCTTCCAATGCTGAGGCTACTTTCATCCTAAGCACAAGGACGCAAGGACCCTGTCATGTTGGTATTCATTGGATAGCACTCGCCGAGTACTCTCAGATGAGTACCCATGTCCCAGCGTTTATGTCATTTTTCAGTGTTTTGCATCATTTCGCGTTTGCCAAATTAGCCACCAGTAGCATAAGCATTGAATATGGTATATGTAGTCACAGTGCCCTTTATTTCACCCCCAAAAGCCAGTGTTTTGAATTGTTCATCCGGCCCTAGATAAGAGTATATTCTCTATTGACCGTAACCTCTACTAGTATTTCACTTACACGACTGACCCCTATAAGTCAATGGTGTAACATATACACTCTTTGATATATCAATTGATAGTAACATATATTCTGTGATATATTAATTGATTCCTCTAATGCAGCATATGAAATGCTCAGTCATGGTAGAAATGCAATTAGGCGGAATATGCCCTGTTGGTGATACTGCTTGCTGTGTGGCAGAGCTGGCCATTCCAGGGGTCAATTTATGTATGAATCTGTATTGACCATATAAGAAAGCATAAGAAAGATACAATAACACTTTGAAAACAAGAAAAACACATGTACACGAAGAAATTGAATACAGGACAAAGCCTTATTTATACTAGGCAGGGGATAGTTATAATGGTCTGCGTGCATCATTGTATAGTGCAGCATGGTAAAGAGTACTTAAGTTCAATAAAGTATAGTATAGTAAAGTATAGTATATTATAGTATAGTATAGTATAGTAAATGCATTATTGTACTGTACCTTATTGTACAGTGCCCTTAAACTTGCAGTTTAGCATACCATTATATTACATAGCACATACTAGGTTGGTATATCATTAGTATAGCGTCATATACTAGTATAAAATAGTATCAGATAGAATAATTCACTGCATTGTCAGTCATATAGCCAAATGAGATTAGCAGCAGGCACGGACGGAGCATCGCTGGTTGTGGTAGCGCACATTGTATTGTATATTGTATTGTTTATTGACCATGTCATAAAGGCATGAAATTACAAATACAAAATAGATAATATAGGAAAATATAAACAAAAATATAGAAACTGACTTATACACAGTGTAGGGACAAAGTAGCTAAGTTTGTTATGTGTCGGACTAGTAATCAGAGGGTCGCTGGTTCAATTCCCGGCCGGGGCACTTTGGTCTGTCCTTGGGCAAGACAGTTTATTCCATATTGCTTCAGTCTACCCAGCTGCAAAATGGGTACCTAGCATAAATAACGCAGTGCTTAGAGCGTGTGCGCTATATGCTGCCAGTTGCTCTGGAATATTCCCTGAAATGGTTTCCGTGTGTACAGGCCTTCTAGGGGAGGAAGGTCGTGTGAGCGCTTCGGTGGATACAAGACTATAAACTGAATACCTTTACCTTTATAGTAAATACGTTGCTGCTTCTAGCGATCCTCCACCTAAGTCAGCACCAGCCACTCCGCCCATGCAGTAGGCTTATAGACCCCAGCGCCGCGCCTGACTAGCGGAGGGCTAATGGAAACACACGGGAAAGAGTGTGATCGGCTAATGGTTAAGGATTCACTGCTGGTTGCTTTTTATTTTTATTTAAGTTTAAGGTTTGAGCATCTAGTACACGCCGTCTGTGAGTTGTTACCAGCCATTAGTACTGGAGGTGAAGTTCAATTAGGCCACTTGTTTTAGAAAGATTTTTCCTAAAATCAATGCGAGAGGGAGTTATTAAAAACGTTCAAAAGTGAAAAGCCAGTTCTACAAGCTGAAACATAATTCTTTATTGTCAGAAACCCATGTATACATTGTGTAGGGTATGAATACAGGTATCCTTTCATATGATTGGATGGTTTGCACCAGAAATCCAAGTCTGCTTTTCTTTTTTTATTATAAGACCTGCACAAATAAACCTGCACAAATATAGCTTTTAAGGAATACCTTTTCAACTTTCCCAAACTTTTTTTCAAATGAGGGGCCCAAAATCAACGAGGGATTTTTTTTCCTAAAACAGAAAAAGTGGCCTTAAGGTTTGAGCACCTACACGCCATCTGTGAGTCGCTGTTGCCAGCCACCATTGGTGGAGGCGAAGTTTAATTATTGTGCGGTACATGCAGTAGCAAGGGGCAGACTGTGCAGCAGGTGACGCTGATGAATGGGGGAGGTTATGGGGTAATCTCTAACTAATCAGAGCCACGCCCACTCCATCACCCAGCACTACACTGGGCCACCAGGGATTGGGGCTCTCACTGACGTAGAGCTCATAATATAGGCTCTAGTTTGGGTGTCGGTATATTGCGTGAATGTAATTGTGTTTAATATATTCATAATAGGTATATCCATGATGAGAACGACTTAGAATAAAGAATATATTATTATTATTATTATTATTATTATTATTATTATTATTACTTATATTATTATTATTATTATTATTATTATTATTACTGTTGTTGTTATTAATATTGTTATTATTATTGTTATTATCATTATTATTATTGTCACTATTATCATTATTATTAATATTATTACTATTATTATTATTATCATTATTATTATTATTGTAATTATTATTTTTGTTATTATTACTATTATTATCATTACATACATACATACATGTATACATACATGCATACATACATACATACACACACACACACACAAACATACATACGTTTTCATTCATCATGACCAATTAATCAGATCCTTGTTTCCTTTTTACACATGGTTAAGAACCGTACCAACACACTACTCCAGCTGCAGAAGAGGTCCAAGGGGTTAAACGACTCCCTATACGTATGCATATTTATTGACTATGCAGAGCATAAAAATACGATAACCTTCATATAGGATATTGAAACAGAACATACACATAAAGTATACGATTTATTATGAGAACATGACAAAACACGTAACAACATTTTATTGAAGTGTTACGCATCTGAAAAAGTTAACGTAGATGAATAAGTGATCCTCCACTTTCTTACAGGCGGTTCTGTAAACTTCAAGTGCAGTTAATACCTAATTTTGCAATTTGAAATGCTAATTTTCTTGCTAAATATGATTAGTTTCGTTTTATAACCAATGAGGTAGATTTAGCCGAAGCACACCCCAACCCCCCATCCCCTCGCCTTCCTATCATTTAAGACGAACCCCCTACATAGAAATGTTGGATCGCCCCCTGCATTCGATACATGGCCTAACAGTGGGAACAAATGAATGATTCTTCCATCTGTAATTTAGATACGTACATTTTGATCAAGGAGGATGCTTGCCTAATAATTCAAGCATTAGATTGCCATTAACCATAGATTTACGCACGACCCAAAACGCATGTCAAAAGAACATGCACAATGCTTAGCAAATAGTCAGCAATCATTTCCCATAAACTTTTTTCGCTGTCATAGTCATTGACGTGTGATTTTCCGCGTGAACCGGAAGCTTGTTTTTCGCGCGAATTCTAATTGAGGCACTCGGTTTTCGTCTGCTCGTGTCAAGGATGTGGACCCCAAGGCAAACTACCCCAATGCCCGCGGGTACCCATCAAACACATAAAAAAACTTACCTTGGCATAACTGTACAAATATAATTAAGGTTTTCAAAACATCGCCCTTCCTGTGTTTTCTGAACATGCTAAGCTTGTTTTTGTAATTGAAGTGCATGGATGAAAAGTTGAATATCGCCACTTGATCGAATCGATTCTTGAGTTTGCTTTGTGGCCGGGGTTTATGTAAATCAATTAGTCAGTGCCGGAAAGCAGTGCTACCTGTGTCAATTTGAAGTCGCATTTTGAATTCTATGCACGTACAATAGATTGACTAAAGTCACAAACTCTCGATCTGTTTACACAAATGAACAAAGAATTTCGAAGCAACAGTCGGTTTTTCGCACATTCTCTGCAATATCCTTTCAATGGTTCGCCTGATTTAGGAGCTGGTTCTTTGTGAGGGTTTTCAATGTTCCTGGTCTTTATCACAATTGGATATGAACACGTTTCATGTTAATTATACCCATCCTCAAAATTTTAGGGAAGAATGATAATTCAAAAAGGTATGTTTCTCATCACGGAATGGAAATAATATAATCGCTATGACGGCTGTATCATAATAATTCAATAATCTACGAATGATGTTGGAGAATTTGTTCAAGTGTTCTTGATGAAGAAATACTGAAATCACCATATGATTTTGTTGAAATTAGGATGGAGATGATGCTGATGATGATGAAGGGGAGTGGAACTGCGATGATGATGATGATGATGATTCGAAAGAGAAGGGTAAAGAATTCGATGATGATGATGCTGATGATGATGAAATCTTTCAATTTCCAAAACAAATCGCAAGTTACCAATACACTTGCAGCATGAGGAAGTCACAATAAAACAAAGGCATTTTGGTATTGTGCTTGAGACGCCTCTTCTTGCCCCCTTGCAGCCCCCCCCCCCACCCCTCATTGCGTGTTTGCCATAACATATATGTAGGGCATGACTTCTGTTGATGTTCACATGTAGTTTGTGCAGTAACCGATTCCTTGAGCAGAGTTCTTGCCCGTTGTACTGGCGGTCGCCCCTTGTTCAGGCTTTAGCTAGAGCCACACGAGTAGGGGGCACTTGAGCCCTCGACGCCTCGAAATGTGCAAACACTTCACCGCCACGGCATCTACAGTAGCCCCCCCCCCCCCCAATCTACACCCCACTCAAACGACAGTGGCACAAGATGAAGTTAGCTCCTCTTGTGGTAGGTGATCCAAGCACACACATATGAAATGCCACTGACACGCGTGTCGTCTAGTTTACTACGCCAGGAGTCCTTTCTTAGGCAACTAGCTCAATGTTTGAAAGGTTCTGGGAAAAGACAGAACTGCCCGATCCGGCCAAATCTTGAAAACTACGTTTTTGAAAAGACCAATAACTGAAGGAGCATTCACTTACTGGTTGATATGATATTAGATACTAGTAGGTTTTCAAACAATCTGTGAAATTCACAGGACGTTTGCCTTCTGAAGTACGCCCTTTCACTCTATAGTCGTGAGGAATTGTCTAAACCATCCATTTTACCTGAGTGTGGTGGATTTTCCTGCACCATATTTTCGTGAAATGAGACTATTTCGAAAAAAGAGGATTCGAACCAAAGGGGCCTTTTCTTATTGTGGTTCGCTTACTGCATTGTTACTTGGTTAATTGGTAACACCGCAAGAGTAAAAACCATTTGCTCGAAATATGCTTTTTGATATATTTTTGTACTTTATTTATTATACTTTTATCTCGATGTAATATGTATTGATATATTTGACGAGCAGTCAATAAACATCCAATACAATACTATACTGAGACTCTCTATTGTCACGCGAACTGTCCTTGCCGTAGATCCAATGGCTAGTCTCTTGTAGCTGATGGCGCAGATACCTCCCAGTGCTGAATAAATAGACTTGTATGACAGTGCTACTACATTCGATAAGTGAACTTCAATAATCGAATTAAGAGATTCCATTAATGAAGATTTTCAGCATCACGTGCACTTTCGCCCGACCCCATGACCTCTGGTGTAACTCTTCCGGGTCAGTTCCAGACAATCTGAGCAGGTAAAACATGTGCTTGTTGCACCCTTTCCTTCAGCATGGACAGGTCAGGGTACGCTGGACATGACACACAGTCAACAACTGCTTTGGACAACAATTTATATTTGGGTGTTTATTGACTGCACTTAAAAATGCAAAATAATACATGTATACTAATTATGTTCATGCAAATTGAATGATATACATGTTTCAAATCATAACCCCGCTGCAGAAGCAAGGCCTGCATGATGTGTGAATGCGACCTGTTCTGTACCTTTACATCCTGTCACGCTTAGTTCTCAGAATACTGGCTATGTGATCCAGCCACTTATTAATGTATTGAAAACGTAGATTTTTCTCCTGTTCGTGTTTCTCCTGTTTCTCCTTACACTTCTCTTTCTTTGTTTCTTTCTCGTTAGTAACTACCTGAACATATGTTAATTGTTTTGTTTCCTCAAACTTCGTTCTCTGATGTAGATGTTGCGAGGAAATGTACGCTTTTGTAATTTTGTGATTACAACAAATAAACGTACTACTATAACGTCTTGGAAACTTGCTAGTAACCAATACGACCCTTGTTATTATTTATACTCTATTTTATTTTCCTTAGTTCCTTTTATGTTACACTGTTCTATAAGTTTTCTTATTCTATTTTTGTTTGTGTGACATTTATGTATAATTTTGTAAATCCAAGTTTACAGTCAATAAATATACACTCCTCCTCCTCCTCCTGCTACTACTACTACTACTACTACTACTACTACTACTACTTCTACTACTACTACTACTACTTATTCCACTCTCTCTCTGTCCCTCATTCTTCTCTCTATTTTTTCATTTCTCTCTCTCTCTCTCTCTCTCTCTCTCTCTCTCTCTCTCTCTCTCTCTCTCTCTCGTGTGGACAAGGGCACGTCTATCTGTCTGTGTGTCGTCACCCAGTACACCGTGATGGCGGTCGCGGGAAGGACACACGGAATGATCTTGGCGTGCGGCTACAAGAAGTGCTTAGGGCTGTTAGTTGGATTGTCTTGCCTTGACATTTCGCGCCGTCTTAAAAGGCAGTCAATTGCCTGACAAGAGAAAGAGCAGAATTGTTGTGGATTTCTAGAGCTGACTCTCCCCATCAGCAGGGCAGCTAAATGCGATTGCCGGGCTCTTTGAGAAATCAATTTGGAGTTGGGAGTCCGTCAATCGATTTGCCGTTGGCCGGTGGCACTATCTGACGCAGCAGCATCAGCCGCAGCTCGAGAAAGATGCCTCGCTCTCCGGCTCTATTATATTTATCCCGCGGACAATTACAACTCCATTAATTTTATGGATATCTTTTGGCGTGGGCAAAATGCATCGCGAGAATGAGAAAATGCACGGGCATTGTGAAGCGAGGAAAATTCCATTATTGAGTACAGTGGCCACTTTGCTGGAAGAGTATAAACATTTATTTAGCCATTTCCTATAGCTATAGGATAGTGAACCTGTGGATTGTGCAGGATGAGTGCTCTGCCCAGCCACGCTGAAGCTCATCCTATAGAGCTCTCTGCTGCTGCCAGCGGCCAGCCATACAGTGGGAATGCACCTTCTTATGAGCAGAAAGCACTCCCAATTAAGGGGTATGCGAGGGTGGGGTGGATTCGGCTACAGAAGAGGATAGTAAAGAAAGTATCGCTGTTAGGAGAAGCATATTCTAGGTTTCTAAATTAGTTAGAAGGATAGTGGTAGTGTGTTTATTGACCACGATTCTCGTCGTGAAAATACATTTACATCTAAAAATAATATACATCACAGAACACAATAACATTACTCTGTCTTTTGAAGATTGTAAAATGTTCAGTCAATAAACATACATACATACATACACTACGCTCAAGACAACACGTCAATATACAAACAAGACAACACTTTAATAGAGAACTTAAAGAAGCCTAAGGTAAAACACTAAAAGGGGGTTTAATCAGCAATCATAGTCCATTACAGAGGAAAAGGTCCACTGTCAAAAAGGCTCAGCAGGTTATGAAAGTCATATTCAAGGTGTCTGAGGGTATGTTTTTGCTATGTATCTTACTCTACACTGATTAGTTGTCAATTCACGAACACTCCCCAATTAACCGGTCCTTAATCGCAAATCACAGGCACGGACTGAGAATTTCACATTTTGATCAATCATAGACATATAAAACAGTGCAAACGATTCGCCATATCTTGAAGTCGGGAAAATACGATACACCACGAAAAAAATTATGACAGAGGAACATAAGATGTGATAATGAGACAATGATTCATTATATTGCGTTTAAATACTTGGTAATTCGTCGATCTACCCTGATTCCAATATCAATATCTCAAAAGTATCGTGTATGTTACCCGGAACACGAGGAAGTATTTGCACCTTTGTAATACTAGTATTATAATGGATGCATGGAATCTTTTGTACATCGATATACAGTCATCACATATCCATTCATTCATTGTGTTATATTTTTGTACAGTATATAAGTATGTTTTTAAGTGACAGCCTTACAGTCAATATAGTACATACACATTCATTCATTAACGTGCGGGAAAATCAATCGTGATTCCAACGATCTCCGCTAGGTGGCGCGAGTGATCTTCTTCCCCCACAGTAGTCGTTATCCTATGTGGTGCTGTCTAAATGCACTCCCAATAAGCAAGCAGCTTATGACCAGACTTTCCCCTCAGCCGAGACAGCGAATCAGGAGCTAATATCCAATCAATTAATGACCGCTTGTTCCGCGCTCTCGCGGCTCTCGGCTTAGGCCTCGACTTTCATCATCATTTTGCAACCTCACTTGCGCAAATCAATTGCACTAAAACTGCAGTCTATTTTAAGTCCCCCTCCCAGATGATGATTACTCAAGCAACTTCTATTGAACTTTTCCTTGTGGGATCAGAGAAGAATTCTCTCCGCAGCATTTCGCTGTCAATATAAATGCAGGGAAACTGTGTAATTTCGGAGCGGTAATTTGCGGTCTTTTGAATCCCACATATCGGGGAAAGCTTTAAGACGTTTAATTCCAAGTCTTTGATTGCTGCTTGGCAAAACAGCTTGTCCTAGACAGCTCATCTATCAGAATGAGGACCGGGCGATTCCTGATTGGTTGGCTAATCCGTCACTAAGGCATTCATCGCCCATACAATGCTCATCAAATGTTTTCATGCATGACACCCGCTCTTGAATTATAGTCATTTACCAGTCCTTAAATTAATGTAAATATCCCTTTCGGCTCTAACAACTGTTATGACATTTTCCAACACGAGCTTTCGGTAAATAGTCTTCTCAGCGGCTCGTCGTCCGTACAGCGCCTAATGACATTAGAGTGGGTCCTCGTACCAGGAAGATTCCTCGAGAGTTATAGTAGGCAGTGGGCCAACAGCGCTACCAACCAGAGCAGAGAGCTGAAATACTGGAGCGGCGTCCAAAGTTCGATCCCACGACGAGGCAGCTTCTTAAAGGGGAACTTGGGGAAAAACACATCATAGGTTTATATGAAAGTTCATGAACATAGCTCAACATCTGTCATAAACAGAGAAGCCCTAGAGCTCCACACAAAGAGAAATCTCAAATTGCAATTAGTGAATAGCACCTCCATTGAGGCAGGGCAGCCGCCATCTTGGATCTGAGTCAACTCATGCTGCTGTTAGCTGTAGTCTATGTAAATGGGTGGCAAGCAGCTTAGTGGGTGTATTAGATAAAGCCAGTAGCTCTGTCTAGGAGGTAGATATTTCACTGCTCTGAAGCACATTCAAGATGTTTAGGTATGCAAATCCCTACGACTTTGAACCAAGAGTGGCTGAAGGTGATCAGGTGGATTATATGGACATAGTTCAAGGTGTTGATGAATTTGATGGTCAAGATGTGGAAACAGAGGGCTGGCGCTTAAATAGCATGTTGTGGTGCACCTGTCAGACTTCTTTCCTTCTTTAAATTATCAGGCCCCTTCCAAAGGTATTCTTTCTTTTCTATAATCTTCATGAATATGTACACAATTACTAAAGGAAATGAAGATGATTGCTGTTCCCGGTACTGCTAGTCACTTCCTGTGTTTACTACCTTGTGTCCCATGGGGTCTAGATGTGTAATGCCAATTGGACAAGGTCAATTACCCTGTGTGTCCCTTTCCTTTACTTACTTTTGTTATTACCCTAGGGACCTAGACATAAGACAAAACCTCAGTTGTAACACAACTAACAAAATCCTGCACAGTCTATTCTCAGTGGATTAATAAAGACCATATTGAGGTACCTATGAAAATTGCCATTCACCCTGAAAGTTAGCTGTTAGGGTTGCTAAAGTCTGTACATCAGATCATAATATTGAAGAGTATGATTATTAATCATAAGTCATTAAGAGAAGGTTGGTAATGAGTAAATGAAAATGTCATTTATTCTATCATAAATAAAAGAAAGGGTCATTTGCAATTTGAGATATTTTGATTTCAACCTTCCTCTATATTGCAGTACTATTTAGAAATGTATTTCTTCCCAGTGAAAATGGGGTCATGACTGACTATAACCTTAGCTGTTTCAATTTTGTAAGTTAGGGAATGATATTTACCCTTCTCATGCTGGCTTAATATTGAACATTTAATGCATACACCTGTGCTTATATTCGTTGAGCAACTGAATGAAGGTAAATCATGTTGAGACTAGTAAATGTATACCAATAAAGTAAATAAATCCCGAAATTAATAAATTGCAAGATCACTTCTGCTTGAAATAAGAGATTTATGAAAATTGGTTACCAGATATTATATCCTTGAAGAAAGTAAGACTAGATGCAATAGGAGTCGCATGGAGCATGATAAAAGGTGTATCAATTGTGACTGTTTCTTTTTTTGAAGAAGTGTGAGAGATTATGCACACCTATTTCACAAGTACCCAAACCTTTTAAAAAAGGATCCCTCTTCAGAACCTTGTTAACTGTACTCTGAAGTAATCCTGACTGCAGTGTGTGATTCCTGACATAATCCTCGTCAGTGAAGTGGTCTGAACATACATATGCATACTTCAGGACAGGTGGGTTTAAAAGTTTCATGGATGCTAACCACTGTTTTTGTCTAAATTTACTACTAGGAAATCTATGAAAGCTTTCTCCACTACTGTGTCTTTTTTTACAGCCAATTGCTGCACATGATTTCACCATTTTCTTGTTTGATATATACGTTTTTATGCAACTTGTGCAGAGAGCTCTTGTCAGGAGCACTGCTGTTAGATACACTGCCCAGAGGTAGCTTGGAGACAGGATGTGATCCCTGCCACCCGATTGTGTCACAGCTGATAGCACTTGAAAAACATGGCCGCACCCAGTGGCTGGCAGAGGCTGTCTAGGAGGATGACAATACGCAAAAATCTCCCCTCACGGGATCACTGAGAGAAAAAGAATGGTAGCATCCTGTTCTTGAAGTGTATAACTTTCATATAAGCTGATATGTTTGTGAGCCTTTAGGGCCCCTTTAACAAATTAACCGTGCCAATGCAGAGGCTCCTTTTGTCCAATGCACAAAGACACAGAATTTTTTGAAAATCGTCTATGTCATGTTGGTATTCATTGGATAGCTCTCGCTGAGTACTCTCAGATGAGAACCCATTCAGTCATTTTTCAGGCTTTCTGCATCATTTTGTATTGGCCAATTTCGCCAACAGGTCAAGTTTTCTATGACAACACTCGCATCTGGCTTAACAGGGGGCATGTTTTTAATCCGTTTTTGTTATCCTCACACCTTTGTTATGCAACTTATAGTAATTTTGACATTAATTAGACTTCTTTACAACAACTCTCCTCCTATTCCTTCTATCAGTACTGCAAATCGCTCCATATTACAGGAAATAGGGAATATTGAACCTTAGGGATCTCTTTTATTTCCTATATTTACTTTACTCATCTATATTTTCCTCAATGAAATATGAAAGTATAAAGTGTGAGAAAAAAGACACCCTTAACACATGCGGATACTACCTAATGCTATACCATTCTACTATATGAAAATAAATGAAACCAAACAAAAGTTAATGTTTAAAAAACGTTTATGAGAACGAACCTTAAGAGCTTTCAAGTTGACAAGTCCCACTACGTATGCATGCTTGCTCTTTGAAATAGGAATATGTATTATATCTCTAAGGTGGAAATCAGTTTCGAGCTGCGATATACTAGACCCAAATGAACTGCGAAGTTTATTTTCATAATTGAGCACCGATTATGCCGGGTCACCCCTAAGAAACAACATTTTGATTGCAAGTATTGTGCACATCATTTACAAATAGATGTTGTTTACATAGCGCACGTGCCTGTTGTCGAGCGCTCGAAGCGACACGCGGGGAACTATTAAAACATCGTCTGCTCACCACTTCACCCAACAATCGTTCCACCGCCGTGCGCCGTGCCACCAACTTCATTTGAACTCATCAACTAAACAGTAGTGTTTGTATCAAATTTCATGATAGCGAAACTTTTCAGATTTGTTCCGCCGTGGATTTCTTATTGAATCATAACGAGCAAGAGATGAGGTTTGTGCGGTGCGGCAAATATTTGCCTTGCGCAGACGCATTCAGCGAATGTTTTGGAGTGATTGAAGTTTCCGGTTCCGGTTCCGCCTCTCGTCTGCTAATGTGTTTATTTCCCGCCAAGGCGGGGGCCGGCCTCGACTCGGCGGTCTGTGCCGTGCGTGTCGGTTAACCAAGGCGAGACTTCAGGAGAATTAGATTACTTTCCTGTACTCTATTTGCCATTTATTTTGTCGCATATAGTGTGTGAAATGATGTTGAAGAGTTTCTTTTTTTCTTTTTTCTTCACACGTGCTCCCACAATGCTCTCACAATATTATATTATTTTGCTTTGTATAACGTATGATTTTGAACCTTCCATGCAGTCAGTAGACATACAACTACAAAAAATGGTGCTTATATATTTTTCACACTAAAACTGAAGCATACGAAAATTCGCCCATCTACTAGATGGCGCCAACATTATTAATTAAGTATTTGAGTAAACCCTTTATTATTATGAACAATAGGAATGTTTCATGTTATCGATATCATCAAATGATTTGGATGATAGTGAAGAAGATGATCTGGATCTCACGATCATGAGATCGAGATCGCAAGTTTAAATATTACTATAAAGAAAGGAAGAGAGCTGTTTTAACGTTGGTGTATGGTTTGTATCAACAACGGATATAATGTGACAGAAGAAGAATGGTGTTCTATATACTCTTAATGATGATTACAACACAATGATAATATTTTGAACACTAATTTGAAAAATAATTTAATGATAATGATATCGATGAAGATAATAATAATAATAATAATAATAATAATAATAATGACGATGACACTACTACTACTACTACTGCTGCTGCTGCTGTTACTACTACTACTACTACTACTACTACTACTACTACTACTACTAATAATAATAATAATAATAATAATAATAATAATAATAATAATAATAACAAATTTTAGTTTGTGGTTAATAGGAATTTTAGTTTGTGTCTCCTCTTTTGGAAAGCTGTGTGTTTTGAAAGAGTGACATAAGTAAACGCGGTCGTGTATTTCCTGAGATAAGCAGGTTACACAGAAATGCTTTGCTGGGAGAAGGCTTGACAAGTTAAGCGCGTGTTCACACTCTCTCCTCTAGGGTGATCAACCAGACAGATCTGAGCGGACAGCACCGCTCTTCATATTTAATGACATAGTGTCAAGACAATGTACATAGTCAATCGCGAGGCACTAGATTGGAATAGCAGTGCGGGACAGTTGTGTGTGCAATGAACTAGAAAATGATGGGATAATAAAATATCATAGCACACCACACAAACGACAGTACGTACCAGTTATGAATCTTTAATAGTTCGGTCTGTTATATTAGGTATATATCTCCAAATGATTAGTGACGCTCAAACTGTTTTGTAAATAAATCTCTTTCATGTGCAAGGAAGCGGAAATGTATGAGTGTAATAGACAAGGAGATGGCACCTTAGAGACCTGAAATTGACAATAGTACATTGCTCCTATTTATTATTTCAATAAGTTTCACTAACGCTGCGTAAACATATACAGCTTGACGGTTCGCTTGATTAAATGATGGTGAAAGGCTAGATAAATGGGGAATTCAGACGACCCCATGGTATTCTGCAGATCACGGCGAGAACAATACGAGTCTTCAGTTAGGGTACGAAGCAGAGCCCGAGGGACGTGCGCGAACAGGCTAATTCCACCCACAACATGGCCATGGCCTACCGAATAGTGAAACTGAGAGGCAAGCTGCTTCCTGAGATATATGTTTTTATTCATTTAAGCTCCCATGTAGCTGGGAAGTTGTAACTGGGAGATTGTCGGTACTCCCTCAACTACTCGACTGAAATCCGGACCTCATCCAAGATAGAAACGTGTTCATTATTTTTTCAAACTTAATTTAGATGGATAGATAGGTAGTTTCTGTTTGAAACATTTTCGAATTTTCCTGGGTGAAATGGCTTTAAGTTGAATTCTATGTGCCAGACATCGTTTCATAGGCCTGTAGGTAGTTAATTACGGCAATTATTTGACAGTCGTATTTCTAATCACACACACACATAAGTATATACATATATATATATATATATATATATATATATATATATATATATATATATATATATATATATATATATATATATATATATATATATATATATATATATATATATATATATATATATATATATATATATATATATATATATGATAATAATATATATATATATATATATATATATATATATATATATATATATATATATATATGTGTGTGTGTGTATATATATATATATATATATATATATACATATATATATGTATATATATATATATATATATATATATATATATATATATATATATATATATATATATATATATATATATATATATATTTACATATATATATATATATACATATATATATATATATATATATATATATATATATATATATATATATATATATATATATATATATATATATATATATATATATATATATATATATATACGAGAGAGAGAGATGATAAGGTCATTTTGATTGCCTTATTCTATCAAATCGTTACTCTAACGACACATGCCTTTCCTTATAAATCAATATCTCCTTTTTCCAACCTCTAATATGTTTCTTTACTCTTAGTTACGGTACTAACCTTCTCGTTTGCCAATACACCATCCATACCAGCTGGCTACCTCTCATAGCATACATACCATACACGTTGTTATCTTATCTCCCCTTCCTAATGGCCTGTACTACAAAGCACCAGCGGTCAGGAGACAGACACTTGTGTTTATTATCATTATCACAAGTAAACCAACACTTCATTCGTGGCTAATTGGGCCGGGTTGAATGTTACAGGATGTTACTGTATGCTACTTGCATGGGGAGTGGGGCGTTAAGGGTGGCTTAGAGGGACCCCGCTGTGTCTCCCCAACAAGATGACGGCTTAGTGTCCTCTTCATTATAGCTGCTCAGATAATATACACCTCTTATGGTCCCCCAACAGAACGATGCCTAGCCCACACTCACCGCTCAGCTCCTCTTCGTGCATGGAGAATATCTAAAAAACAGGTCGATTTATGCATTTATACTTTATTGTATTGTATTGTATTGCATTACATTTTCTTTTCATTTAGTATTTCTTTTTTTGTATTGTATTGTATTGTATTGCATTTTCTATTCATTTTGTATTTCATTTTTGCATAATCATATAATATTACACTGTATCATATCGTAGCATTTAATCATATCATAGTAGTTTGCTGTCTTATATGTATTGTACTATAATGTGCTGTATTGTATTTCATTGGTCCTTTTATAACGATGCAAACTTCGTAGTATACTATGTATACTAGCATAGAATTGGTCTTATCTAAGATCAGTTATTTTGAACGGCTGTATACGTAGTGGAAATGTTTTATCCAACGCAATATTCCTTTATATCATGGAAATATAATGCCACAAAGGCGGACAGGGGAACACACCAGTAAACTTGTTTCAAACACCTAAACGAGAGAGAGAGAGAGAGAGAGAGAGAGAGAGAGAGAGAGAGAGAGAGAGAGAGAGAGAGAGAGAGAGAGAGAGAGAGATTCCCCCGCCAGGTGGCCCCACGGCACGGCGGCTGTCGGCCTTCCTCCTGAACGAGGATTAAGCCGTAGGTAACATTGCCTACACATGCAGACCTATCCTGGGAGTATCAAGGCCACAAATTTCATTTTCTGCGAATTAATTCTGAGCCGAAGCACAATAGAAGTGTCTGATAGCCTGGGATGATGTTGTGCAGGTACGGGAGACATGATTCATCTGGCAGAGCGGGGCAAATTCCTCGCTGATTACTCCGCACATTATACAGCGACTCTCCCTATTACCTTGCTACCAGGGGGACCGCGGCTGCCATGCACAGGGTCACCTGGGAGCAAGGTAAATGGGTCGAGGGAGATGATATGTAATTCCCCAACGAAATTCTTTTCATTCATCTAGAATATTACATGATCAATTTCTCTCCGAGGCTTATTAAGTATTTTGCGTATTACTAATCCTAATCGTCTAGTCTCGTTGATAAAGTTCCTTCCGTTCACTTGTTGGAATGTTGGAATATAACCACGTGCTCTAGCTTCATACTTATACATATCCCTGTACTAATGTAAAATAAATATATTGCTCGTTATGAAAAAAGTAAATAGCAAATACAGTTCGATAATTTAAAAACACACATCTAAAAGTGGCCAGATTGCTTTAAGTTCAAACGGTATGACTGTATTTACCTTTAAATAGTGTACGTATAATCAATGCATTGTTTGCAACAAATAAATGTAATTGAGTCATGAGTTCCATATCTTAATATACGAGTTGAATCATTGGAATTTTATTTCAGTGTTAATTGCCGTATTATTCATATTCCTTGGTTAAACATTGCGTAGATTCTGAGTATTTTCTTTTAGTTATGAGCACTTACCATTTAGCATTTATGAGTTAATCATTTCCACAACACCAGGATAAATCTTCCTATCAGGATTTCGTTAAAAGCTAATGCTATCATTCTACGAAAATCAAAGTTGTTCAAGTGATTACCTTGCACAACGGAGAATTAGATCATTTGACCCCAATCAATGAAATTCTCCAAAGGATGATTTCGATAAATACTTGATGAGGTGTTAATTTGATCGAAATATGCCAACCTGCCATCGCAATATTACGTTTCCCTAGCATTGAAAATCCTTCACCCGAGTCTTCATATATGTTCGAGTAATTGACGACGTGGTATTCGGATAGCTTGGGTACAATATGACTCGAGTCAAATTACAGCGAAACACGGGATAAAATGGCAGCTCTCACTTCATCAATATTTCTTACAATTGTGTTGGATCATAAAGGTTAGGTGTTATACCATACCAACAGCACAAAGGTGACATGTAGGTCTGCCCGGTATTAGCTTTAACTCGCATGCAGATCAATTTCTTCAAACCGGGTGTCAGAGAGTGAATTATTAATCGCTAGTAATTAAAATCGCCTCACTTTGGTATGCCAACAGAGGCCACCTACTGCGTGTGCACGAGCCTCCTTGCTACTAATTAATATACTCGCAATAACTACAATCAATAATTCACTCGTATTATTCATATCAAATCTTCAGATCTGTTTCCTCACCTATGGTACCCTAACACCCTTCCCACCCCGCCCTCAGTGAGACACTGCGGCATGTCTGTGGTCTGCGGCACGGCGGCATGCACGTCTGCATGGCACACATTGGCGCTCATTTAGTTATGTTGTTTGGAATATATATATATATATAAATATATATATATATATATATATATATATATATATATATATATATATATATATATATATATATATATATATATATGTGTGTGTATATATATATATATATATATATATATATGTATATATATATATATATATATATATATATATATATATATATATATATATATATATATATATTTATACGTATTTATATATATTTATATATATATATATATATATATATATATATATATATATATATATATATATATATATATATATATATATATATATATATATATATATATATATATATATATATGTAATTATAGTGTCTCGAATCGAAAACAGCAATCACGGCTCTTATGCCAAATGAGTTGTAATAGCTATATTATAAACACTAAAAGATGCTATTGAAAACATAATCCTGGGAACAGCGGTGTAACCAAAAAAGTGAGAGCAATTTGCTGCTGCTTTTAATTCCTACAAAGGGACTCAATTCTAGAATATTTTAAACTTTTGAACGTATGTCCTAATAATCCGTTTGATAAGGGTTCATTTCATCGAAAAATGTCATCAACTACTAGTATTTCATCATATTATTTCTACAGACAAACGATTCATTGAAGGGGTCACTGTACTTTTCTTTTTCTTGTCATTGTAAGTTTCCACGAAGATTTTTTTGCATTTTTTTTAATATACATGTATTTACATGCTCCGACAGAATAAAGATGAAAAGAGCGATGTTTTCAAAACATTGGATTATCTAAGTTGTAACAAAACCGAATGAGGCTTGTTTCTAATTCAAGAGCTATCTTTCCCAGTGTAGTTTGTGTTCGATAATCTCAACTAATAACTTGTATCTGGGAGTAGTAGGGGATGTATCTCTCTGCTTGTATGTATATCATATAAATTGTGTCATATCCACCCCAAATGAGGCTTGTTTCTAATTCAAGAGCTAACTTTCCCGGTGCAATATGTCTTCGATAATCTCAACGAATAACCTGTATGAATATCAAATAAATAGTGTCATATCCACACGGGGAACGGATTGAGTTAGAAAGATGAAATATAACAAACGCAGCAAATTGTGAACGCCCACTTCCCACGTGACCTCACCACGTGACATCAGAGGCCAGTCAGCCGTTTCTGCGGCCCTCGTCGCGGCCGTCTGCGATGGATGTAGGGAAACGCGCCGGGGAAGATCTAACCTCCCGTGCTTATTAATACTACATGGGTTTAATAAAGAAATACAGGCGAATATCATGCTAGCTGGGGAGAGTGCGTCATAGGATAAAAAACACCGGCCAAATTCCAATATCATCAGGCGAGCAGAGGGAGGCATCTCGAAATTCACAATGTCATGAAATTTACATCCCATCTCCCATGCGTGTAGATTTCCGCGTCTTGAAATCGATTAGAAATCTGCTCGCCGTTCCCCTGTGTGGCGACTGTGGGATTGCATTCCTCCAATCCACTATAAACAAGGATTAGCGCGGTGACACTAAACCAATTTCATAAGTTCGCTTTTTTGTTCGGCAATTCTCTAGGAAATTAGCGCTGGTCGCCCCAGTAATATTTTAATGCGGCCAGATTGATCCTGCAGGCCGAAAGGTCTCTAGACCCTCTCCCCTAGCTGCGCCGCTAAGACGTTCGCTCAGAATTAGATGAGGCACGTTGCATAATTTTTGGCAAAAGTTAGCATAGCTATGCAAGCACTCGCCTCAGGGGCTACCTAGCTAAATTGGCATTGATTCCTTAATAGGACTATCACATTGTGCGGCAAGGAAGTCAATGAAGATGAGAGGCCAGGATCATTTAAAGCTGAATGCTGAGGGTTATATAAGGGAGCCCTTCTCGCTGAAGACTGCAAGGGGCTTTCTGAGAGCAATGCTGTCGACTTACGTAAAGGACTGTCAAAGTATCCGGCTACAAAGTAAATGATGTTATCAGAGGTCAGAAACATTTAGCACTATAGAAGCAGCAACTATGTTAAAGACTCACGCACAGCAAGAATGTGTGCTGGTCAGCAAGAGAATTGCTACAGTATCGCCCATCATAGATCCAACTTGATGATTAAAATGGGTTGAGGCAGACCTACAAGCAGTCCTGGTGAACTCCTCTCACATACGTATCAAAAAGTAACAAGTTGTTTCAGCATCAGTACCTCCAGAAGTTGTAGTAGTAGTAGTAGTGGTAGTGGTAGTAGTAGTAGTAGTAGTAGTAGTAGTAGTAGTAGTAGTAGTAGTAGTAGTAGTAGTAGTAGAAGTAGTAGTAGATAAAGATGCAGAAGAAAAAGATGAAGAAGACGAAGAAGCAACAGCAAGTGAACTAGCAGCTGCATTATTATTATTATTATTAGTAGTAGTAGTAGTAGTAGTGGTATTAGTATGAGGCAGGGCCTGCCCTAATGGCCGAGTGGTCTAATGCGTTTCCACTGACGACT
>OZ012686.1:20676276-20698628 GCA_963942565.1 Maea johnstoni
TATATATATATATATATATATATGTATATATATATATATATATATAGTATATATATATATATATATATATATATATATATATATATATATATATATATATATATATATATGTATATATATATATATATATATATACATATATATATATATATATATATATATATACACACACATATATATATATATATATATATATATATATATATACATATATATATATATATATATATATATATATGTGTGTGTATATATATATATATATATATATATATATGTATATATATATATATATATATATATATATATATATATATATATATATATATATATATATATTATACGTATTTATATATATTTATATATATATATATATATATATATATATATATATATATATATATATATATATATATATATATATATATATATATATATATATATATATATATATATATATATATGTAATTATAGTGTCTCGAATCGAAAACAGCAATCACGGCTCTTATGCCAAATGAGTTGTAATAGCTATATTATAAACACTAAAAGATGCTATTGAAAACATAATCCTGGGAACAGCGGTGTAACCAAAAAAGTGAGAGCAATTTGCTGCTGCTTTTAATTCCTACAAAGGGACTCAATTCTAGAATATTTTAAACTTTTGAACGTATGTCCTAATAATCCGTTTGATAAGGGTTCATTTCATCGAAAAATGTCATCAACTACTAGTATTTCATCATATTATTTCTACAGACAAACGATTCATTGAAGGGGTCACTGTACTTTTCTTTTTCTTGTCATTGTAAGTTTCCACGAAGATTTTTTTGCATTTTTTTTAATATACATGTATTTACATGCTCCGACAGAATAAAGATGAAAAGAGCGATGTTTTCAAAACATTGGATTATCTAAGTTGTAACAAAACCGAATGAGGCTTGTTTCTAATTCAAGAGCTATCTTTCCCAGTGTAGTTTGTGTTCGATAATCTCAAACTAATAACTTGTATCTGGGAGTAGTAGGGGATGTATCTCTCTGCTTGTATGTATATCATATAAATTGTGTCATATCCACCCCAAATGAGGCTTGTTTCTAATTCAAGAGCTAACTTTCCCGGTGCAATATGTCTTCGATAATCTCAACGAATAACCTGTATGAATATCAAATAAATAGTGTCATATCCACACGGGGAACGGATTGAGTTAGAAAGATGAAATATAACAAACGCAGCAAATTGTGAACGCCCACTTCCCACGTGACCTCACCACGTGACATCAGAGGCCAGTCAGCCGTTTCTGCGGCCCTCGTCGCGGCCGTCTGCGATGGATGTAGGGAAACGCGCCGGGGAAGATCTAACCTCCCGTGCTTATTAATACTACATGGGTTTAATAAAGAAATACAGGCGAATATCATGCTAGCTGGGGAGAGTGCGTCATAGGATAAAAAACACCGGCCAAATTCCAATATCATCAGGCGAGCAGAGGGAGGCATCTCGAAATTCACAATGTCATGAAATTTACATCCCATCTCCCATGCGTGTAGATTTCCGCGTCTTGAAATCGATTAGAAATCTGCTCGCCGTTCCCCTGTGTGGCGACTGTGGGATTGCATTCCTCCAATCCACTATAAACAAGGATTAGCGCGGTGACACTAAACCAATTTCATAAGTTCGCTTTTTTGTTCGGCAATTCTCTAGGAAATTAGCGCTGGTCGCCCCAGTAATATTTTAATGCGGCCAGATTGATCCTGCAGGCCGAAAGGTCTCTAGACCCTCTCCCCTAGCTGCGCCGCTAAGACGTTCGCTCAGAATTAGATGAGGCACGTTGCATAATTTTTGGCAAAAGTTAGCATAGCTATGCAAGCACTCGCCTCAGGGGCTACCTAGCTAAATTGGCATTGATTCCTTAATAGGACTATCACATTGTGCGGCAAGGAAGTCAATGAAGATGAGAGGCCAGGATCATTTAAAGCTGAATGCTGAGGGTTATATAAGGGAGCCCTTCTCGCTGAAGACTGCAAGGGGCTTTCTGAGAGCAATGCTGTCGACTTACGTAAAGGACTGTCAAAGTATCCGGCTACAAAGTAAATGATGTTATCAGAGGTCAGAAACATTTAGCACTATAGAAGCAGCAACTATGTTAAAGACTCACGCACAGCAAGAATGTGTGCTGGTCAGCAAGAGAATTGCTACAGTATCGCCCATCATAGATCCAACTTGATGATTAAAATGGGTTGAGGCAGACCTACAAGCAGTCCTGGTGAACTCCTCTCACATACGTATCAAAAAGTAACAAGTTGTTTCAGCATCAGTACCTCCAGAAGTTGTAGTAGTAGTAGTAGTGGTAGTGGTAGTAGTAGTAGTAGTAGTAGTAGTAGTAGTAGTAGTAGTAGTAGTAGTAGTAGTAGTAGTAGAAGTAGTAGTAGATAAAGATGCAGAAGAAAAAGATGAAGAAGACGAAGAAGCAACAGCAAGTGAACTAGCAGCTGCATTATTATTATTATTATTAGTAGTAGTAGTAGTAGTAGTGGTATTAGTATGAGGCAGGGCCTGCCCTAATGGCCGAGTGGTCTAATGCGTTTCCACTGACGACTCCCTGTCAATCACCGCTACCCAGGTTCTAATCATGGTCGTGGCATATGAGGATGTTACCAGTGACTTGGGGTATGGCGGTGGCTTTTGCCGGGTACTCCGGTGTCCTCCACCACATACAACTGGCTAGTATCGACAGCGAAGTGGGCGTTGGTTTTCGCCGGGTACTCCGGTTTTCTCCATCAATTACAACTGACGATTCACAACTAAGTCACAACAAAGTGACGAAAAACGAAATTCCAACTTTCAACCGAGATTAGTTAGTTTTCGGCAGCGCCCCTCCTCCCTTCTCATTATACGTCTCCAGGCACACCTGTTGCTAAAGATCAGTGCAGCATCATCTTGGGACCAGGCTCCTGGTACCCATAGAGTTAACATTCCCTTCTGTATGTGTACTTAAATTGACTGTAAGGCTGGTTACAAAAACATACTTATATAATGTACATGAGAATGATAACATACACAATTCTGTGTTGACCAAGCAGTGTGGTGTAGTAACAGGTATGGTAGATAGATGGCACCACCTGATCCTCCTATCTCCATAGGTCATACTCAAACCTAGACTAGCTCCTAGTCTAAGATTTCATCAAATTATGCTTTTTTCTGTTCTGGTCTCTGAAAGTGAAAAAGATCTCATTGAGGGCCAACTGGTGAGCAATTTAAGAACTAATTCAGAGTAGACATGGGGTTAGAGTTGGTAAAGTGTTCATGTAAAATGTAAAGACACATATATGGATACACGGTACATAATCAAATACACGTACATTTACTTCTATACAAAGATACACCATACATAGCCAAATGAGCTGTGCACTTATAACTTGATTTATATACCAGGGTAGGAGCTAGTGGTAAAGAACACGGAATCGCTCACTTGATCCAGCTAGTCACATTACCAGTCATGTCACAGCATACAGGAAATAGCTATGAGGAAAATATAACCGTTAATTGTCTGTTTATTGATAGGAAATTAAAGCGAGATTTTGTTTCTGCACCCCGGGCTCTGCTATCCCATGCCTTTCTCTGGCAATCGCGTAAATACACAGAGGATGGGGATGAGGAGGAGGCGTTCAATATGGACTACCTGTGGTGCGAGTCTGGCATTATTGACCCTATTAATTCCTCATTGAAATATTACCAAAGATTATTGAACGGACACCTGAGAGTACAGCGGGCTCAATACGCCTATGGCATTAAGCACACTTCACCTCGCAGTCATAGTCAAACACACGTTTTCCTTTCCGTTTTCTCTGTTTGCACCAACTAAATTACCAAACTTGCCGGAAAACCTACGTACGTGTCTCCGCATCAAGGGAAGCGCGGAGATCGATCTATATGATATAGCACTGTCGGAGTGAAACCGGTGTACCCCACCAATATGCTTTTGTACAATATACAGTCAATGAAATATATATATATATATATATATATATATATATATATATATATATATATATATATATATATATATATATATATATATATATATATATATATATATATATTCAGTGTGTCTCCGGGAGATATGGGATTCATCCCACCCCCCGGGACACTAAGAGGCCTGCACTACGAGTAGACAACCCATGTTATCTTTTTACGCTTTGGTTCAATGTTCATGATGTGTAGGTCATGCATGGAGTGGCCAGTTCTAGACCTTTGTATCAGGAACAGTCTATGATATCAGAGAGAGAGAGAGAGAGAGAGAGAGAGAGAGAGAGAGAGAGAGAGAGAGAGAGAGAGAGAGAGAGAGAGAGAGAGAGAGAGAGAGAGACGCTCTTGCGTGTTCAGGGGTGTCCAAACGCTTTAGTCCTGGAGCAAAGATATTTTCCTTGAGACCGTGGTTCGATAATAGCTATGAATATTGTCACCTTCTACCACTACTACATGTTTACCAGCCCTTGTTGCAATAGTTAAGACAAAGACTAATCAAAAGACAGTATTGCTAAATTGATGTACATTCGAGTGCCGGATTTCATTTTTACACTGAGTTTGCATTGTTATGAGTATTAGTAGTTGAGAGTAGAGCGCCCCCCCCCCCCCCGGGCGCGGACACCTGTTGTATGTATACTAGCAGCCAATATCAGCGCCATCTTCTACGTGACGTCTCGTCTGCAGACAATACCATACATGACGAGATCACGTGCGAGACCCTTCAATATGAAACTCGAGCGAGATATTTTAATTGTGCGGCATGCGCCATACCAATCGTTAATTAAGAGGTACCTATCGACAGGTGTCTGTAAGGCCAATGTTTACCCCTCTCTCTCAATGTTGATTGGTGTGGACTTTACGTCATTAGATTAAATCAAATGTATTCAGTCACTTTTGCACGTGGCAGTGGGTTATTTGCATATTTGTGGGATGACAAGAGACTGGAGTTAAAACACTCAAAATGTTCGGTTTAATTTCCGGTTCTGTTCAATACTTAGTTTCCGTGTTGTGATCATTCGATTCAAATGAAGTGGTGAGTGTGATCAAGAGGTGAACATCAGATTTCAAAATGTTGAGGTTGAACATGCATGATTATAATGCTTACAAAGTAGCAGCAGAAGCAGCAGCAGCAGCAGCAGCAGCAGCAGCAGTAGCAGCAGCAGTAGTAGTAGTAGTAGACGTGGTATACGTAGCACAAGAACACACACACACACACAAATACATATATATATATATATATATATATATATATATATATATATATATATATACATATCTATCTATCTATATCTATCTATCTATCTATCTATCTATATATATATCTCTCTCTCTCTCTCTCTCTCTCTCTCTCTCTATATATATATATATATATATATATATATATATATATATATATATATATATATATATATATATATATATATATATATATATATATACATGTATATATGGTAAGTCAAAATAATGTAATTAAGGTAAGTTATAAAAGCAAGGAACCGAGCTTTGATGTGTCTATCTCCTCGCCTAAGGAGCTGATATCGGAGAACACCTCCCAACAGTAAGTTGCTAAATAATGTCACAGTGATATCTGTCAGAGAGTCTGTGTTTATGTACACGCCATAGGGGATTGAGTAAGACGGCCAGTAAAGGCAACATTGAGATAAAGGATGCGCCACCATGGCCCGGGGCTGCGGTCCAGGATCCACGGGCTGGATTTCCTGCCCCGTAGCGAGCCCAAGATAAATCCCATGAAATCGAACGGATTCCAGGAGGCAGGAATGTTGACAGACTGGCCAATTCCGATGGGCACCATCTAGTCTCGGGGCTGATGCTGGTGAGATTATGGTGTTGGTACTAGACGATATGTTTATATCCTGCATAGCAGGAAGCTTAGGCCGAGAGGTAGTCTGTTTCTCTTCGCCTGTCTGCCACTATTGCCAGGTGAGGATCTCAAATACCTGACACCAGCCATTCTGGAATGGGAGAATGCTATGGTAGGGTATGGTACGGCAAGACCGAACTTCTGAACATGTGCGAATGCTATGGTATGGTACGTTACGGCATGGCTGAAGTATAGTACCTGGTACCAGTGCTTCTGAACATGTGAGAATGCTGTGGAACGATATGACACGGCATGCATGGCTGAACTACTTGACACCAGCTATGCTATGGTATGGTACGGTACGGCATGGCAGAACTACCAAACACCAGCTCTTCTGAACATGTGAAGATACTATGGTATGGAATTTTATGCTATGGTACGATATGGTACTATCTGGTGCCAGTCCTTCTGAACGTGTGATAATGCTATGGTATGATACGGTACGACATAGTTGAACTACCTGACACCAGCCCATCTGAACATGTGAGAATGCTAACGAATTATATTGTACCCTGCTTCTGGTATTGTGCATAATCATAAATGCAAACAGGTATCTTTGAATAAATCAAATTAAATAAAAAGTAAATTTCAAGTTACTAACGCATAAGAAAATCGCTAAAAATACTAAAATCTAGAGAATGACCCAACGTGATCTTTCTGGCCATCTTATATAATTTCATTATATCAAGATCTATATCAAGCCAAATGTGTCATCAAATCTTAAACACATACATACATACATACGTACGTACGTACATACATACATATAAACATACATACATACATCATAACTTTTTTTTTTGGGGGGGTAATTTTGAGAGATCAGTTCTGATAACTAGGTGCCCTTTCCCCATGGGTCACCTCTTAGATGTTGTCCACTGAATACGTTATCCGCACACCTAGATGCCTGACCCATCTCTACTCAGTCTAAGGGAAGCTGAGCAGCAGCAGCAGCAGGACTATTCCCCTCACACATTCTTATTCTAGTCAGCACTTAGCCTCTCCGCGGGAGCCGCAGACACAGCAAGGGATAAATGGAGTCTTATGCAAGTCTTCCCCATAGTATTGCTGTCTCCTCCATAGCAGATACATGCTGTATTGGAAATGCATCTGTGCACTAATACGCGGCTTACGTAACTTACCAGCATCTCCGCTAGATATAATAAGCAATTGTAGCCTGATAAATTTCATTTAGAACAAAAGCCGGGCTTATCGTAAGCATTAATGCATCCGCGAGGAGTTCTGGAGAGTTTTCAAAGCAATTATGGCATTATTGAAGCAGGGGCATATGCAGAACTTACATAACCTCTGGATAACCATGCAGAGTCGAACAAAGCTGGACGGATAATATTTCCATCTACTCAGTAAGAGCCGGCCACCCGATTCCTTCTAACAGCAACTGTGTTACAGCGAAACATTCCTGCAGCCAAGATAGTAACAATGCTCTAAGCGTAATCTGCTCCAGATTCAATCATACCACACTGGCTTTTATTCAATAAACAGAGCTAGACAGGGGGCAACTGTAAGATTCGGGCTGAGATAGAGTTACTCCTATTATGGCCACTAATGCTGTTCCAGAAGGAAGTATACTTTAACGATTAGTTGCCGAGATGTCTCAGGTTTGCAGAGTGAGATCTGCGGCCGCGCACGTCAAGGGCTTCACTGATTGGCTCGGCTCTGAGAGGAGTTTGTCTGCAGCCTGACAGCACCCCCTGTCGCCACATCTGCTCACCACTCCCACGCAGACGGCGCATGAAGGGCTTCGGGTCAGTTCCTCTAGTCTGGACCATTCAAAACAATCTCAGCGAATTAGAGAGGTCACAATGTTAAAAGTGATTTAATTCGAAACAAGCCACAGCTTTGGTTAGGTTTGGTGAAAATAAATACAACGCCCCTTGAACGTCTGAATGAAATTAAGGACTATAAACAAAATATTTGCACTTCTGCATTAAGTATCCCTAAATATGTTGGAAAAAACAAATGTTTGGTTATGTACACATTCTGGTGATTTATAGCAATTGGAATCATGAATTCATGAACCATCCCTAAAATTGTTAATCCACTAAGCACAAAACACCACGTGAATATCATTTCCTACCTCATATAAGATTATGGTATTTTAGAATAAAATAATCATGAATGATGTTTATATGTGAGTAAATATTTTTTTCGATTTCGTAAACAGATATCTGTTTCCCTGGAGGTATTTTGTACTTTACTGTGATATTACAGGTACCCACTTATGATACAGCGTGGACACGTATTCCTCTATCATTGTAAATTAGGGAGACATCATCTTGAAATAATTTGTCTTGTTAATGTTACGAATTTCCTGAAACGAATAGCGTCCATATGCGCAGGAAGAGCAATTAAGGCTTGAGTTTACATATTTTACCAAAAATCGATTGTTTCGTCGCTGGTATTTCTCTACAGGTAGTTGGTATTTCTCCAGATGCCTTGCTTTTAATTAATTCAGTAAGTAAGTAATGAAAGAATATGCAGTTTTTGTTACTCTGCATCAATATTCAATGATTGCATATTATAGTTTCCATGTGTATCCTATATCCGTAGCGTTTAACTAATCCCTTTTACTACGCAATTCATATCTCTTATTCCTATTTTGTTACGGTATCCGCCAGGAGATAATCTGATAATCGGGTTGAAATCATTAACGAGCATAATTGATTTTGTCTTACATATCCCACGATGGAATGTGTTATCAGGTTACAGCGCGTGTTGATTACACGTATGCTGTTGATACTTGCCACATTCTCGAGAAACTTACATTTGTCGGAATTTTGCGATTTAAAGGAAAGTGAGGAAATGTCCCGAATGAATCAAACACCAGGCTAAACAAAACGAGAGTTTTCTTAATAGTACGAAAAAGGCGAAGAAAGAAATAAAAAGAGCAGAAATAAAGCATCTTGAAATAGTTTGAAAAGTTTATTCGTCGAAGAGCTGGATCATATTTGTAGCGATGAAGTAATATTGATTTACTTGATCACTACGCTTTTGTTTTGGTGTATACATATCGGTCACAAATATAACATCAAGGCTGAACTCTTCTTCAAAATGACACTGCACTTATGTTAAGATGAATATCTTACTAAGTATCTGATCCCTTCTTCTTTTTTTGTCTTTTCACTCATTTTCTTTCTTTTTCGCTGTAGCTTCCGCTTAGTAAGATAGTGTATGGTTAAGATCATACAAGGCTGTTATGGTATGAAGTGGCTTTAGGGGAGAAACTTACACGACTCATCCGTGAAAACCATTTTGTACTGTATACTGTACTGTACTGTACTGGTTATTGGCCGTAACAAGAAGGCATACAAATATCAGAAATATTCAAGTGAACACTGCAACATAGAGGCAGAGACATCAATCAATTTGAGTGATGTTTCTGATAGAGAGGACCATGTAAACTTACGCACCCGAAAGATACTAAAGTAGTTATAACAAAAGAACTGCAAAGTGTACTGAGGTAACAGGAAAAAAATTACAGTAACCTTCTGAGGTATAACACGGTACACCTATTATAATCACTATATCTAGTTATGTTGTTAAGTGAACAAAAGAATAGCATATCTATTTTATCGTTGCTACACTTCTTTTAGGCTTCATACATATGTGTCTGGTGTCATCTTAAAAGTTTACTCGTTCTCTCGACAAAGCTTTACTATCTTTTTGAGAACTATTATCAGAACTAATCAAATACTTTCCAATTATTTTGAATTTATTTTTTAGATACGTATTGGGGACATACAATCACGGTGAGTTGATGGGTTTCGAGGATATCTTCTTGAGTTATCAATTATGTGGAATTTAAGAAAACAAACTCTATACTAATTTGTACCTTTTTGCCATGCTTTTCTTTTTTATTAGTGTCGGAATTTTACCCTTTGGAAGTTAAAATGTAAATCCTTTGCACAAACTTGTAATTGATACATGAAAATATCAACCAATCAGATAGAAGGTTATTTACTGCGGTCATGATGACACTTCTGTCGGTAAACCATTAAACCATCAACCCTTCCAATACCGAGGCTACTTTCGTCCAAAGCACAAGGATGCAAACATTCTTTAAACCCATCTAAACCATGTGTTGTTGGTATTCATTAGATAGTTGTCGCTGAACACTCTCAGATGAGTACCCATTTGCCAGGGTTTCAGTCAGCTTTATAGCCTTTTTGCATCATTCTGTATTGGGTTAAAACAGCACAAATGCTTATAATACTAAATGCGTATAGAAGTAGCATCAGTATCCTTATGGTGAGGAGACGAGTACCCATTTGCCAGGGGTTCAGTCATCTGTATAACTTTTTGCATTATTCTGTATTGTGTTAAAACAGCACAAATGCTTATAACACTAAATGCGTATAGAAGTAGCATCAGTATCCTTATGGTGAGGAGACCACCAAGAAGAACCAGGCTTCCCACACTCGTGCTAACTCCATCATCAGCTCCTCTTTCAACTAATTTCTACGTGTCAGTCGAGTGAATACCTCTCCGATCAGCACCCTTGGCAGATGTTTCCTCGGCGCTTCATTAGAAACGTGACACCACGCCCATTAAGGCATCACGGAAACACTAGCCAGAAAACCCTGCCTGGTAAAACTTTAATCAATGGCACAATGCTCAAATTAAAATTCTGATATTGTGTCTTTATGTTGTGAGCGAGTGAGGTATAATTGGGGAGTTGAGGCGAGATAGGTGTGAGAGGGGGCAGGAGATGGGAGGAATTATAGGGTGAGAAGACAATGTCTGCTCGCCTTCTGTGTCCATCCTATGACCATATGGTGGAGAGAGAGAGAGAGAGAGAGAGAGAGAGAGAGAGAGAGAGAGAGAGAGAGAGAGAGAGAGAGAGAAATGTGTGTGAGAAAGAGAGCGTGTGTGTGTGTGTGTGAGAGAGAGAGAGAGAGAGAGAGAGAGAGAGAGAGAGAGAGAGTATCTGAAAATATTGAATTTTTTTTTACATGGCCACTTTCTTGATATGATTGAAATAGGGCATCCTCTATCCATTCACGAACTTATTTGAGAGAGAGAGAGAGAGAGAGAGAGAGAGAGAGAGAGAGAGAGAGAGAGAGAGAGAACTCTGAAAGGACAATTGAATGTCAGATATCTGGTGGAATCCATTTATCTTTGTATTACAAGTAGTTGTATTTTTTACATAGTCACTTTTTTATATGATTGAGAATGGACTCTGCCCCTACTATCCTCTACCCATTCACACACTTATTCACACACTCAAGTGGTAAAATACCTAAAATGATTTCCTAAGTATGTATGGTCTGTGATAGATGTATTTTGAAACAGTACTTCCAGGTATTGTAACATTGGGACATACACTCCATCTAGGGTCCTACCCGCCCATTCACCAAAGGTCCATTAGCTTTGCCTGGTACCTTATACCTTCTTTCTGGACAGTAATTGGCGGACACTTGGACAGCTAGGATCCTCCCTAGCAGTTTGCACACACTGGGATCAGGCCCGGTGTGGTTTTCTATGCCCCTCGCCCCTAATTGTCCTAATCCACTTACCCTTCTTTACAACTGTCACTGCTGTAGCGGCCTCAGTCCTGCAATCTAGCCAGTTCTTGTCGGCATGGTGGCATTTCCCGGGTCACTGGACATCTACACACAACATGGCCACCTGATGGGCGTCTCTCTAATGGCACAGGGACCCTAAATCAACAACAGTAAATCCCCATTTAGGCCCAAAACTTTCATTTTCATCATTATCATTTGATTTTTAAACGAAGCTTTGATTTATTTATTTTTTCTCAAAGTTATATATATATATATATATATATATATATATATATATATATATATATATATATATATATATATATATATATATATATATATATGTATATATATATATATGTATATATATATATATATATATATATATATATATATATATATATATATATGTATGTATATATATATATATATATATATATATATATATATATATATATATATATATATATATATATATATATATATATAGTGCATTTACATATGTATGCATGTATGTATGTATGTATGTATGTATGTATGTATATATGTACGTACATGTAGATGGAACCACAAAATTAGTTCATGCGAAGAACACTTCCCCAGAACGACTTTTAGTACCGATCGTCATGAACGTGAAGTATCTGAGTAAAAGGTGGCTTTTCTGGCAGCCTCGACTCTATTGATATGATGCACACTTCGAAAAGAAGTGTCTGCTTCTGCTATTTCAGGGATAACAAGCCAAGGAGAGTATAGGTAAAATAGCCTGTAGCTATGGCATGACTTACAGATGTCTGTAAATCCTTTTAAGCAATCCCATTCTCTTACCAGTCTCACGCGAGAGGAAACCATGAGATAGGCTTTCAACAAAGCTAATCCCTAAAGAAAACTTCCTGTTTAATTTCAGTCTTGTTAATTTCATAGCTTTATGGAATGCGGTTTGAAAGCCTATGGGCGCCTCTCATCCATTGAAAACCTTCCAGGGGTATTGAAACGAAAAGAAAAACCACGCAAAAGCCAAAGATACCGTTAATAGCATGTTTTGGCACTAGTTTGTGCACTTTATGCATATTAGAAAAAAGGTATTCAAGAACATAGAGCTGGCAACGAAGCAGTAGTTTATTGACGTACGTTATTAGGGTAGCGGCGAGCTCTATATTATACCATAAACAAACAGAGCGAGGTCTATCTTCCCACTGGAGACATTCTCTACCAACAAATAATACTACTGACCACTGTCCGCCATTGTCCGGAGTGCACGCGTGATTACTCTCCCTCCGGCCATAGTGGCTATTGGCATCTAAATCTCCACACTAAAAGGAAATATATATTATAGCTTAGGGTTTTAATCTTCCATTAATGCTTACTTGGGTATTGTCTAGGTGTTTGTGTAGGGTGTTAGGGCATCATAGGCACACTCTACCCGTCTCTAAGGGTTCATAAGAGACAGGTAAGGGTTCCTCTTAGGCCATAATCCCTCTTGTAAACAGCACAACAATCAACATAGCTGACTGTCTAACCCGCAGCAGGTACTCAGCCGGGCTCTCATTCGAGACAGTCCTTCAGGTGAAGATCAAAACAAGTCTTCCACACAAAACGGATATTTAGAATTAGGAAGCTCGTTTGAAGGGGCTTACATACGCTCGCAAACAGCGAACGAATGATCCTTTTAGAGAATTACTCTAAACATGAAGACGTGTCTATACGGTCTTTTCACACAATCTTTGTGAATATATTTTTGTGTATGCTCAATTTAAAATTGATTTTTAAATTTTGCAAAAAACAACAACACATTTTTTCAATGATTCCAAATTATTTCCCCGCTAGCTTAGAGAGCTCATTAAAGACCTATAAAGGTATTGTGTTCTATGTTTATCGTATTTATATACGTTTCTACAAAATAAACATACACATTAATTGATCTCACAACAATTTTTTTCGTGTACGTTTCTATGTGATAAACATACAAATCAATTGATCTCTCAACATATTTAAAATCATAATGGAAAACAGAACAAAATAAACTCACGATACCAACAAACAAAAAGTCTATAGATGCAGAAATAAAGCAAAGGTACTGGTGGACAAGTCAAACGAACATAAGTAATGTAAAATCATGGTTCTATAATTTACCCGAGATAAAAATAATTCAAAGATTAAAAAAGAAGAAAACTTAAGTAAAGTAAAATCGTGGATCTATAACTTACCAGAGAGGTGAATATTGTAATAGTGCCATTTGATAAGTATATTTCATGTGACAGAAAGCTCTACCTAACTAGTTCTTTTCGATTTGCAACACACCTACATGAACAATGTAAGCTTCTCAGAGCAAATCAATGTGATTTTCAACACCCTCCAATATCTTCAGCACATGCGTAAGTAGTAGTAGTAGTAGTAGTAGTAGTAGTAGTAGTAGTCGTCGTCGTAGTAGTAGTAGTAGTAGTAACTGTAGTAGTAGTAGTAGTAGTAGTAGTAGTAGTAGTAGTAGTAGTAGTAGTAGTAGTAGTAGTAGTAGTAGTAGTACATTTATTTGCTGTAAATTGTATTACAAAATTGTGCAACATACAAAAGGAACAGAAACAAAAACAAAAACAAAAAAGTTCAAGGTGAGCATAAACAAAAGATTTGTTGAGATTATGAGTCGAGAATTTCAAAAGAAGACAACAAAAAAAATAGATGCTTTCAGTCGAACTAAGTATCTCTAAAGAAATTGCTTAGTTAGGCGACTCTGTTATTTAACATGGTGGCTATTGATGAGCTCTGATATAATTATATCAACCAGTTAACCTCTTATCCTCCCCCTCCCCCCAACCGCTGAGCAACGAGAGTTGCAAATGTCATAACCTTTATTTATTCTATTCGGTTTGATTAGATTTGAACTCAAAGCAGGGAGTTGTTAAAGATTACATGCAACCCTTTCGTAAAGTAAATTTCGCCACGTTACACTATTTACAATGAAAATAGATTTACAAGAAAAAGTTTTAAACAAATATTTTCTTGTGAAAAATAATCGTTATTTGAGTTTGTACTGAATGAGATAAGGTAATTATCAACTTCCTGTATAGTAATACTTGCTGTAACTGAAGTTAATTGCTGCATACATAAACATAGATAATGGTTTGTTTGGACCTAAAGGGACCATCAATTATCCCTTATCAATATCGATTAGTTTGCAATGGTAAATACCCACGGGGCACTGAAATATGCACTGCTTGCTTGGAATAAGTTCATTCCGCTACTCATTAAAGTTTCAACGGTTAGTTGTGGGAAATTAAACGTCCGGTATAAGTGGTGTTGAAATCTTCTTTAAGCCGAAATGTCAATAAACAAGATGATAGATTAGTCGTTTGACCAAAAGATAAACTCTCTTATCATAATTCCAAAGAAGTATTTTTTGTAAAACAACACCTTAAGCACATGGCTCGATAAATAAGATTGCGAGAGTGATGGAAACTGTGTTTGCATATCCACTTCTATCGCTCTTTTCAGAAAATGTCATTTGAAAATTGGATAAAGTTGACAAAAGTATATGTTCATGTGTATTTTGCTAATTATAAAAGTAACATTTGTGAGTAGTTGATTATTTGGAACACGAAGTATGTGTTAATGAAAAACAAGATCTTGTAGATAAGCAAATAATTGGTTTCATAACGCTTTTCGGATGCAGACATATATTGTAAGCAAGAATTGTTTGCTTAGTTCTTTTTTCTCTAAAACAAACCTTGTTCTGATTCTGATTTAGTAAATAAAAAGTGTCCGTAAATAAACCACGCACTGCTGGATGTTGAATGTGACTTCGTCATTACCATGCATCGTCAACAAATATAAACCATGTTGATGCGAAAGATATAACTCCTATTTTGTGAACCCCCCCCCCCCAAACACACACACACAAACAAGGGGTAATTTAGTGTGTGGGGGGGGGGGGGGGGGGGTGGGGGGCTGTTAGATCAGTAGTGCTACTCTGCCCAGAGTATATATGAATCTGAGAGAGTAGGTCGAGACATAGTTAAGAGTCAAGAAACATGTTGATGTTCAGGATATTGTGCCATTCTCTGTCAAACTTCTCCAGCACAAATTAGTCAAATAAATGTCAAGGTCCTATCTGCCGCATGGCATGGGGTAGGGGGAGGAAACGGAAAGGGGGGGGGGGAGAAGAATTCCTGGCATGATCCCCAAGAAACTGGCACCCTGACTACCCGGGTTGTGTTTACACAGTAAGGGACGTGGCACTAACTACCTCCCTGAGCCCAGAGCCACTAGCTTGTGAAATTGGTATTAATGACCGATTAGGGGGCCACCCCCTTCCCAGTCTATTGCGCAACGCGGAGCCCCACTTCACTTTGGCACTGATAGCGCTCCGGGGGAGCATCACTTAGCAAACCCTAAGAAAAACAATGTAAATCACCGCCAAATCTAAAACCTCATAAAAGCCACAACTAGGGCGTGTTTGTTGTAAAATTTCGTCAACGTCTTTATCCCGTGCATGCTTCAAAGGCTCCCCCTTTGACCGGTTGGTCTATCTTAGGAAGGATTTAGGAACCCGAACAATCCCAATACCTCCCCGCCTAATTTGCCCCTTAAGGCCTAAGATAAACAACAAACACCGGGCAGCAATCTACAAATAAACCATTCAATTGCGGAGAGTTTGTGGTAACGGGAGGAAATCCGATACGTGAAATACTTCCATTCTCAAAATAACAAACAGTAGTTTATCCCGGCCATAAAAAGGCCTAGCAAAAGCTCCCAAGATGACGGCGTCTCAATGGAGTGATGTTAGTTGAAACTTTGGCATCTTGGGGAAAATGGATAAGAACAGACGTCAGCTATGCCGCTGACAATGGCAGCCACGCATGGGGTCCCTTACATTTATTTACCTTCACTTGTAGGGATTCTTCAACTTGTCACTTTCTCTAAATGCATATATGCGAGCAGATTGCATCGATAAAAACTGTATGATGTAGGTATTTTAGGGAATGGGTACACCCTCCTTTGAAAGCATTGTTGATGCACATAGCATCCGAGAGATTCTGTCAGATAAAAGGCTTTTGCCTTGCTCTAAGATGAAGTATGATACTAATGTGTCTAGCTTTTAAGAATGCAGATAGAATATTTATCTATCTATCTAGAAAAAGATCATAACGCTCTCACAAAATGATTATTGGCTACGACGAAAAGGTGTGGAAAGTAGAAACGGAGGAAAAGAAGTACGTTTAAGGTAGCTTATGGGGTTATGTTTGGGTTGAAAAACTGAAAAAAACATGCATAGTATTTTAAACGGAGCTCCTATCCGCAATCAGAGTTTTGACTTGTACAAATAATACAACCATGTATCTCGACATGACTGCTAAGGTAGGGTCGACCAAACCATGTATCTCTGATTTTTGTTGGAAATGAGAAAAAATTTATTTTTCAACTTCTAGATTCCATGACTTTACTTTTAAACTAAGTCAAAATTAAAACCAAAACAAATACTGTAGTACCGAATTTCAAAAGAATCCGTTGACATTTGATCATCAAAATGCTTTTTTGAAGCTGCCATGTTTTGGCGGAATTCAATTAGGAGAAAAAAGCCAAAAACATTTCCTTTTTATCAATTTCTGCAAAACGCTTGTTTTTTTCTTTTTCTTAGCGACACACACACACACACTGGTACATATAACACGAAACAAAAAAACAACTTTCTGTACAAAGTTGGAGGATTGTGGATTATGAGACAACACTCTTCAATGTCAGACCCTACATTTTGTCAACATCTGATAAGATTTCCAATATTACCCTAAAACTTTTCTCTTCTGTGTTCATGTCTACGGGCAACTATAGAGAAGTCTAAACATAACCGTTCTCAATATCCCCTGCGCTCATGGCGATGTATGAGCAAAGGGCTCTTTCAAAGGATGTTGCAAAGAGCTGACAATACCCTGGACAGGAATGTGAGTATCATGGAAAGGTGTCATTCTAAGGAAGATATTGTATTCCATCCCTGGGTAAACTTTCCCTTGAAAGCTGTGTTTGCATTTGTACTAGCGCTAGAAAAATAGTCTTCAAGTACAAACTCGGCCTGTTTAGCAAGTTAAGTGAATGGCTTGATTTTGCAAGGAGTCGGTTAATTCAGTCTAAGTGTCAAGTAAGCCGGGGAGGTATCAGTACATTCTCAACTAGCTTTACACTGGAGGAGGGGGGTCAAGTCGAGCCTGACCCCTAGAGACGGGCGCAAACACTTGTTTGAGTTTGGCTGTAATTCTGTCTTTATCCCCTCGATCAGCGCCAGGTAGGTTTCAGCGTGATTGTGATATATGATCGCGAGAAATTGATTCCAATGTTGGATTGCCTTTGTTCCGCTAAATTCCTGCACAAATGGCTCGCATTTACCTAAAATTGGGGAAATGGGATTAGGGGCGGTTCACACGGAACAAACTCACACAGGTGTTGCCAAAAGTAGTTCCTTTCAATTTTGGTACACATATCAGGTTTTCTGTACCTACATAAGGGTACCTACATGGCTCTATACTAACGTACAAGTCTACATGACACATCACTATAAAGTTGACTAAAGCCACGCCTTTTATGTGCAGTTATCCTTATACTGAAAACTATCTAACATTTCCCGGGTATATGTATATATAGGTCTACCAAAAGACGTAGAATGATATGAAAGTATCATACTAGAATATCCAATTATTTTTCAGTTCATCTTCTATACTCTTTAACCAATATTATTTTACTATAGGTTGTTGAATATGTTACTTTGGTTTGTCTAAACACTACAGTAAATACATGTCTTAAACTGCCTTCACTTGAGTGTAAGTGCCATCTATTTCGATGCAGTTGTTTTTCAAGCGTCCATTCTTCTCATTCCCTATCAATGGTGTATCGCCAACCCCCTCTCCTCAATAAATATTTGGCTGTTTGATTAACTTCAAGCTTTATGCAATTGACTTTATTTCACCCACATTTCGTTTCTAAAAGGAGCGTCCTGACTTATGAGGGCCAGCTTGCCACAAGGTGTGTCTGACCTATGTACAAGAATGGGCGACTGAGCAAACTTATAACAAAACTCGAAATGCCCTTAGTCTTTAGAGTGGTCACGTCTCAAGGCATCTCAGTTGTACTTCGTCGACAAAGAAGCTCATGTTTCTATCAAGGTGGCATTCTACCTCGCCAACTCAATGCCCACTGCACAACAGGTTCCAAACTGGCTTGGTAGGAAAATGTCACATTATAGTATTTGTCCTAATATTTGGAGTAGAATTGCGCCTATTGACAGAAATAGCGCTTGTAGGGAGTAAGTGTAACATTTTCTCGGGTGGCACTTGAAAGGAAGGGTAGGCAAAAATGCCTGGCTTATTCAAACGCCCAGACACTCTTTACAAGCTCGGTTATTCAGATCCATTTTGTAATTCTACCCCACACGGCAGATCCCGACATGACTGCTAAGGTAGGGTCGACCAATCGCCGCTGACCCCCGCCTTGGACTTCTTAAGTAAGGGCCCATGCTTCCCTGTCATATTTACCCGCAACTGAATAACCAGGTGTCCCTCTTATCAACATCATCAGCGGCCCGACTGGTGCGCACGTGGCCCGGAAGTGAGCACTCGTAGACACAACAAGGTGTTCGCTGCAGCCAATTATCCCGACAAATTCACAAATCACCAAAGTTACTCTTACAATTGCGCTGTAGAAAATCTGCTCGAAAATATCAATAACCTCTTGATCTAAGTTTCTGACTATTGAGCACCCCTCGACAGGCCTTTGCGTGCACTCGCCAAGATTCTTTTTATCAAATTGCAAATTGGCGAATCCCGGATCAATTTGCGTGGTCGCTATCTTTACGAACCGCCGATGATTTGGCAGGAAAATCAGCGTACCTATACAAGGTGCTGGTAACGTATCTCTATGAAATCAAACCTGTTTGCAGATAATTGAAAATTGACGAACACCCAGGGAGCTATCAGATGTGTAGGTGATGTTGAAGGAATTTCTTTTTTTTTTTTGAGGTTAGGATTTCATTTTTTTGTGCAAGCTCCATGCATGCGGTGTCAGTGGGGGACATATAAAGTGTAGTATGAACGCCAAAAAGCTCTTGGGTCAGATATCTAGGTGATGTTGAAGGATTATTATTTTTTTTTTGGGGGGGGGGGGGGTTAGAATATCATTTTTTTGTGCACGCTCCATGCATATGCATGCAGTGTCAGTGACGGACTGGAGTGTAGTATGAAAGCCAGAAAGCTCTGGTGTCCGATGTGTTAAGAAGATGTTGAAGGATTTATCTAATTTTCTTCTTTTTTTTTGGGGGGGGGGGGGGGGGGGGTAGGATTTCATTTTTGTGCAAGCTCCATGCATGCAGTGTCAGTGGGGGACAGGAGTGTAGTATGAAAGCCAGAAAGCTCTTCTGATGCTACTAATGGCACTCACGCCCAACCAAGAGCCGCCTCAAAATAGCACTCTACCAAGAGGCTCGATAGAAAAATAGAGGAGAAGGAGGAGGGAGAGATAGTGATCGTTATCATCCTCTCTCAGGAGGGCCATGGCGTGACCGGGGTGTTACCATGGCAACGGATCTCTTGGTATTACTAATCAGAAGGGCAAAGAGATTTTGGGGCAGAATGTGAGAAGTAACAGACCAGGCACTCCTGGCGAGGCGATCCAGCCCCCGCTTGGAAATCACATAATCCCGCACTCAAGTTACGTTGTTATTCCGGCTCAAAGTCAGGTATTAGGTTCGTCATGTCAGCTTGTATAACCAGAAGGCTTGTCATGTTTATGATACAGCCATATCTTAAGCGATTGATTTGCGGATAGAAGCGACGGAATATTGCAGATGTAGCCCTAAGCAGATTTCCCGCCATCTGAGTCAAGCGCTGCAGGCAGCAGATCCCCTCGGAATGCCAATGGCCTGAAATCGACAAGGCGCAGGGATGGGAGGAGAATCCTATTTCAGTAATGACTGGATTGCTCTCAGTCGGGAGCATCAAAACAGCCAGTTGTTTTGGTGAAATCCCCATGAATATGGAATTCTTTTTTATTATCGAGAATCTTATTACAAAGGTAGCCTTATTCATGCTTCAGTCAATCCAGATTTTAGAGACATACTTTTAAAAATGACTACTTCTATAGTATAACTTTAAACCTATATACTATAGGTATAACTTTGATATTTAGAGAGCAACTCATAGGAAAGAAAATATATTATATGTAGATGTTGAATTGAAACACGTTTTCTAGAATGTGATCAAGCTTTACTAACATTTCCACTTCAGCAAGTTTCCATCATGAATTAGAAGAGTGATAGCATGCATCTTCATGAGGTTATGTTCCAAATCACCCAACTTAATTTCAAAGATGTGTATACATACTTATTGTGTTAGCAAAAAGTACATCATCAAACATGTTCAGAGGAGTGGCTTTGTATCAGACGGAAATTGACTGGTATGTACTTGTAAGAAGGATTAACGATTCCCTCGAGAGAAGTACGTACACATGGGGGGGGGGGGGGGGGGAATTATCTTCATCCCCAGACTCCTCGCCAAATTGTAATGTAATGTATTGTATGTTTATCAGACTTGAAAATACATTCGCATTTAATGGTTGTGCTTGATGACGTGCTTGCAATCCGCAGATATTTAAACAAAAACAAAAAAGGAAAGTAAACAAAGCAAAAAAAATTAAACCTTTTTTGATAACTTGTTTTTTGATAACGATTCATTTCTCATTCCTATAGAAATACTAAGCATATAACTCCACTAAATGCCACCCATACCCAGGTCGCCTACATTGATATACAGTTCATCAGGTATATAGTAAAACAAATATCCATAATATTTACCATGACATAACTTTGTCAAAATACAAATGTTTGTACAAGTTTGCCCTCTCCTGTCTTGTGTTCTGTTTTACTATGTTAATATATCATCAAATACTCGTTTGATATATGATACACGTTTACTGTTTCATAACATGCCATTCCTCTTTTGCTAAATATCAGGTTGGCTTAAATGCTGAATAGGTTTCTCTCAAGTATGTATTCTTTTTGAATTTGTCGAATAGTGGTGATTTGCCGAGTTAATCTATCCGAATTTAGCGTTTTATTTTTGTGTTGTTTTTAACGACAAAGTGGGTTATTACATTGTTTGCCACTTGTAAGTGATATTTGTGTAATTCTCAGTCCAAACGAAATCGCAAGTTTGGCTATAAAGTGTATAGCGGTACACGAAACAATACTGCTTTTATCAAACTTGTCAAATATTTAAAGCAATATGGGTGTATCAAAACAATACAAGCTAGACAAGTTGTGGAGCTCATACCAAGAGTAATCAAATGGATAATAGTTAATAGTAATATATTTATGATCTTTGATGGTTCTTAGAGAATGAATTGAAATACCAAATATATCTTTGTTTAGACGGGGACAGGGTAGGTTTGAGTACTACTGAACTATCTTTTGTGTTGTCACACTGTGGACTGAAATCATAACTCACATACCTTTTAAAGGAAATGATTATTCTACGTTTTCTTCATGTCTGGTTTATTCCCTCATCGGAAGTAACTGGTATTTTTCGTTATGAAAAAAATCTGCTGTGGTGCAATTTGTGGTATAATCATCTTTATATTTGTGTCATTGCACACATTCGTATTCTTCTACTTCGCAAAAGCTGATCTCAATAATGTCTGTGAAACATGTCTCGAATTATAAATAGACCACATCTAGACGTTAGATATCATTTCAATTGAATAAAATCAAATCACACCAAAAGTCGATATTGTATGTGTGACAATTCTCTCTGTTATATGCATATTAGTATAGAGTAGTATGTTTATTGACTGTACGAAAGTACAAAATCATACAATATACAAAATTTCCTCATAATACGAAAAAACATATATACAAGAACATAAACATGAAGGATTACATAGATAGAACAGAATTATACCA
>OZ012686.1:20698828-20718828 GCA_963942565.1 Maea johnstoni
GATGGAGTAATTTGACTGATTGAAGAACTCCAATTAGGCACGACTACCTGCTCTGATGACATCCCCAAACTCTTGCGTCACTCTTACATTTGGCAGGTCCCTTTGGGGTTCACTAAAGGTTTTACTTATTGGATAAAACTCGTCATTGGATTATGAACGAAAGCTAGTATTATTTAGGAAGAAAGTAAATAATAATATCTTTCAAAAATGTTTTGCGCCCATTTGGGTTATTCAAATACATTCATTTTCCCTTGAGACTCACATACACAACATATTTCCCTCCATCTTCCATATTAATTGCTACACTACTCTTGCTTGGTATCCTAGATGCGCAATTAAAGGACAGCCACATTCTTAGCTTCAGAAGAAATAAGTACGGGTATTTCCAAATACGATAGATACATTTGCAATATATTACGTGTGCGCCTAGGTACATAAAGGAACACGTGTAGCACGTGTAGGTGTATTGTAGTAAATGGTCACATCTTTCTTTTTGAGGGATATCTTACAGTCACCAAAACAAAAAATGTATCATAAACAAATAAAGAAGAAATGATAAATCACGTCCATATAACAGAAGCATCACGTGAACTAGTTACTCGCTATGCAAAACTAATATATATATATATATATATATATATATATATATATATATATATATATATATATATATATATATATATATATATATATATATATATATATATATATATATATATATATATATACATATATATTTATATATATATATATATATATATATATATATATATATATATATATATATATATATATATATATATATATATATATATATATATATATATATATATATATATATATATATATATTTATATATATTTATATATATATATATATATATATATATATATATATATATATATATATATATATATATATATATATATATATATATATATATATATATATATATATATATATATATATATATGTATATATATATGTATATATATATATATATATATATATATATATATATATATATATATATATATATATATATATATATATATATATATATATATATATATATATATATATAGAGAGAGAGAGAGAGAGAGAGAGAGAGAGAGAGAGAGAGAGAGAGAGAGATAGATAGATAGATAGATAGATAGATAGATACATATATGTATGTATGTATGTATATATATATATATATATATATATATATATATATATATATATATATATATATATATATATATATATATATATATATATATATATATATATATATATATATATATATATATATATATATATATATATACAGATATGCATGTATATGCACACCATTTTTTGTGTCATTGCTATTGGTAAATGACAGCTAGTAATCCACTATTCTAAGTGGCAGGTCGGTGCATCTTAGTATCCAGTCTATGACCAGGCAGTATATACATGCCCATAATGGTATACATTTTGCCTGCGTCTTGTGCGATATTTCTGAAACTCACATATTACTGTTAGCATTATCTAGTAAGAGAGCTCGCAGCAAGTAACTGTAAATATAGGAGGCACAGTGGCGCCACCTGTTGGTAGAATAAGTTTTGTTTTTCTGAACCGCTTTTTGTGTATTTTTGTTTTGTTTGTATGATTTTTCCTCACAGGCGTCATATCTCGATGTAGACGTGTTGGTGAGAGGCAGTGCGATTTTGTAATTTCACGATTACAGCAAATAAACGTACTACTACATACATTATCGAGTGTAAACACGTTTTTGTCAATTGCTAACATGGAAGTGTTAAACATAATGCGTGAGAGTAGTCGAGCTGATCATCCCATAGTTTATTATGCGTAGAACGTTCAGAGGTCAGGCACTATTAAGCTTGCACCTTACATGCTCCCTTTGTTACACCTGTCACCTTTCCTCATCTGTTACAAGTTCACCTTTGTCTTGCACCTTTCTTTGAGTCCCCATTGTCTCTCTTGATCCCGACGGGAGGGTGGCTTTAAACAGGCTAAATTATAGTTTAGCCTTAGTTTGACTCATCCTAGCCATTTAGTGACTAGGAGGAAGGCAGGCTGTTAGGAAATTACCTAACCAGCAATGAAATATGATACATTGAGCATCTGCGATGACACGTATGGCTAGGGTAAAGCAAAAAGGCCATCGATTCTATGAAGACGTTCACACTTTAATATATAAAACTAATTACAAATCTTCTATTCATGCTTGTTTTTCACCACCTCTGTTATGCAGATCTTACACGTGCTTTCCTAACTGGATGAATACGAGGAATATTGAACTAAAATTTACACAATAAATGAGCATTGTTTATTGGCCATACGCATAGTATGAAATACAATTGAAAATAAACAGACACAGTAAAGTGATACCAAAGAAAAAAGAAAAATGCTGTCATGCGTTAACCGAGCAGTATACTAACATAGAGAAAGAAAGAGAACATTTTTATATACAACTAAAATCGTACTCCAAGACACCATAGACAGAAGCACGTGGCATGTAATAGAAACGGTGGATTGACACAATGCTCCGCCATGTGATTGTTTTATACTTTAGAGATGTAATCCTTTAAGACTTTAGGCGATTAAACCCTCACACTGTCACCCTTTTTCGCAATACAACCCGTAATATACTTCTCACGATATCAATATGTTTCGTGTTGCTTTGTTGGTGACAGTTCAGAAAAAGTGTCATGACTCGAATTTTCTCTCTCTCTCTCTCTCTCTCTCTCTCTCTCTCTCTCTCTCTCTCTCTCTCTCTCTCTCTCTCTCTCTCTCTCTCTCTCTCTCTCTCTCTCTATATATATATATATATATATATATATATATGTACATATATATATATATACATATATATATATATATATATATATATATATATATATATATATATATATATATATATATATATATATATATATATATATATATATATATATATATATATATGTACATATATATATATATACATATATATATATATATATATATATATATATATATATATATATATATATATATATATGTGTGTGTGTGTGTGTGTGTGTGTGTGTGTGTGTGTGTGCGTGCGTGTGTGTGTAATTTGTTTGACGATTAAAGTGTACACACATGGCCATTAATGTATTGCAAACTCTCAACGGCACACATTTGATAATTTTGCAATCATTTATTAACTGTCTCTGGTTTATTGTAGAACAATACAAACCACAACTATCATATACTCGTTCGCACGTTCTTTACTCTTTACTCCCATTTTGGAACTCACTGTGGCAACGACACTCACTGGATTGCCTCCTATAGTATTAAGACAGATAAGAACACATTGATTGATTTGCCTTGCCCTTGCCTTAAGTGCTCAATGGATTGAATACCAGCAACGTACAAACCGCTCGCAGGCCAGCCAGCAGCCGCAGATATGTGTATCATATGATGTAGTTACATAGCTACAATTAGCCCATCAATGCCAAATGCTCAATGTGTTCTGACAGACCAGTCGCAGAATACCAGAGCAATCTAGAACAGACCACGCCGCAAAATGAAATCTAGCCATGTCTTACACAAATGATACCGCGGAGGCGGGCTAGATTGCCCAACACGACAGCTGACTAATCTATACACATATAAGTGAATTTAAGAAAATCCTTACAGATACCTGCTAATTGAAAATATATATAATGTATGAATATGGTTTTTATCCAGGAATTCGCTTTGATTTCCGATCTGTTTCCACATTATATAGCACAGGCAGTATCAGAGTACAGATAGAAGTAGTAGTAGTAGTAGTAGTAGTAGTAGTAGTAGTAGTAGTAGTAGTAGTAGTAGTAGTAGTAGTAGTAGTAGTAGTAGTAGCAGCAGTAGCAGCAGCAGCAGCAGCAGTAGTAGTTGTAGTAGTAGTAGTAGTAGTAGTAGTAGTAGTAGTAGTAGTAGTAGTACAGATTTTTGTGTCATTATCATAATCCTCAAATTTCGTACAGAAGGTGACATTTTTGTGTGTTCTATGTACCAGTGTGTGTTTATTCGTGCTGATACGAAAATTTTAAAAAACGTGCGCTTTGCAGAAATAGAAAAAATCGTGAGTTGCTGCAATTCAAATGATGTAGCATACCTTCATTTGATACTTCTTTCATGTGATCCTAGATAAGATCACGATAAACAGAGTGTACACTATCTGGTAGATTGCTGACATTGACAGCGTGTTTTTGTCGTGCACGGCGACATGCAGACGGTCCTAGGTCCTGCTGTGCTGCTTCTTAACCCTTATGCTGGTGCTGGATAATTTGCCTAACACAATTTTATGCGAAAAACCGGAAAATTTACTGAAACCCTGACAAATGGGTATTCATTTGAGAGCACTCAGCGAGAGCTATCCAATGAATACCAACATGACAGATGATTTTTAAAAATCTTTGATTTCTTGTGCTTTGGACGAAAGTAGCCTCAGCATTGGAAGGGTTACTGAATCCTCCTCCCAATGACCCGCAGTCTCACACTATACAGCAGTGCCCGATGTGGGGGTCGAGAGCTCCGCCTGACCAGAGGTTATTAGGATGTCTCAGCCGCAGATAACCACGGTCTGTTCGTTAGAGAAACAAGATATCCCACTAATGTGCTGGAGACTACACTCGTATGTCTTCTGGCTTCCCTCTTCACTACACACGATTGCCAATATCTTCTTCAAAATGAAGCCAATTTCTTTTTAAATATTGGAAAGATTAAAGAAGAACCTTCTGTTACATTCCAAGTCTCGTATCAAGTCAGGATTATTTGGGGTATGTTTTATCTGTCAAGATAAGCAATTTGTTGTGACTATTGTGACCATGAATGAGTTAAGGTTTGGGATGTCTGTACATTTCTAGACCTCTTTGCATGGGTACTCCCGGCTCTTAATTGAGCACATATCTGACAGCAACGCCCATGTACCATTCCGCCCACTACATTATAAGACCACCCACCCATCCACACAGCGCTCTGGTGAGGTGCCACCTACCACTCGTATACCTAAGGACAGATCATGGGCTGTCATCTTCATATTCTGTTCTTGCATATGTAGTACTTAATACTAAAACAGGGCGTGTGCAAGCATACCTAATACAAATAAAATGCTCTTATCAGAGATAAATACACTTACTTGAAATACGTACAAACACACACACACACACTCTCTCTCTCTCTCTCTCTCTCTCTCTCTCTCTCTCTCTCTCTCTCTCTCGTTGTATATATATATATATATATATATATATATATATATATATATATATATATATATATATATATATATATATATATATATATAACGAAAGAGTTCACATGTTTGTATGTGTGTAAACTCAAAGGTCAAATCAATTCAAACTTTTCACAAAAGTTATTGTTACTTCTCTTTGAAAATGTTGCGTTCCTCCATATACTATATTACTCGAGATATTTCGACAGCTCCTAGGTTTGTAAGTAGATATTTTGCAGCAAACATCGATTGAATCTTAAGCAACTGTGGGAGGCCATGTTTAATCTTCAATAGATATGGCGATTTTTACCAAGTATTTGGTAAACTAGATACTAAATGTCTATTTCAACGAATATTCCTTCACTGTTATCGTCTTATTTTCATTTTACAAAAGTCAATATATTCCAAAATATAGCTATGTGATATAAAGTCCTCTTCAAATCACTCTTATATACAAATTCTAAACTCAGTTCATATTTGGTTCCATAATTTAGAGGCCAATTACATAAGTATCCACTGATATGATTCCTATCAATGAATGGGAGTTTCCTCTCAAAACTAGATTGCTGATGACCTTAGACTTTTATTAGGCATTTGAAAAAATGGAATTTTATTTACTGGTAAATATCTCAAACCCGTGGTTTTGCTACTTTGAAATATATTGCAACACCTCGATATTAATCTTTCTCCCTATTAGAAAGAAAAACAGTTCCATTATCCAAAATGCAACTATAAAGACAATGCGGGCAACCTTTTATTTTAATCTTCTCTGGCACTCGCATAAATCATAAGGGGATGTAAGGATAGATGGATAATTATAGTGGGAGCGGTTGAAGTAGAATTTTTTCAAAATTGGGATTATAACACACTTTTCAGGAAGAATTATTCCGATTCGTCTATTTCATGTCTTACCGATAAACACATTTCTGGACATTTTGTCACCATAGACGCAACTAAATTGGTGGAAAACTGGTGCCACAAGAGACATTAATTGAATTGGAAAGTTCGAATTTGTTTAGAATACACCTCAGAAACTAGTGCTGGCTAGAGCTATAATGTAGCACATATACACAGAACAATATGGTTGCATCAAACGCAGTGAAAAATAAAACAAAGTTAGTGTTCAATTTCAGGGATTCTAGAATTTGGACTATATACATTGAGTTATCAGTAATGAAATGTATAATTATGTCTAAATATTCCTGTATTGTCTCGACCCACTCCTACAAATGTGTAACCATTATAGAAAAATACTCGTTAAGTTAACTCTTGTTTAGACGGTTCTTTGTGAAAGCTGTTATTAGCTAAAGCATAACATAACTTCATAACATAAAACTATTTTGCTTATACTTTTTAACTCACAAGAACCAATAGATTATTACATGTTTCAGAAATATTACATCCTACCAGTTTGTAAAGATTTCGGGAAAATAGTATTCGAGAAAACTGGTAATGGCAATTGAAAATAATCCCTGGCTTGATATGATCCGATTTTTGACTTCTACTGCATACTATATGGTCAAATGAATTTCTGAATGTCCATGGTTATGTTTCCCTGCTCGTGCAAGTTAACCCTTACAATGCTTAGGCTACTTTCGTCCAAAGCACAAGGACGCAACGATTGTTGAGACTCGTCTACACACTGTCATGTTGGTATTTATTGGATAACACTCGCTGTGTGATCGCAGATGAGTACACAAATGCAAGGGTTTCAGTGATTTTTCAGGTTTTTGCATCATTTTGTGTTGGTGACTTCATAGAGGGCTCATAAAGCTCAGAGGTGCTAGAATAATTCAAAACCAAAGTTTCCAGAATATATACATGTAGATTCAGTATGATACGATAAATGATGAGCTTGAATTAATATGTACTCATTAAGTAGCCTTTCACATATTACTTTGTCCAACAGATTAAATCGCGCCATTTTACTTCTATCAAAAGCAAGGAGGGTGTAGAACAACATATGATATCATAGTTAAAGCAAGAACAAATGCAACAATTAAATACATGGACATAGTGAATATAAATATACCAGGCATGGGACGTTCTACTTAGCCACTCTAGTATCATTCATATTCATTTCTCCTTCAGTTTTTGTGGTAACTATTTCATATGATAAAACAGATGATTATGGAGAATGTCATGTACTTTATCAAAAATAACTAAATATGAGTTTTCTCGTTAAGTTATAACTTAAAGTTTCCCTTACCGGTTACATCTCAACGTGCATTTTAAAATCCTCAGAACCTTTTTGGTAATGCCATATATAATACCCTAGATGACACATATATTCGATTCAGAATTCCAAATTTTCCACGAGTTTCAAATCTTAAACTCAATAGCTCATTTAAAGCACAGACAAGAGCAGCTTATTTTCAGAGTATCTTTTCAAGCTATTTTTAGGAGACATACTTATATATGATACCCTAGATGACACATATGTTCAATTCAAAATACCAAATTTGCCACGAGTTTCGACTCTTTATTCAACAACTCATTGAAATCACTGGCAAGAGCCCCTTATCGTTAGATATCTTTTAAGCCATTATTACAACGTAGGAGACCTACTACTGAGAAATTATTCAATTTTCCATCACCTTTTATAGGCTTACATCATTTTCTCTATCATTATGCTTATATCAATGCATGCATAACATTATATATCCATAGATTAGATTATAGAGGGGAACCCGAGCAAAAGCAGCTTGATTTTGAGTATCTTTTTAAGCCATTATTAGGAGATATACTTATGGGAAAATATTCAACTTTCTATCACCATTAAAAGGCTTACCCTATTTTCTCAATTATTATACGTATATCAATGCATGCATACAACTTCATACCCGTAGCTTAGTTTTTAGAGGGGAGTTCCCGGATGTTTGCCAAACCTCGTGGCATGCCTTTCCGGCAGCATCATCAGGTCTGACCTTTCCCCCACCTAGCGAGAAATAACAAACAGTATCATCTGATCAGTCTGCATGTTATAGTTGTTACACAACACCCTGGGAGCACCCCTTGCTGGTGCCCCTTGCTGCGCGCCAAAGCTGATGCCTCGCTGGAGCTTTATTCCAACTGGCATATCCTCTCATGCAAAAGGTCCAGAGGCATGTCCTGTCACCCTAGAACCACTGTATGCTGCCCGCTCTCAGCAGACATGGATTTAAAGCTTAATGGACACGCCATGAGTCATGGGGGTTACATAACTATTTCGTGTTATTGGCTACAGGGTGGGGTTGTACTTAGGTGTTGGTTTATAATATAGCAAGGTATACACATACACACTTAGCCGTATTGTAAAATTGTATATATTTAACAAAACTGACCGTGAACGATAATACATGTGTGTATGTGTGTATACTTATTTACTGTAATTTGAATTACAAAAGTTTGCATACATATAATATAAAGTTTTTTTAAAATCAATGGAATGTATATGAAAAAGTTGATGCGTAACCGCACAGATTTACATAAAATAAAACTATAAACATTATATATATATATATATATATATATATATATATATATATATATATATATATATATATATATATATATATATATATATATATATATATATATATATATATATATATATATATATATACTTCATGGCAAATAATAGTGCAATGACGCAAGTAGTCCGAAGATTACGATTTTCTTTATTTGTTATGGATTGCTCACAATCCTTGAAGATCTTTATGTTTGTTTGGCGGAACACTCTGACCTGGATTTATGTTTATTAGCCAACTATAGCCAGAGTGGCCTGAGGGAGCATACCAAGTATTCGCAAATTCTACATAAGAGCACTTCTTTTCATTCAAAGTAGTTTATTATATGAACATTGAATGTGATACGTGTGCTATATCTACAACTATAACGTATTACCAATTGAGGTCTAGTACAGCACTTGGAATCATAAAACATGTTTTTCAAAAGAAGAGGTTATCCTTGAAATATTTAATCATAATTGACGAGTTTTTAATTATGGCCAGTACCATGCAAAGTGTGCGGCCTCGTTTGGAAGTTGGGTATATGGCTAGCCTGGTTCGCAGGCTGGGTTAGGTTTAATATTGCCATGCCGCCACCACTACTGGAGATGTGTGAAGTATCTCTCAACCTATAGATGGCACCACAGTTTTCAGTTTGAAACTCAAGTGTTTACCCCTTGAACTGAACTGAACTAGGAGTGAAATCAACTAGGGTTAAATCAGTGAGACTAAGAAAGAGCCAGATAACACAGACGTGTAGCAAGTCTAGTATATAGAGCTTGAAGTGACCTTTAACACATGGCTGCACCCCTTGAGCGGACGCTCTGTGGCAGCGGTGGAAGCGATCTGGCAGGGCAGGGGAACGGTGCCGTCGCAGGCGGGCCCTGACTGCTCGCCACCCACCGAACACACACAGGGGGCCTACTACCCTCTCTACCTTCAACTCTCGCTAGATAATCAGAGTGACTCTTGCGCACCGATGTGTTCCGATACGATCCCCCCGTTGCGCATGCTCAGCAGGAAGCAGATGCCGCCACCAGCAGCACGTCCCTCCAAGAGGACTGGGGGTTGCTAAATGCCATCATCATGACAGAGGCATACTTAAATTTTGGACATTTGAACAAATACCTTTTAAGTAACTATGCGACGTACATGTACGTATACTCAAGAGGAAAGCTTATTTAATTGAAATTGTTTCTTCATAGTACACTGAACGATATTTCTTAGTATCAAAATTTCAAAGTAACCATCATTACCTCTTCATGCAATAAAATGCAGTTATTCTAAATGTGGGTATGGAAGACTGAACTAGGAATAAATTTACAAGGACCTGTCAGTCCAATGCACAATAGGTTAACGCATATAGCACAGTCAAGCACAACACAATGTAGAACTCTGGCTCGATTTAATCATGAATTATATTTATACTCTGGTATTTGGGTAGTTAGGTATTTTAGGCAAACAATTTACATCTGTGATATCTATGATAGCTGTATGTTATATGGAATTCAACAGTTTGTTTTTCCGGGACACATCCGGTCAATCAGCGCCGGTCGACCGGTTGTATTTTACAATAACCATACATCGGTCCTATAGTAGGCGATGCAGTCACGCATTAATTCGTATGTGTGGTCTCCTTTATATATATATATATATATATATATATATATATATATATATATATATATATATATATATATATATATATATATATATATATATATATATATATATATATATAAGTGTAACACATATACTAGTATTTAGTATGAATCTAACTGGTATATAACATTATTGCTTTGTTTTTGAAATGCATGCTGTATGATTTTTTATCGTTAAGAGATACAGTCAATAAACATACAAATACTAGATACTCCCAATTTACTTTCACTTGTTAATGGCCGATTAGGTCCCATAAACTCTCCATGATATTCAGCTCGAGGGGAGGGGTTGGTGATTGGATTCGAACGAGTCATAATCTGTTTAACCCGTTCCGTTTTCCAAGTTACGCTGTCAGCCAGATTTGGCAATGCCTGGCAAATGAAAGCCAGCCGGGATTAGACGATCATGGCTTCTGAATTGAAAGTCATTGAGTCGGAAATGTGAGGCGTATTATATTAAATATGTTTAACATGTTCGGGTCTGTTGTATGTTATCTATGCTCCACGCGGCGAATTCCCCCCGAGGCCCAGGGAAGAAAACCAACACTCAACAACAGCTGGGAATTTGTGTAAAAACAAAATAATCAGGAAAAACAAGTAACCAGAGGCCACTAAGAGGGTGCAGTGAAGTGTAGATAATGTATCGTACAATGAAACCCCCGGATCACACACACCGCTTTCTCCTCCGCCATTGGGACTTAAATAGCACGCGCAAATCAAAGTTCAAGGCCCCATAAGGCTCGGGGATACCTGATTCCGACCATCCGCCCCTGTCTATTTTTGATAGCCAACCCGCCCTGCCTGATTTTCTGTAAAAGTCCTCTCGGTAAATGTATGCGGAAATGGAACATATCCGTTTAACCCTTCCGATGCCGAGTCTACTTTCGTCCAGAGCACAATGACGTAAATATGTTTGATAACCATATATACAATGTCATGTTGGTATTCATTGGATAGTTCTCGCCGAGTGCTCTCAGATGAGTACCCATGTGCAAGGGTTTCGGTCATTTTTCAGATTTTTGCATCATTTTGTGTTGGCCAAATTAGCCGCCAGCAACATAAGTGTTGATAAGTGTAAACATGACCGTAGGGGAAGGAATCATATTTCGACCTATCCTATGCACCTATTTGAGAGGGGAGAATATAGACATACACTTACATGCACTGTATGTCCAGGCTGGCACCTGAGACGAAATAAATATGAAACAGTTAAACAACGAAGTGCTGCCGCTCCTTGACAACATATATGAGGGGTGGGCGACTGAAAAAAAAGCGACACAAAAATAACTAGTGAATGTGCCTCACGTATACTTGTTGGTAAACTTTTATCCCCGAGTTATTTTCAACGTGCATTCATAATAAATCAAAACAAAAGAGTTAGGGCAGCCTATACAGATAGCCTATTTAGATGTCATTCCTTATGGATAGATGGCACTGCGGTATGCTAGAAGGGTAGTTGGAAATATGGCCACAAGCCCTCATGTAGTATAGGTGCTACCATGAGTTTATAAGAAACAATATAAAACATTAATGCCTAGTAGCCAGGCTACCCATACTGACTGTGATCACGAATGTCGATCCATGTGGCTATTCATCTAAGCTGTGATCTATCAGTCTGAGGCCCAATCCACTAGGAGGCCTACCCTGATGGCTGTGTGGTCCAAGGCGTTGGCACTGACTGCTAGTTGTCTCTCATCACTGCCTAGTTCGAGCAACTCTAACTGCGGTACCGGCCGTTGTTTACTATATGCTGCATTTTGGCCTCCACCACAGTTAGAGATCCGAGCATTTAAAATTTGTGACTTGCGCCGAGAAAACTGGACGCTCATATGTATAGGTCGAAACACCCACTAAAACCAGTCACGTTCGTATCCAACCATGTTTATTTGTATATTTCTGACTTTATTTTATTGAAATCCATTGCAAGATGCCTGTTTGCATGGCCGGAACATGTGAGAAAGTTGCCAGTGAATGGGGTTCGGCGGTGGTTTTCGCCTGGTACTCCGGTTTCCTCCACCAGCTACAACAGGCTCGTCACGACTTAGCTGCAGTGTGGCAGAGGAAAAGTGTCGAAAACCCGAAATTCCAAATTCCAATCCACTAGCGTCGCCTCCTGGCGGCGGAAGTTGCAACTACTCCCCCTTCGCGGCTTTTCGTGGATGCCGAGTGCTGTACTGAAACAATCGAAGCGTGAGTCTGTTTTGATTGACAGCTGCAGTCCAACCAGGCGGCATTTCTCACTTAATGGGAAGTATTTCTGCCTAATTGCTGGCTTATAGGAAACTGCGCTGTAATCAAGGACGGTTAATAATCTATAATAGCTTCTTATTATCACCCTCATTTTGAAAATAGCAGCAGTAGAGCGTTTTAACTTGAAATCATTACACCTTCTGCGTGTATTAAATTTATACGGCCATTACACTCTATGTGAGCCACTGGCAGTGCTGGGCGCATGGCAATCATTGTGCTGCTCAATATATCAGTTCTCAGAATGAAATTGACAATCATTCCAGAGTTCTGAGTGCAAAATTTACACCTACACACATGGAGTGCAGTTACGGTTTAGAGAAAGGGATTTCATATAAAAAACAATACCGACATATTTTGATATTATGAATCATGTTTAATCGTAACGCAAGTAGTAGTAGTAGTAGTAGTAGTAGTAGTTGTAGTAGTAGTAGTAGTAGTAGTAGTAGTAATAGTAGTAGTAGTACAATGAAGTAGTAGTAGTAGTAGTAGTAGTAGTAGTAGTAGTAGTAGTGGCAGCAGCAGTAGTAGTAGTAGTAGTAGTAGTGGCAGCAGTAGTACAATGTAGTTGTTGTTGTAGTAGTAGTAGTAGTACAATGTAGTAGTAGTAGTAGTAGTAGTAGTAGTAGTAGTAGTAGTAGTAGTAGTAGTTGTAGTAGTTCCAGATGCACTAGTGTCCTTGAAAGCAATAATCTCAGTCAAAATTAAGACCGTATGTTTATATTTTCTTTATCTTATGTGTACAGGTATTTATGTATTTATTTCTGACAGCTGCATTTACCGATAGAAGACGTACATGTAAAACACTACTGATGATTTTGGTTTTTTGTCCATATAGTCAAGTAACTTATTTTGAAGTAGATCTATTTATTTTTGGATTATATATCTAGCTGTGCTAGTTAGTTGCCGTGGTGGCTGGCTGCTCTCGAGCCGCCCCTCAGCTCTCCGAGCTTGCACAATAAGCGCATTCAGCAAACCTTTGCGTGCGACAGGGCAGAGCTAGGCCACGACCAACCATCAGCAGGATTTCCTGACAGAAACAGAAAGTGCCTTTTACTCATTAATCTAAATTTAATAAAGTGCATTGTACGGCGATCAGTGCGCATGGGGACCGTGTCTCTGTATGGAGCAGCGAGTGGATCTCATCTACCTTGTGGCCATCAGAGGAAACCACCACCCCCTTCCCGGGCCTTACTACCCCTATGGCAAGCGAATTTGGAATTTCGATTTTCGTAACCTTTTCTGCCATATTGCGGCTACTTTGTGACTGGCAAGTTGTAACTGGTGGAGAAAATCGGAGTACCCTCTGAAAAGACCGCCTAACCCCAAGTCACTGGTATCATTCTCACATGCCCCGTTTAGGATTCGAACCCAAGTAGTGGTGGGAGACAGCTAGCAGTCAGTGGCAACACCTTGGAACACTCGTACGGCCACCAGAGCAGCCCCCCCTATGATGAGAACACTGACAATGATAAAGTTTTTGGGCAACATTACCAGGGGAAATTAAAGGACGATGTAATAATGTGTACCAAAATAGCGATTTATAGTAATAGAAGGACCGGAGAATACATCATATCAATGATATAAAAATATCCCCTTTTAGCCAATTAAGTTTAGAAGAATATCATGCTATAACAAATCAAAAGCAACAATTTCAGGTGATATGGGAAAGAGTTTATGAAGAGTTGACTATTATGTTCTCAAATCAAATTTCATAAAAACAAATATTAAGACCTACTTCTCCTGGATGAATATAGGTTGACTTAAATATGATTACCTTGTTATGTGAGAACCAGCACAAACAGTCATTATTGAAATGTATACCATTGTATCTATGCTATTTATATCATCAAGAAAGAAATGTATAGAAAATGAAGAAAAAGCAGTTTGCGAAGTTAAACTGCAGGCATCCAATTTTGAAAATAGTATATCTCTTAAGCACTCCACCTCTATTATACAACAACGTATGACAATGTTATTATTATTATTATTATCATTATTATTATTATTATTATTATTATTATTATTATTATTATTATCATTATCATCATTTTTATTATCATTATTATTATTAATATCATTATTATTATTATTATTATTATTATTATTATTATCATTATTATCATTATTATCATTATTATTATTATTACTATTATCATCATTATATTATTATTATTATTATTATTATTATTATTATTATTATTATTATTATTATTGTTATTATTATTATTATTATTATTATTATTATTATTATTATTATTATTACTGTCTGAATAGTACATTGCTATATTACATGTTATGACAAATAAAAATCCTGTTGCACATGTGTGCAACTTGTAACTGAAAAAAAATCTCTTAAGTTCTCTACCTGGCTAAATTTACATTTGTTACATCATATAGAAATAAGGATATGTTTAAGTATTCATATTGCGGCTAGGTCGTGACTAGCCAATTGCATCTGGTGGAGGAAACCGTAGTACCGGCGTTGAAAACCACCGCCTAAACCCAAATCACTGGCAACTTTCCCAGATACCCCTGGAGGGATTCGAACCCGGACAGTGGTGAGAGACAGCTAGCAGTCAGAAGCAACGCTTTATACCAGATGGCCCTTCACGTATATATATATATATATATATATATATATATATATATATATATATATATATATATATATATATATATATATATATATATATATATATATATATATATATGTATATATATATATGTATATATATATATATATGTATATATATGTATATGTATATATATATATATATATATATATATATATATATATATATATATATATATATATATATATATATATATATATATATATATATATATATATATATATATATATACTGTTTGTTAAACGTTTGATAAAAACGACCGAGGCAGGTGAGTTGGATATGCTTTTCCGCAACATGGTTTCAACAAAGTTTAATCTCACAGAAACCCAGGTAGTCTGTGATCCCAATTTGCCTGCGCTCAGGCGGGGTCCGTGCTTTAGTTAGGGTACCGTTCGTTTCTATGCCCTCGCGTGACGCTCTTAGAGCCCTTTCAATTTCCTCGGCAGCTTACTGACAAGTCGGCATCATTTTAATACACCGCTGCATAGGATATCAACAGTGAACTTCTACTAGCTTTCCTTAAGAGTGTGGCTGCATAAATGATTCCTGCGAAATTGGCCAAGTCAGCCAGTGTTCCATTGTGTTCTGAGACGCAAACAAGCTGTGGGGGCAAACAGGAACAATTTGGCCCGCTTTCTCCGGGACTGGTGCGTGCGGGGAGACTGCTGACGGACAATGGCTTTCCAAACAGGTGCCATGATTGTCTAAATTGAAACTTGCAGATAATCCCGGATAATTAAAGCTCTTCTAATGGATCCTGTGCTGCCGGGATAATGCTATAGCAGGCAATATTCTCTGATCCATTCTGTGCCTCTTTCTCAGCGCCATGTCTGAGAATAATGGTATGCTGTCTGTGAGATATGTTTTCTCCAGACGGAACAATTGCCAATAGTCATACGATGCACATAGCCCTTGATTTATGTCCATCTATTGAATTTGGAATTTTGTTTTTCGTCACCTTTTCTGCCATATTGCGGCTAAGTCGACTAGTTGTATATATTGGAGGAAACCGGAGTGCCCGGTGAAAACCTCGTCATAACCCCAAGTCACTGGCAACTTTCCCACATGCCCTTGGGTGGAATCCGAACCCGGGCAGTGGTGAGAGACAGCTAGCAATCAGTGGCCACGCCTTATACCACACGGCCATTAGGGCAGGCCCTATGATCGCACTGAAGCCAAAAGGTGTCTCAAAACTGACCGCAGTAAACTATTTGGAACACTGACATCTTCGAGGTTATATGGGTCAAATTTGTTCACAATCGGAGTTGTTTAAGTCTAATTCAGTGATAATGAACACAGTAGTTACATAATGATGGAAACGAATAACTTGTAGGTGTACACGTTTTGCAGGTGTTCATATTTAAAGGTTACTTCAAAGGTACAGTGCAGACATTTAATTCCTGCACTAAATGCGGGGGCAGCACGGGCATAATACACGACTGCACCGTATATTGCCGCCCAGACTCCTACATGTAGAGATGGGTGCATGGATGACCTCACAACTGAGCGTTGATTTGATTCGCACACAAAGTGGGTCATTGGTGTGCTTGGATCATCTTTTGACATGTTGTTCATGGGTGTTTGTACAACCAGGTACTAACAGACATCCAGTCGACTGGTGCAGAAATTAAATGTCTGTACTGTATGCATCAGATTGACAGTCACTGGCCACAGATGTCATTCTCATCAACCAACAGAAAGAATTGGTAACGGGAAAATACTGTATGCCACGAGAAATAGGTGTACATAACTGAATAGTTCATGTATACCTTATGTGTGTGTTTATTTCGTAAATAATAAAAATAGTAGGTATTGCATGTTTTAGAAAATGCATAATTAAAACACAGAAAGAAAGTCCTGTCTTACGACTATTTTTGCATGGTGAAGATGTTACGACTCCGGGATGCGAAAATGCAGCACGGATATGAACCTAAAATATCATATAATGCATTGCACAGCAACTATCATATCTGATAGTTGATAGTGTGTGGGGAAAAGTTCATCTCTAGCTAGCAAGTAGTCAAAAGGTCACATAATATATTTTTGAGAACCCGTTAAACTGTTACTATTGTTGTAGATTTCTCATGAGCACATTTGAATGAGAAATGTTTAATTCCTATTTTCCTATTGCATAGCATCATGATTACAAATCAAAATGGCTAATTGTATTACGATTTTATATGAAAGTAAGAAAATTGTTCAGGTTTCGATCTATTGTTTATTGTGAAATTTCTTACGAGCACATTTGAATGGATTCGAAGATATTCTGATCGAACTTTTCCTATTTCCTATTGCATAGTATCATGAATACAAGTCAAAATGCCTGATTGTATTACGCTTTTAGATGAAAGTAAGACATTTGTTCAGCTTTCGATCTGCCGTGTGGTGAACATTTATCACTATGACTTACTCAGCTTTTCATTCATTTTTTTCCGGAATAACGTTGAGCTGCGGATCAATACCAATGTCATTAATACCATCAATTCATGGTGGCACAGATGGTGCGCTGTAACAAACACAATCTGGCTTGGCTTTCAGTGATTTGTCTGCATTGCGGGTTACTTGCTAGGATACATTATTGAGATCCAGAAGATCTATTTCAATCCAGCGATCAACATAGACACGGAATCGATTTCACTCACATTCTGCTCTATGGCTTTTATATCGATGAACAATACATGAGCGAGCTACGTTACGACCCACTTCCCGATCTATAAAAAAAACCCTGCAAGTTAACCCTTCCAATATTCAGGCTATTTTCGCCCAAAGCACAAGGATGCGAAGATTTTTGAAAACCATCTAAAACCTGTCATGTTGGTATTCATTGGATTGTTCTCGCTGAGTACTTTCCGATGAGTACCCATGTGCCAGGGTTTCAGTCATTTTTCAGGCTTTCTGCATGATTTTGTGTTGGCTTAAATAGCCACCATCATGCAGCACATGGGTTAAGGACATACATACCTGAGCTACAAGGCCCTAGCACGCGAAACACCAATCTCACGTCAGCGGACAGTCTGTTACATTAATGTTTTCCATTCCATTATAAGGATGAGAAGATGTGATTTATCAAAATCACTTTAGATTTGTTACCTTGATACATGAAAAATGAACTCCAGTCCGTGTTTTGATTATCATATGTTTGATTTCCTGGTCGATAAACCCTTGAAGAGGTCACACATCATATCATTTCGATGTAAAAAATCATAATTGGTCCGAATTTTAGCACAGAGTATTATTCAGCAATCTAAAGATTAGTTAACCCTTCCAATGCTGAGACTGTTTTCATCCAAAAACACAATGAAGCAAAATTTTTGAAAATCATCCAAACTCTGTCAAGTTGGTATTTATTGAATAGCTCTCACTGAGTACTCTCAGATGAGTTCCCATTTGTTGGGGTTTCGTTCATTTTTAGTTTTTTTGCATAATTTTGTATTGGAAAAATTAGCCGCCAGCAGCATAAGGGTTAAATACTGCATCTAAACTAGCTGATATCTTTGAAAATAAGAATAAGATTCAAAGTTGTTCAACTTGCAGAAAAAGGTGAATTTTCATAAAAGCTACCAATTTCCTTAACGAAATTCGACTACAAATTTTTCCTAATAATTGTCCATTTTCTTGAAACTAATCTGCTGGTTTGCAGAATAGAGTGCCTGAATGCACTAAGGAACATGCAATATCTAAAAACACGATCAATGTAAAAATCAACATTATTACTCATTGTTTCTGTTTATTTACTTTTCATCTCAAAAACACTTTTTCTCCTCCTATTCAAAACACTCACTCGCAGACACCTCAGCATAAAGAGAGGCAGCAACTTACCTATATCATAGGTAGAAAAGGCAGGTTAATTGATTAATATTAAACAAGCATGTAGAGTGAGCCATTTTGTACATATACAAGACAATAACTAAATTGAGCTGTGACAATTCTTGTTATTAGTTTTGGCTTAGCCAAAGTAATAAAGTAATATTTTTTCTTTTTCTACAATGTCAGAATCAATTACGCTAGGAACCATTAGTTTTGTATTTTTGAAATTTTAGAGGTGTTTTCGACTATAAAACATGCATAAAAGTGAATTCCTAACAATCATTATGGACCAGGAACTGGACTGAAGAAGTGTGGAGCTTCAAAATAGTTTACTTACACCATACATGATCGTATGTCAGAACAATGGAACAAAGCGTGTGTATTCACATCTTGCACTAGGTAATAAATGCTGCAATGTAACAAAAGATAGCCACTCCTAATCAACACAAACACATTGTTGAAAGAAAGGAAATCAGCAGAACTGTGATAGCAAAATCTAGCCAATGATGTAATAATGGACCCTTTAATTCAGGAAATAGGAAACCTACTACTTTGAATATTTGGCTTATTATTGCAAGGTTCATGTCTAAGAAGCAGATCAAATTACATTAATCGTTGCCCGAGGGGGTATTTGGCCATTTTTGCAACATGTCCTTTTAATAAGAAATGTGCTCAAGGAAAGGATAACAATCTTGAAGCCAGCCAAAATCTTTGGCACTATTCAAAAAAAATCCATAATTGTCAGTTATATCATGATCAAAAAAGAACATTTTCTTCAAAACAGTGGGATAAGGTCACTATGAACTACCAGATTAAACATAAATTAACACTGCAGCTCTAAAACCAACAGTATTTTCTGCCAAAATGGAGGTTAAACAAGCAATTCTTTTGACAAAAGTGGTCCAAATTATGATAAATCTACAATAATTGCCTT
>OZ012686.1:20723828-20741328 GCA_963942565.1 Maea johnstoni
TGTTGGTGAATTAAGATGTCATACAAATGGAGGCTTTTGATACCAATCTAGGCATTGCATTCACTCATAAGAACCATCCACTTTTATTCTTTTGCTAAGGTATTCATTGACTGTACATGTGGCCTATAGTCAGGGAGCCAAACTGAAAAAAGGGTCTTAAATTTAGAGTTGGTGGCACCCGAGAGGGTAAAAGCAATGGACCCTTTTAACATTTAGTACATCCCTCCTGCCGGACTGAAAAAGTGACGGTATATGATTTAGAGGTCATTTGAAGGTCAAACTCTTAAAAATAGGCTTTTTTCTCAGTAAATTTACTTAGATTTAATGTTTCTTTGCTGCAATCACAAACATTCTTATTTCATATGTATAGAAATATCAATATTGACCTTGTGGTAAAGTATTTTTATGTTTGTGGGATATTCAAGGTCATCTCAAGGTCAAATAGGGGTCAAATAATTGAAGAATGGGCTTTTTCTTAATAAAAGTACTAAATTTGTAATATATTTCAATGACAATCTTGTGCATTCTTCATTTTTTGGTATTGGACTATTAGTATTGATCTTGTAGTAGTCTGATTTCTCTTTTGGGATATGTTCAAGTACATTTCAATGTCAAAAATATGTCAAAACGTTGAAAAATGAACCCTTTTCTGAGTATAAGTACTAGGTTTTTAACATATTTTTACGACAATCACATGCATTCTTCTGCTTTTGCTATTGGACTATTGAAAATGATCATGTAGTTAGTTGACTTCTATTTTGGTTGATATTCAAGGACGTCTAAAGATCAATAAGGGCAAAAAAAGTTGAAAAAATGGGCTTTTTCTTAGTAAAAGTACTAGTTTTTTAATCTTATTTATGGTAATAACATGCATTCTTCTTTCTTGTGGCATTGGACTATTGATAATGATCCGAGAGTGTAAAAGCAATGGACCCTTCCAACATTTAGTACATCCCTCCAGTATTAAAAGACAAATGTCTGCCGGACTGAAAAAGTGACGTTATATGATTTAGAGGTCATTTGAAGGTCGAACTCTTAAAAAAATACTTTTTTCTCAGTAAATTTACTTAGATTCAATGTTTCTTTGCTGCAATCACAAACATTCTTATTTCATATGTAACGAAATATCAATATTGACCTTGTGGTAAAGTATTTTTATGTTTGTGTGATATTCAAGGTCATCTCAAGGTCAAATAGGAGGTCAAATAATTGAAAAATGGGCTTTTACAGAGTAAAAGTACTAAATTTTATCTATTTCAATGAAAATCATATGCATACTTCTTTTCTTTGGTATTGGACTATTGGTGTTGATCTTGTTATATCATGATTTCTATTTGGTGTCATACTCAAGGTCATTTCAAGGTCAAAAAAAGATCAAAAGTTTTAAAAAATCGGTAAAAGTACTAAGTTTATGATATTTTCAAAGCAATCATTTGCATTCTTCTTTTTTCAGTACTAGACAATTGATGTTGGTCTTGTAGTAATCTGCTATCTACTTTGTAGGATATTCAAAGGTATTTCAAGGTCATTTAAGGGGTCCAAAAGTTTAGATATGGGCTTTTTTCTGAGTAAAAGTACTTGGTTTTTGATATATATCTTATGAGAATCACATACATTCTTCTTTTATCGGTATTGTACAATCAGTATTGGTCTTGTGGTAATCTGCTATCTATTTTGTGAGATATTCAAAGGTCATTTCAAGGATGAGAAGGGTTCGAAAAGTTGAAAAAAAATGCTTTTTCTGTGTGAAAATAATCTTTTTTTCTATGGCGATCACATGCATTCCTTCTTATTTTATCTTAATGGAAATAGTGCTTCATAAGTGACAAGTTTTATATTAGCTCTGCTGCTGAATTGTAAGTTCTTGAAACACTTTCATCCCTATTATGTCAGACAAGTCCCAAATGTCTTGGCTTCTTTCTGCTGTAACAAGCTGGGAGCTGAATAGTTTCGGTTCTAAAAGTAGAAGATAGCCACAAATATTGACTAAAAGAACGTTTATTAAAGAAATGCCTATCAATACAACCATTATACCCTTATTTGACCTTGAGATAACCTCGAATATCAAACTAAATAGAAATCAATAAGATTATTACAAGATCGATATTAAAAGTCCAATACCAAAAAATCACACAAAATAGAAATTAGACTACAAAAAGATCATTACCAATAGTCCAATATCATAGGAAAGAAGAACGCATGTGATCACCATAAAAAAGTTGAAAAAACTAGAACTTTTACCCAGAAAAAGCCCTTTTTTTCAACTTTTCTTTTGCCTTTATTGACCTTGAGATGACCTTGAATATCAACCAAAATAGAAATCAAATAACTACAAGATCGATTTCAATAGTCCAAAACCATAAGAAGAAGAATGCTTGTGATTGCCCTAAAACTAGATTAGAAATTTAGAACTTTTGCCCAGAAGAGGCCCATTTTTCAATAATTTGACCCCTATTTGAACTTGAGATGACCTTGAATATCACACAAACAGAAAAATACTTTACCACAAGGTCAATATTGATATTTCTATACATATTAAATACGAATGTTTGTGATTGCAGTCCGGCAGACAGGTGTTTTTTAATATTGGAGGGATGTTCTTAATGTTGCTTTTACTCTCTCGGGTGCCACGGAATTTTAAAAATCGGGGTTTGGCTCCCTGACTACTATGAAATCAAATATAAAATATCCTTACTCAAGTATTACCACTATGCATTCCCTTAAGAATAAAACAATGTCATAAAACCTGAATGCCACTTGGTCAAAATAATCAAAATGCCAAAGATGGGAAAGACAGACGTGTTATTATAACAGTTACTAGCAGGAAGCATGTATGATCAAATACGGGTTGGTTACCCTTATAAATACTTGTAGATTGATTACATTAGGGTTATCGCTTTAACTGAGAACATAGCAGGAATCAGATTATCTTATAGAAGAAAGATATACTTCGGCCATTCAAAATAATTTAGAATCAATACAATACAATACTATATTTTAAAATGTGACAAATAGTTGGACATAGTCTATACACGAACAACTGAAAATATGCATAGGAGAATTATGCGGGCATGCATTTGGGTGGCGCCACAAGACGATCACTGCCATATGTTTTAGCAAGGATAGAATATGACATATGCGCATACGTTTCCTTTCAACCAAAATTACGATTCTATATAATTTATAATAATAATAATAATAATAATAATAATAATAATAATAATAATAATAATAATAATAATAATAATCTTTATTTAAAGAGGGTAACTCCAATGGTAAGGATCTTCCCTGAGGCCCACTGGCTATGAAGCTATGCATGTTCGATTCTAACTTTGAAAGCAATGCATCTTTGTGTGTGTGTGTGTGTGTGTGTGTGTGTGTGTGTGTGTGTGTGAGAGAGAGAGAGAGAGAGAGAGAGAGAGAGAGAGAGAGAGAGAGAGAGAGAGAGAGAGAGAGAGAGAGAGAGAGAGAGAGAGAGAGAGAGAGAGAGAGAGAATCTTAAATTGTTGATAGGGAAGAAAGATGAGAGAGATTTATGTATCGATTTCTGTAGATGAAAGAGTATTAATGAACACTGGGGCTTTGGCTTGATAGTAGGCGTTTGTGTTACAAAGCGTTCAATTATCCATACTTGACAGTTTGGACAATGCCTTTAATCGACGTCCATCGAGCACGCTGAGGCCTTTTCATACTGGACCATATTGAAAGAGCAAACAGAAAGTGATATATGTTTTTCCTAACAAAATTCCTGGGTAATTTCAATTACATTCGACTGCTCATTACAGCTGGCGATTGAAGAAGCAATAGGCGACTGACAAATTACATGAAAGTGACATCACAAACAGTTATTCAAAAAAACGCCATCAACAGGTTTGCAGCATAAATTATATCATTTTCTAAATTGAGTTTACGGTGAATAAAAACGTCTATTATTCAAAGAGACTGTGATGTATATGTATTTTTGCATCTGACATTAAACTCAGGTTTCCGCCCTGGCTGATGATGACTAACTACGGGGGAACATCGATTTCGCGTCAAGGCTTTTAGATAAATTGCAGTTCCACCCATGATCTGTGCCATGCCCGGCAGCCTGTGACAAAAACACATTTGTTTTCCTTGTCCAACTAAGGACATGTATATATATATATATATATATATATATATATATATATATATATATATATATATATATATATATATATATATATATATATATATATATATATATATATATATATATATATATATATATATATGCTTAATCATTATACACCCGCTTTGACTTCCAACTGAAAGAACTGATGTGCTTTGATGAAAAATAATTTCATTAAAGAAACGGTAAATCAAATATACGAACAAATATGAACACCTTTATCAGAAGACATGTATCTTTGATTACCAAATTCACTCTTTACACGCCCAAAAAGATATTTCGGTCTTTTTTGTTATACACTTATTTTAATTCATAGCATTTTCGGAATGGCCATTTCTACACGTATACGCATGTAACAGTTGCATGCTTTAACCATTAGTTCTATGCTTTTCTTGAATTCCCTCCCATTTTGTTGAGGAATAACAACACTTTTCCGAATCGTGATTTACCTGATGAAATACATATTCCTAAATCGTCCATATTTGTCTATTTTGGCGATTAAGCTAGCATATATATTTGCACTATAATTGTAGATTTTTTATCAAAATGTGCAGGAAATGTTAAAGTTTCATTTAAATATGGTTTGTTCTTTCCAAAAGCTATAAATGAAAAGCTTACAAAATTAACTTTGGGTTCCGGTGTGATGATTTAGATATTAAACGAACATGTTAATGCTTTCTTTTTCCCTATGCATTTTTTCAACAGGCTACCAGCTTTTAAGTCAACGCATGTGGTGCACTTTCAAATACATCAGTGTTTAATTTATAACATAATACAGCATTCCTATTTAAGTGAAACATACTACATGTAGTACTTACAAACCCCGGGGGGGGGGGGGGCACTTGGGTAATTAGGGGGGTGCATACGTTTGTTATCAAAATTAAAAAATACCCCTAAAGCACTGATTTCTGGCCAAAAAAGCACCCTTATTTTAATAAAACGCTGATTTTTTACACTAAATAAACACCCCTTCTTTTATCAAAACACTGACATTGGATGAACGGGAACACGTATTTTAACTTAAGATTTTATAATCATCTGCGTGTTTAGCGGCAGTAAGTGGCGGCAGCAAACTCGGAAGCCCAGTCACTTCGGGAGTCACTCGGCGTCAGAGCCGCGTATATTTCGTGGATTGTAAGGGGATTTTGACCCCCATACTTCGTACCTGGGTAAAAAAAAGGACCCTTCTTTTACAAAATCGCGGACATGCGGAGGTCTTAAAAAAAGACCCCTTCTTCCGCGAAATACGTAACGAAGGTGCGACCCCCCTCTGTACCTGAGTGCCCCCCCCCCCCCCCCCCCCCCCGGGTTACAAACACTTCTTGTGAACCCAAAAAAGGTTTAATGTCAAGAAATGGTCAGACAACTATGATTAGAAAGTTCCACCGCATTTGCTATTTTTGTGAAACAATAATAACAAATATAAATGACAATGAACAGAACATTTATCAAAATATGCTACTTGTTAAATTTTCTGAGGCCAACCTACTAGTATTCAGAAAGCGATTAGAGTTGATAAAAGCACTAGTTCATACATTAATGACTTATGTTTTTCATGGAGTGGTAGATATTAAACATCGACTCTAAGCGTTTCAGTATTTCCGCTGTAACATGTATATTTTGACATGCAAGTGATTAAGCAAAAAGTTTTCAAAAAGTTAACAAAAGTATTATTTCTTCTAGTAAAGTACCTTATGCCTATTACAAATAGGTGAGAAGCCCATAACATGTAAGATGTATGTGTGTGTGTATATGTTACACGTAAAAAGTAAATAAAAATGTGCTTGCAATTGAAACATATGGTGTTTATTGCAGCACTTACCTTTACACAAAGCAATTTCGTCCCTGTACACGTATACACGTTCGTTTCAGATATTATTTATGCATTGCGTTTATTCTCAGATGAGAATGAAATATATTTATTAGCTACGTGCTATGTGTATATGGATCCATAACTGTACGTAACATCTAAGCACAAATTTAAGATACATTTAATTGGAACAGCTTGAGCTTCACAATATAACTATGTTATTAATTCTCTGCTGTGTGTTAATGTTACGGAAATCAATAAACCACGTTGTTCTATAAACCTAGTTCGATTTTTCTTATTAAAAAATTGTAATTGTTACATCTGGTGAACAGGGCATACTATGATATCGATATATGCTAATTTGATGGCCAATAAAATATGCACGGAACAAAAACATCAATAGAGGTTAATAGTATGTCCTTTTTGCACTGCACTGGTTTGAACCAAGCTTTTTATGCAGTTGCCAAAATCACATGATCCCCCACATATGAAAATGTCTTGTAAATAACACGGTATTATGAGTAGTATTTGGCTGTATTAAAGTCGTTTTTCATGTTGTGTGTAACATTTCCTATCTAAACCTTTTTTCTTGGAATTAAAGCTTATTACTTTTTCATTATTCTCCTCTTAATTTTGTTCCCTCTTTTTTCTTCCTGCTTAATTAAATGCAAAATATCTCACAAGATTTTAGCATCATCACGATTTAAAAGTCATTATTACAGAATTTCTCCACATCATTGTGGTTGTAAGGAGAACATGCATAAGTCTGGGTCACTAATTTGATTTTTGTTTTGTTTGATGTTCAGAGTTTGTGAATTAGAATTGAAAAATATGATACATATTTCATGCTACTGTATCTTTAGTATACATACATACATACATTGCATACATACATACATACATACATACATACATACATGCATACATACATTATTACATACATACATTATTACATATATACATTATTACATACATTATTACATACAGTGGAACCTGTCTACATTGAATACTCATGGGAAATGAAAAAGTGTTCAATGTACACATGCAGGTGTTCAATGTATCCAGGTTCTGAGTATTTGGAGGTCGGGTGAAATAGAAACAAAGTCAAAGGTAAAAAGATAAACATGATCATCTTACTACAACATTTACTATGTCTTTACCTCTTTCATCATATAGTTAAAAACTTCACATATTCAGCATTTGAAAAATATCACTTAAAAAACATTTAATTTTTATATATCTCATTTGACCATATTTACAGTGAAAAGTTTCAAATCATAGCAGAATACTCAATGTAGACAGGTTAAATGTGGCCCACGGGAACAAATTTGGTGTTCAATGTTCAGGGTAGACAGGTGTTCAATGTATCCAGGTAGCCTCCCATTGATTTCGAATGGGAGTGTGCCGGGACATGAAAAATTGTTCAATGTACACAGGTGTTCAATGTACACAGGTTTTCAGTTTGGCAAGTTCCACTGTACATATCCACAAGCATACATACCGACAGACAGACACTTATTGTACATATATACAGATGACAATGACACGTAACAGGTCGAGCTATGCAATTTGCCACGTTCCACAAATGTGCCATTCGCCTTAAATGGAATGTGTATTGACGATATTCGACTTAGGCGGACGTTAACACCTATAATAAATTGAATCAAGTTACACTCATTGTTGCATTACTAAAGTTACTGCAGAACGCTGGCGAGCCACTACTCAGGTACGAATAGAATTCTGACGCTAACGAGGTCGTTGACAAACGACTTCCTTCAACGCCACAACCTGTTGTTGGACGGAGATATTATGTAATACAAAAAGGTCAAAATTACTCTGCCCATCTGCCTAGTTGAATGATGTCATCAATTACGAATATGAGATGTATCTAATCGTCTGTGAAAATTGCTGCACTGCCAATACAGCAAGAGCAAAAAGGTCTCAACATTTATATTCACACATGATAGAGAGAACAGACCATGTTGTTTAATTTCTCGTTGCTCCTTTGATTCCTGCGAGGGAAGTTTATCGTCATCAAAAATTGTATTGTCTCTGAAAGAAAATGAATGCATGTATAAGCATGGCCATGATGGTTGGCAATCAGAAAATAGACAAAAAGGCCTATATGAATATGGGTTTTTAAAATATAAAGATTTTCGTCATTTGAAAATATTGATTTATTATTACAATGCGACGAATTCACTCAAGTAAACCCCTTTTACAAGAAAAGGATCATTTGTACAATGATGCTGAAAAGAATTTAATAGCATGTCTAAAGTAAGTATATGCTCATTATTCCAAATGAGAGAGGAAAAAATGAAAATAATACTTTATTCAATTTCTTGGGGAAAATTGTTGAATGAAAGGATCAAAAGATATGTTGCCATGAATACTATCAATTGAATACTAACAAATGTATTTTGCCTTAGTCTACGAATTGAACGTCGACAAATTATCTACCTGATATTTTTATTTCCCAAATAATCAGTACTTTTTCAAATGCATGAAAGAGTAAATATATATGATATTAAGTTACCACTATTAATGTGCTTATTTAAAACTACTTAATATACGCCTATTCATGTCTAGGACGCTAATGACGAATGCCTGCCTGTATAACCTGACGCCATGGAATGTTTCTTAGGAATAGAACATAAATCAAATGATAATGAGAGGAGTGGGAGGTTTGACCTATTTAACTTTTGTTCTTTGATTAATAAACTTCAACGTAGGCTTTGTGAAGAATGTTTTTGCGAGGATTGTCAAGGCTTTGTATTCACACACACACATGCATATATGTATATATATATGTATATATATATATATATATATATATATATATATATAAATATATATATATATATATATATATACATATAGATATAGACATATACATATATGTAAATATGTATATATGTATATATATATATATATATATATATATATATATATATATATATATATATATATATATATATATATATTTATATATACATATATATATATATACACACACATATATATATACACACACACTCACACACACACACACACACATATATATATATATATATATATATATATATATATATATATATATATATATATATATATATATATATATGTATATGTAGTAAGTATATATATATATATATATATATATATATATATATATATATATATATATATATATATATATATATATATATATATATATATATATATATATATATATATATATATACACACTTGGGGAATGGGGCGTTGCAAGCAGGAATGCAACAAGTTGTACTGGTTCCTGTTACCTCAGGTGACCCTCGCCTCCGCCAACAGTTAGCGTGGTTAATTAACACATTTTGGTGTTTCCTGTCTTGATGGCTTCCTCACCGACGTTATCTAGTGCATATCGAAAAAAGGACGCATCACCAAGGCATTGGTATGTTGTAATAATTTATCTTAGATGACATAATTAGTATATTAGCATTGAGCGATCTCCTTCCTTGCCATCCCTGTTAAGTGCATTCGCGGAGAAAAAATTCTAAGAAATCGATCGTTAAACGTTACTTCAAAAACTAAGTGCAAAAGTACATCAGACATAGTTTTTATTACCCCAAAATAGTTTTTTGATGGCAACTGTAAGGGTATTATTGAAAATAAGAATGCTTTGACTGGGTATTTCGCTCTGAATGCGATGAGGCTGTTTTGTGGCAAACACAATCTCAACAAGTTTCTTTGAGCAGCATCATTAATAGGCACCCTATCTGTGTCATGTCATGTGCACAATGAAAAGTAGGTGACTGGAAACAGTCTTCTTCAGAGGTGCCTCTCGATGGGGCCACAGCCACATGACAAGTGCCTGAAAAGACAGATCATTACCCACGTATGAAATTCAATTCCCTCTTAGCGATAAGAGATTTTTAAGGATGATACAGATTTAGCTCACGCTCTCCGCTATGTTTTATTACTTTCTCAGCTCCAGCCCAGCAGGTGGCTCTCGCTGCCAGAAATACAAGAAAGGGAAATATCGTGGGGAAATGATGGAACTGTCAGCCGGAGCTGTCTGACCTATGACCCCAAGTGATTAAGGGCAAAGGTCACAGCTGTGTTTGCAACATACATGCATGTGTAAGATAGCCGCGCGAAAAGAGATTGAGAAACAAGCTATGGAGTAAATGTTTTTGAGTTTTAAAACGGCTGATGGTCTTGCCCTCTGAATACATTATCCAAGATGGCCTCCTAACTGACTTCAGACGTACAAGGCGTGTAGTAGGTGTGAGAATACAACACACGCTTGATATTGACAACACACAATGCATTTAGCTAATTACAATTATGGTACAATGTTAATTAAATGTTGATAAAAATTATGTCAAAACGTTTCAAAAAAACTTAAAGTTCGCACATTCCATTGCTGCATGTGATATCACTTACATATACATGTGGGTAATCTCCCAATCCTTTTTGTGAGAGGGGCTTCCCCTATTGTCTAGTGATCCAACGTTTTGCGCATTGACTGCTCGCCACATATCACCACTCAAATATGATGGTCCGATATCTGGTTATTGTATGAGAAATGTAAGAAAATGGCGTGGCGTTTGGTTTTGATTTATCCTCTGTTACTGCTTGTTTCCTCCACCACCGGTCTGATCACAAAGCTGACCATAGTAGAGAAAATGTGATTTTAAAACAAAATTCTTGATTTATAAAAGCAGAGCATAAGTAACCGTATAAAACTATGCAAAGTCAATGTTCTTATATGTCCATATTTTGTTAACGGAAGAACGGAGTGGAATTAATACTTTTACCATGGGAGAACAGAGAAGGAGACGAAAGTCTTTGAATGCAATCACTATAGAAATTCAGCTTCCCTGAGAGTAAATTTAAAAGGCGTTCCTAATGATATTTGTTTGTCGTTGTCGTTAACAAAGTGCAGTATGATAGGGCATTGCTAGAAAAATACCTGTAAAAATTTTACTTTTAAAATTCATTACCTTAACTTTGAGGCTTTAACTTACTCTACATTTAAGCGAAACAGTTAGCGAGTTGGCCACTGCTTCGATTCCCATGGACATTCATTTAATTCTCAAAGAGTTGTTTATTCCATCTATAATTACATATGCGTGACCGTATTGTATTCCGCCACAGTTAATCAAATATTTCTCAAAGCATATGTCAAGTTAACTACATTGAAGAAAGGCAAGATAAATACTTGTGGCTTGTGACGGCAAATAAAAAGAGAAATATTTCAATATCCACTTTGAACCTGTATACACTATGTTCCATCTCTCATTAAATTGATGCAGGATCATATTGAAATCATATTCAAACGATCTTTAAAGCTACTTTCCCACAAGAAAAATTTTGAACACGACCGAGCACGACCGAGTACGAAAGGGAAAATCTCATTCGATCGTGTTCGATATGGTAATTCATTTATGTAAATTAGTAGAGTGCGAATCCCATACGGTTGTCATACGTTTGAACACGAGTGTATGAGACGCTCATACGGCGGCTACACGGTTTTCATACGGTCCAATGCGAAATGCACACGGTTATATGCGATGTCTATACGGCTTCAATACGGTTCAATGCGAGTTTCATACGGTGGTCATACGGTTGTGTGCGACACCAATACGGTGCAACACGTTCTGTCGTATTGAAACACAGTTGAATACGACAGCAATACGGTTCAGTGCGGCACCGATACGGCGCCCATACGAAAGTAGTGAGTAAAATATGTTAAAATAATTGTTTTAAATCCGGTTCAAACCCGTTTTTCAGTGGCTTTTTCATTATAGCTTTAAAAATGGGGACCCCAGGGGTGTGCAATGTATGCATTATATTAAACTGCCACAATATTAACACGATATACAGTATCTAATATCATCCAAATTATCAGTCCAATAAAATAAAGATGTTCTTGACATGTATATGTGTACAGAGTACAGTGTACACTACAAGAAGTATTGTTTTGTTTTTTTATTTTAGGACTAGATACTGAAAAATTGAAATGTATGTTCCTTTAGTATCCTTTGAACAACTTTATAATTGGTTACTGTGACTCGACTAAACCAACATTTGAGGGAAAACTAATGTAAGGGTTTTTCTTTGAAATTGAAATTGCAAGATTTTATTGTGTTACTGGATTTCAGTGTCCAGTGAGCACTCAGAAAATATTTGGAATATTTTGTCTTAGTCTTGCTCCTTTGTCCTTCAAGATTCTAAACCTGATATACTTAGTTATCCATTGGCACATTGTGATAAGTGTTATATTGTATGTGTGGAATTCAAGATGGTATTCATCACATTATACCATAGGGGCATAGAAAGCGTTATTAAGCATACTTGTCAGGTGTTCAATATGCGTGTTGACTATCATTTCATCATCTAGTGGGTGCCAAGTCTTTCTACTTATCATGGAAGGGATCACTTAAATAAGTATTTTTTGTTGAATGATTTACATTTCAAAAGCGTTAGGATTCATAAGCAGACAAGTCCTTTACCAACAGTATGAGGCCCCACCTTCAAGCTGCTCATTAAAAATAAAAGGCAAATATGTATTTGGAAAAATCTGCTCGCTTTAACATGAATTTGACCCTTTCATGCCTGTTGTGCCCCAGAAATATCTGAGTAATTTGTTGATGTCTTTCTTGGAAAGCATCTTTTAAAGATGTTTGAAGGAAAATGGTTATGAGGCATCATTTAATACTCAATTTCAAATGATTTCTCAAAAACAGTGGAACTTCTGAACATTAAATGTTAAATGAAAAGGGAAAATATTTTAATTGGTATTCATGCTATATGTAAGTAAATGTTCATAAATTTCTGGGTAGGTCGATCTAAATCCATGTAATTGTAATTTGTGCAGAAATGTGATGTGTTTGTAAAAATTCAGACTGTTTTGAACTGTACAAAGGACACTGTTATACAGTGATCGTGAATTATTCGAAGATAAATAACTGGGATTGAAAGTCATTCATAGAGTATTAATTTCTTTAAACTACATTTGTCATCTTGGAAAAGTTGTTTTATCTCGATATAAAATTCCACAATATGAAGTTTTAGATGGAGTATAGGGGTTTGTTTTATAAATGTTTAGTCATATTTGAAGTTCACTTGAAATTAGTCACGTGATGAGCGTTCGCATAGGACGCGTATGAGCCTCTCATTCAATCTCATACAACCGTATGAGGACCGTATGGGTGCTGTATGAGCTTCGCACAGCACTGCATTTGACCGTATGACCACCGTGTTCTTCCATTCTCACGCTATTGAACACGGTCGAACACGATCCGCATACGGTTATATACAATGGTCATACGGTCGTGTGAGATCGTCATACGGTTAAGTGCGAACCTTATACGGCACTCATGCGGTGCAATGCGATTTTTGGAACGAGCACGACCGCGTGAGATTTTTTTGAACATTTCAAAACCGAGAGTGCGATTTTTGGCCGTGTGCGAACGTCATACGGCCAAGGACGGTTGAACGCGGTTGAATGCGAAACGCTATGAGTGTCATACGGTGTAGCACGACCGCGTGAGATTTCCAAAATCGCACTCGGTCGTGTTCAAAATTTTTCTAGTGGGAAAGTAGCTTTACAATTCAAGTTGAATCTATGAATTTTTTTTAAGATCTCATTCTGTTGGTGAACAAATCTGTTATTATCAAGTACAAAAAGTTAATACTTTCTAAATTTAGAACAAAAAGTCAGTTGACTCATCATTAATTAAGCATGTCTGCCCAGGATCCTGTAAGGCTTAATTCTCTACATGTAGTTTCCTTCAGCTCATCATTTTTTTTCTTGAAGCAGACCCATCATAGATGTGTCATTACCATCTAAATATATGTCAAGGTCTATAGTCTGTCTGACTCGAGTTTGGCAATCGCTTTTTCCACGTTTTTGGGACAAAACGTTCGAGTTTCCCATCCAAACTTGGCAAACCTCTTTGGAGCACTACTACGTGTATGTAAAAACATACTTTTTGTTTTAATTGCGGGAAATATCAATTTTGTTCATTGAGCAAAATCAACATTTTGCGGAATATAGACAAAAAGTATGTTTATACATACACATAGTAGTGCCCCAAAGAGGTTTTCCAAGTTTGGATGGGAAATTTGTACGTTTTGTCACAAAAAAATGGGAAAAGCGGTTGCCAAACTCAAGTCAGACAGACTATAGTATCTCAATTTCCCCAAATGTGGTTTCCCTCCTATTGGCTTTTGTTGATTCCTTGATGCCAGATTAATAATCAAGCCCTTAACTTGTGTATGAAATACATCCTAGATAAGGTCTATTCCGATCATTAAATCGATATCATTTTCTCCATAATTGCAATACATTTGGTGTTATAGGTTGTACAGGCGTATGCAGAGAAAATGAAATATATTTCTTTCTTAATCATGATAACCAACACCTCATGTTCCAGGAAAGAATTGTTGATCTTCCATATCCCACAGCCTCTCTCTGTCTTACGAATAACAAAGATGTAATGAGATAGTGGAATGGTCTGATCTATTCCATAGGACATGGGCATGAGCTACAACACATTAATCGCAAAACAAAATCAACCTTCCACTTTTTACACAGATGTCTTTTCATTGGCCAAAACACATCAGACTTCAGAAATTGCATAGGCCCGGTTTGCGATATGATGTTATCATCGATGATTATTTGTCTTCATGCACGCATGCATGTATGTGTTGCTTTTTAGTATAAAATCCGTTAAACCAAGTGCCGGCTTTTAAATCCTGCACAAAACACGCGGGCAGACCAGGCATTTTACACAACGGCACGCCCCGTTTGTTGGCCAGGTTTTTGGGCATGGATGCGACCACAGGCCATTGACGTCAAAGCTGAACGAAGCTTTGATACGCATCTACGTAGGTGATTAATATGCCTAGCTTAGTATTTTCGATATGTTATCAATGGACAACCAGTTGCTGAAGGGCGTCCGGTCGACTGGTGCAGGAATTAGATGTCTTCACGTAAACCCTTGATGGAAACATAACCCGGCCAGGATTCGAACCAATGCAGTGGTACATATAACTGGTGGGGGACCACTTCGTAGGGGACCAGTTATTTCGGAGTGCTAAAAAAATCGCTTTTTACAGCCCTGCTGAAGGTATTTGAGCTACTTTAAATTCGCGCATTCTAGCACTCAAACCAAACCATATACAAAGCAGGATATTTATTTGAAGGATGCTATTTTGGAGCTATCATGGGAGCGCAAAAATTAGGTGCCTGTAAAAATCACCAGTTATACAGTGTTTGGAAATGCCTTATACCACATAGTCATCAGGGCAGTCCCCCGGATAAAAGTAAGAATCATTTAAAAGAGTCATTGGAATTGCGAGTCAAAAGATAAGAAGAAATTGGAATGTCATCCACAATTGTATTTGGCTTTCAATGTTGGTGTTAGGTCAAAGTGCGGAGAGAGGCTGTGTGTTAAGCTAAGAGAAAATAAATCTTGATTGTGGAATATTTCACCTAAAATCCTTTTGTGCAAAATTTACATCAAACCAATTTGATCAAAACCATTAATAATAATATGGAATTTCTATCTGACCTATGTTCCAAAGGAGTCATTGCTTGTACAAATGACATGTTAATACTAACCCTGCTATCTAGCCCAAAATAATATTTGCCGTTTTTCTGCACGATCTTGATCATATAAATTGCTAACATTGTGGAAACAATTTTCTATATATAATTATTATTTTCTCAATTATTTCTCTCATGGAGAGACGACTGTTTTTGTTTAGGGTCTACTAGTTTACATAGCAGTTGAAAGCAGACACAGCAGAGTCAAATGTGAGTGCACTAGCCATCACATAGGCTCGTAATATGACGCTACATTAGTTTCTGCTCTGTGTGCATATGCTTGAGCGTGACCTAAGCTAATACTGTATAACTGGTTTATTTAGTGGGCATATTAATTTAGCTATAATAACGTACAGCAAATGTCCGCTAAATGTATATGTTTTAGCTATATATTACCTTGAGCGTAACTAAGATAATGGCTAAGGTTATGTGCGCTATCTTAATGTTGCGCAATCATGTTATACTTAGGCTACCGCGCTAAATAGTTGACACTCCATATTAAGGTGGCTGTAAACGTTTCCGGTGGAGAGCAGACTTTCCCTCAAATAATGGCTGATTTCTCATTATTTGTACACTAAACCCCTAGCAAACTATATATTTTTAGAAAGCTGAGATTCTAAGGAATACATAGGATATGGATAGATTGTATGTGCTCCAAACATTTTGAAGAAATTGGGGTCAAAACTTTGACTAAACAATTTTCAGTATATATGTCACGGCTGACGCAAATCTAAGAGCAGGATCTAAGATAATAACCTGATTTTTTAAAACATTGAAAAAAACCTTTGTCTCTACAAATCTAGACAAGGGTTTTGTTAAATATGGCCCCTAACTTTTTTTATGGCCATTTATCTAACAACATTTTAGGGAAAAAATGCTTTTTTGGTTTCTTGATTTTTGACTCACTATAAAAAATTAACCAGATAAGATATTGCAATATCCCCGTCTAGATTTGTAGAGAACGTGTTTTAGAATCTATATACAAAGTTTGAAGCTAATTGATTAAGATTTGTGTCTAAATTCACGTCAGCCGTGAGAGTAAAACTATAGAAATCTAAGCTGAGAAAATGGCAGTTTTGCGTTTTACACAATAATTGTAACTGTGCAATAACTTGCTACTACTTTAATGTGTTTATTTTAGTCCAAGTGGAAAGATAAAGTAACCTTCCATTGTATTTCACAACTGTCAACATTTTTTTCTTCTGAATTACCTCAAAAATAAGTATAAATAAGCACGTTTCTGCTACTGCCTGTAGCCTGTCAAAATAGTTGGTATGCTAATGTTGAGTCCCTTCTATATATGGGCATCATGTGACCTCACCCTGGAATCTTGTTTGCATGCTAATGTAATCCATCATAGTTCTAGATTTCTTAATCATTCAAAGAACTGTGCCATCAAAATCAATTTTCGGCTATCTAGTTTGTTATGCTAGCAGCCTATTTGACTACAAGTTTACTAATTTTGCAAATAAAAGCTTGAAATACTTTATCATTTATCTAAAATAAGCATTTTGCAGGGCCAAAAGCTTAATACTTTGAAGCTATCACAAGCATAGTTTTCTAACAAAGTGGCTTGTTTTTGTTCATATTTTTGGGCCTTATTCGTTGAAGGGGATATGTACCTCTTTCAATATTCCACTTGGTACCTGAGTAAATCATCTATCTGTTTATGTGGGTGCTGCTATTGAGAATAACTTAATGCTATGGAGTCATGAAGTAAAATAATTTTACAAACCTATTTTGCTGTATCTGCTTCTACTCTAGAGACAATCCAGTGATCCAAGTTGAATAATCCTGAATCAGATAGCTGCATAGTTTCTTAGATGAGCAACTTATGATCCAAGATAGTTTACAGAAGAATGGGCACTTTCCTTAAGATTCCACACAATATATTCCTGTGTCTTTACTGCTTGAAGTGCTCAGGGCAAATGAC
>OZ012686.1:20746328-20784828 GCA_963942565.1 Maea johnstoni
CTCATCTATAAACATTAAGGCTTCTCTACCTCAAAAATTACTTTAAATGATACAAAACGATGAAAATGATTATTTCCATGGTTCTCCAATATCCAAGATTATGGTAGAGACCACATGGGCTGTTGAATTTTTAAAAAATGAATGTAAAAAGATATATATGACTAAGAACTATTCAGTGTTGCATGATTTTTTTTTTATCTTAAATTGTTTTAAAGATAGGAATTTTGAAGTTTCTCTCCAATAACCTCTTCTCTATCCTCCAGAAAGCCATCTCGGTCGATTTCAATACTAATTTCATGAGCAGCCTGATATAAGCGCACCAAATCAAATTTTGTCTGCCAAGTTATTAAAAACCCTCTAAATTTTAAGAAGTTTTGTAGCTCTTGACCTGAATGAGAAGAAAAAGTAATATCCATTTTTTGAACTGTGTGGACATGTAATGACCCCTCTTATCACACACATACTGTATTACTTGATTATAAATCTGTCATCATACAATAAAACAGTTATAAAGCATTGTAAGTGGGAAATCAAGCTGGATATTACCCTCAAGGGATTACCCTGAACAGTGCAGACAGAGACTATGGGGAAATAAGGCTTGATACAAGTCCCTACATAATGCTGTCTAGTAGTTGAGAAGCCCACCATACATATACAGGCATATTCTTTTTAAAAACAACCTAATGAACATTTAGTATTAGGGGGAGCATTTCACAATATTCATCAGTTAGTTTTCTGTATATCCTATATGGCTAAGTTAAGCTAGGTCCTACATGTTGGTGTTTTGAGGTAGTATTACTTGAAACATGTAATACTGAGACTACGAAATTTTCATATACATGTATAGTATCAGCATAATCTAAGCACTATACTCAGCAAGTTTTATTAAATTCTTTAAATCCTAACTGGAAATATCTGGACTTTTGTAACTTGGGTGCCCCCTATCTGTATGGTGTCTAGTGGGAGCTAGCCGGCTGCTTGTATCACTTTCAGCTATAAGCTGCTGGACCCTCTTAACCGGGTCAGGCCTATTATGCACGTTGATGAAAATGCATAATAATTTTTATTCAGGAATGAAATTTGTAATGCGGCTTAGCTTTACCAAATGTATGCACTGCCTCAAAGATTTAGACGTCTCTTTTATAGGGTTTAGTGCTACGTATGGTGATAAGTGACAACGATTTTGCGTGTGCATACTTTATATGGTATTAAAGTTAGTGAAGGGTGTCAGTAAAGTTATTATTCTGTGTTGTTGATTGTAGGTTAAACTCGCTTTTCCCCATATTTTACCTATTTGTCTTAAATAGTAAAGCAATAAATTTGAAGTGATTGTGTGCATTTGGTACCTATTGAACAAATATTACAGTTATGCCTAAAGTAAAGCTCGTCTAGCCCTCTGTGACACATACTGATAGATGAGGCACCATGTGCTGGGAGAAAAAATCCTAAATCCAAAGCATGAGTAGCTGTATATAATAACAGGGTGTTAAAAACTGGGGCGGAGGACTTGAATCAATCATGTTTCGTGTTAATGATAGTGATAGTTCCGCTACCTAAAATTAACACTATATCTAAAGAAGGCATGTACATATGTTCAGGTACTTTGCTACATGATAATAAAATGCACTGTCAGCAATTTTCATTTTTTCTTTTGGAGTAATTAGGCACTATATGTGCTGGGAGAAAAATTCCTAAAAAATACAAAGCATGAAAAGCTGTATAGACTAGAACATATGGTTAATAACAGTGGCAGAGGACTTGTATCAATCATGTTTCGTGTTAATGATAGTGATAGTTCCGCTACCTAATATAAACAATATATCTGATAAGGGCATATACATATGTTCAGGTACTTTGCTACATGTAAGAAAATGCACTGTCCCAATTTTCATTTTTTCTTTTGGAGTAATTAGGCACTAAATGTGCTGGGGGAAAATTCCTAAAAAATACAAAGCATGAAAAGCTGTATAGACAAGAACATATGGTTAATAACAGTGGCAGAGGACTTGTATCAACCATGATTCGTGTTAATGATAGTGATAGTTCCGCTACCTAATATAAACAGTATATCTGAAAAGGGCATATACATATGTTCAGGTACTTTGCTATATGATAAGAAATTGCACTGTCAGCGATTTTCATTTTTTCTTTTGGAGTAATTAGTTAGACTTCTGTCATTTATCAACCTGTACTGTAAGAATCTCACATGTGAACAATCTGTATATTTGCCAATATCTATAAGAGCTATACAAATTCTTTCTTTTGTTAAATCCTCTTGTAATTTTAAGAATATTTTTGTCGTGTTGTGTTTCATTTACTATCACAAGCAAAAGTGATCCAAACATTATTCCAGAAAATACATTAAAACCCTTAGCCACGCAATTGTTATCTTTCCAGTACACTTTCAATTTGAGTTGATAAATGTAAGGAGTTGGTTATGTAACATACATGTATATTACGCACGTCTTCTTGTTTCAATTTCAACATTGTAACTTATATTATGCCGCAAAAGAAAAAGTCTAATGCTTTTCGTCGACCAGTGTTAACAGAGGGAATTGGTCATCGTCATTGAGCTTTTTCAACAATCTGTTTAGTTAAAATGAACGCACAGATTAAGGGCCATTTTTTATTGCAAAGTTAATTTTGACTTGATAGTGGTGCAAGTTTTTCTTTAAACATTAATGGTGCACCATAAACTGAAATATAAACAATGACCTAAAAAAGATCGTTAATGACCATGTTACAAGGAGGATTTAAGCGGAGATGTGCGACAGATGTGTAGTATCAGACAACTTCACATTCTTCCGATAGATTTTGAGACGTTCCGAATTCATTTTGAAATACGTTTCACTGGTTGTGTAGCTATACGGGTGTAAAATTACACGATTAATAAAAGAACAATAGTTTTGATAGTTCAACCGGTTCAGAAAAGAAAAGATTGACTTGTTACACACTGACTCTGGGTTGAGGTGATCCAGACCCTGCCAATTTTGTTGTCTCTGCTTCAGGTCAATAGCAAATCACGATATTTTGACAATGGAATGATTACTACCCATCCGTACCTTTGGTTATAACAATGACTAATTGTAATTGTTTGGTCGCCATCTATGACGTCATAGAAACATACAACATAGCAACACAGCAAACCTTTGAGTCTGAACGGCAACTTTCCACCTTTCTGATAAAATAACTCTGCAAAAGCGGGAAAGTGCTAAGTTGTCAGCTGCGCACATAGTAAGTAGTTAGTTATGTTCTATATATTTCACAGACATCTTCTTGCGTCAATTTCAACATTTAAACTTAAATGATGACGTAAAAAAAGCCATATTTTTTTTCGACCGGTGTTATAGTCTGTCTGACTCGAGTTTGGCAATCACTTTTCCCACTTTTTTGTGACAAAACGTTCGAGTTTTCCATCCAAACTTGGCAAACATGTTAGGAGCACTACTACGTATATGTGTAAACATATTTTTTGTCTCAACTCCGCAAAATGTTGATTTTGCTCATTAGGTCCCATTGTAAAACGTGTCCATTGCCAACAATACGATCTCGCGTGTTTGTATTGTTCGCAACAGACAAACACGCGAGATCGTAGTGTCGGCAATGTGCACATTTTACAATAGGAACTAATGAGCAAAATCAACATTTTGCGGAGCTTAGAAAAAAAGCATGTTTGTACATACACGTAGTAGTGCTCCAAAGAGGTTTGCCAAGTTTGGATGGCAGACTCGAACGTTTTGTCACAAAAAAGTGGCAAAAGTGATTGCCAAACTCGAGTCAGACAGACTATAACAGAGGGAACATTTCAATGTTATTGAGCTTTTAAATCGTCCTGTTTAGTTGAAAAAAAACGCACAAATCAAGGAGCATTTTGGAATACAACTTTAATTGACTTTATAATGGTGCAACTTTTCATTTAAAAAGTAATGGTGCAACATGAACTGAAACATAAACAATTAGCTAAACAAGCTCGTTTTTCGGACCATTTACAAGAAAGTGAAACATACGCTCTAACTTATGCCCTATCAGTCCGAAGGATTTAAGCGGAGATATGCTACAGATGTGTATTATCAGACAACTTCATATTCTTATGATGGATTGTGACACGTTCCGAATTCATTTTAAAATACGTTTCACTGGTTGTGAATGTATACGGGTGTTAAATTACACGATTAATAAAAGGCCAAAAGTTCTGACAGTTCAACCCCTTCAGACAAAAAAAGGTGGATTTGTTTCAGCCCGACTCTGGATTGAGGTGATCCAAAAATTGGTCTCATCCGGAGACCATGCCAACTTTGTTGTCTCTGCTTCAAGTCAGTAGAAAGGCGCTTGGTAGAGATTTCTTGACCATTGAGCGATCACTACCCATGTGTACCTTTGGTTATAACAATGAGAAATTGTGATTGTTCGGGCGTCATCTATGACTTCATAGCAACATACAGCATAGCAACACACCAACTCTATCAGCCTGAAGGATTTGAGCGGAGATATGCTACAAATGTGCAATAACAACTACTCCATATTCTACAGGTTTATTGTGACAAGTTCCGAATTTATGATGAAATGCATTTCACTGGATGGGTAGGCACAGGAGTGTAAATATACACGATTATTAAAGATTTATAGTTCTGATAGTCAACCCTTTCAAACAAAATGGGTAGTAGTTTGTGTTTCACTTTGACTCTGGTTGGAGGTAATCCAGATATTGGTCTCATCACGACACCATGCCAACTTTGTTGTCTCTGCTTCAGGTCAATAGAAAGCCGCTTGGTAGAGATTTCTTGACCATGGAGTTATTACTACCCAATGGATTTTGACACGTTCTGAATTCATTTTGATATACGTTTCATTGGTTGTGTAGGTATACAGGTGTAAAATTACACGATTGATAAAACATCAATAGTTCTGACAGTTCAACCCCTTCAGACAAAACAGCTGGATTTGTTTCACCCTGACTCTGGATTGAGGTGATCCAGAAATTGGTCTCATCCGGAGACCATGTCAACTTTGTTGTCTCAGCTTCAAGTCAGTAAAAAAGCGCTTGGTCGAGATTTCTTGCCCAGGGAATGATTTCTACCCATGTGTACATTTGGTTACAACAATGACTAATCGTGACTGTTCAGGCGCCATCTATGACGTCATAGCAACGTACAACATAGCAACACAGGGGGGGGGGGGGGTACGGATTCTTGTGCCGTGTGCAAAAGAATTTCCTCAATGAACGCCTTTTAGCTCGGCCGTGACCTCTTAAAAAGCACCAACTTTCATTGGTCTATTTTCGGCAGTTATTCTGTCAATACGAAATTGAAATTTGCACTACTTGTACATATCAATTAGAAATGTTTATTTTTGTGTTTAGATTTCATGAAAAGTATAATTTAATAATACAATTTGAGCAATTTCTAAGGTCCTTTTTTGATGTTGTCGTGTTTATGCCAGTTGTAGGGACGTAGCGTTCGCTTATTTGGGCGTTCCCATACACGGCAACTGCGTGTAGTATTTATTTAGGTCGTCTGCTACACGGTAGGCAAATTGATCCCCAATGAACCCCATGTTTTGAAAACATGGGTATGTTGTATGCTACAGGCAGAGGTCCGTCCACCTCTACGGCCATGTTACGACTGCACTCGGCTGGACGGCGCATTCGATAATATGCAATATTTTTGCACACGGCACAAGAATCCGTGACCCCCCCTGATAGCAACACATCAAATTATCAGCCCGAAGGATTTGAGTGGAGATATGCTACAAATGTGCAATATCATCTACTCCATTTTCTTAAATTCTTTGTGACAAGTTCCGAATTTATGATAAAATGCGTTTCACTGGTTGTGTAGGCACAGGGGTGTAAATAGACACGATTATTAAAGATTAATAGTTTTGATAGTCAACCCTTTCAAACAAAAAGGGTAGTAGTATGTGTTTCAGTGATCCAGTTATTGGTCTCATCACGAGACCATGCCAACTTTGTTGTATCTGCTTCAAGTCAGTAGAAAGACGAATGGTCGTGATATCTTGACCATGGAGTGATTTCTACCCATGTGTACCTTTGATTATAACAATGAGTATTCGTGATTGTTCGGGCGCCATCTATGACGTCATAGCAACGTGCAACATAGCAACACACCAAACCTTTGTGTATGAACGGCTACTTTTCAACTTTCTTATAAAATAACTCTGCAAAAGCGGAAAAGTGCCAAGTTGTCAGCTGCACACATTGTAAGTAGTTGGTTATATGTCACATATTTCAAACACATCATTGCGTCAATTTCAACATTTAAACTTAAATGATGACCTCAAAACAAAAAGCATGATGATTTATGTCGACCGGTGTTAACAGAGGGAATCTGTCATTGTCATTGAGATTTTAAATCATCCTGTTAAGTTGAAAAAAAACGCACAAATCAAGGAACGTATAACATCCACTCCATATTCTTACGATTTATTTTGACAAGTTCCGAATTTATGATGAAATGCATTTTACTGGTTGTGTAGGCATAGGGGTGTAAATAGACACGATTTATAAAGATTAATAGTTTTGATAGTTCAACCCTTTCACAAAAAAGGCTGGTAGTATGTGTTTCACTCTGACTCACTACCCATTTGTACATTTGATTATGACAATGACAAATAGTAATTGTTCGAACGCCATATATGACGTTATCAAGCAACCTATAACATAGCAACACACCAAGCCTTTGAGTTGGAACGGCTACTTTTCACTTTTTTTTTAGTAAAATAGCTCGGCAAAAGCGGACAAGTGCCAAGTTGTTACCTGCACACATGTTAAGTAGTTGGTTATATGTCATATATTTCACAGACATATTCTTGAGTAAATTTCACATTTTCACATTTATACCACGATGTCAAAACAAAAAGCCTAATGTTTTTTCTTCGACCGGTGTTAACAGAGGGAATCTGTCATTGTCATTGAGATTTTAAATCACACTGTTTAGTTGAAAAAATCGCAGAAATTAAGGGATATTTTGGAATGAAAGGTAATTTGACTCCAATGGTGCAACTTTATATTCAAAAAGTAATGATGCGACATGAACTGAAATATAAAAAATGAGCTAAACAAGATCGTTTTTCGGACCATTTTACAAGGAAGTGAAACATGCGCTCGAACATATGCCTATGTCAGCCCGAAGGATTTAAGCGGAGATGTGCTACAGGTGGGCATCCGCATCTACTGCTTTGTTATCGGGTGGCAATGCTCGCTCGGGTTAGAAAATCACGTTGGCCACCCCACAGGGATGTCATATTTGTATAATATTACATTTCAAAGGTTCAATATTAGCTCTTCAAAGTGTGAACGGCATCAAGTCTAACACCTATTGACCAATCAGTATCGAGAATCTCGGGAGAGTAGAAAATGAAATAAGGCCATATATTTATATACTGCAAACTTATTGCTCCTTATCTTAGACGGCTAAAATAATGGATAAAATTATGTAGCGAGAGACCATTTACTATATGCACTATAGTGAAGACCTGGCTATCCCAGGGGTCTCGAAACTGGCCTCAATATGACGTTACTAGGAGACAAAGACCAATGAGGGCTCTCGTGTCGTTAACATTGCAGAGAAAGCTGTGCACGGACATGCGCAGAATGTAACTTGAAAGCCATTCGCCGCAGTCTGGTTGTTTATGTTGAAAGGCTTGTTTCATATCCACTTGTTTTATTCATCTTAGCTCCTTATTGACGAGAGAATATTTATCCATCTCTCTGACCTGCCCTGGCCTCTAGCTATCGTTCACGTTCCATGCCACATGTCGTATTCTAACTGCACAGGGTACTATTAACATAATGTCATCCCCATTGTCATAAATCGAACAAAATGATTGATTATAGCCTAGGACGCACCTATCTCATTTTGATGCACGCTGTGTCATAGTGAGCGACATTTATGTATTACTTTTATCACGGGCAATATTTAGTGCACCCCACCGATGGCCACATCAATCAAGCGGACACATAATGGCCATAAGGTTTTATGGAAAAACATTTTAAAATGTGCTCTTTCTAAATCAACCGTTAATATGTGTTTACGCAAAAAAATTAGATCTTTTTGAATTGATTCTTCTACACATTTTTCTCTCAATGCAATAGCGATTTATAATAATGGTAAAATGATAAAACCAAAATGTTTGGATGTAGCTGTTGATGATAATAATAATGATGACGATGGTGATGATGATGATAATGATACTAATGATAATAGTAATGATGACGATGGTGATGATGATGATGATGATGATAATGATACTAATGATAATAGTAATAACAATGATAATAATAGCAATAAGAAGAAGAAGAATGATTATAATAATAGAAAATAATAATGATAATAATAATAATAATAATAATAACAATAATAATAATAATAATAATAATAATAATAATAATAATAATAATCACAAAAATAATAATAATAATAATAATAGTAATACCGATGATGATGATGATAATGATGATGATGATAAATACAATAATCATAGGTAGGAATCATACTGCGTATTTGCTGCTTATCATTTTGGAACGATTTTTTTCTGATTAGCAAAAGAAACCTTTCCAATAAAGAGCTACATCCCTGTCTTGCAATTGAAAGGATATATATTTTTTTGCTGTTCAGTATGTTGATATTCTTCACAGAGAAATTATATACCTGTCATATTTGCAAATTGAGTCAAGATACTTAATTCGAGGTTCAACACCAGTCGTCCAGATGGCGCGTATGTGGAGGCCAAGATTCCAACATGTGCGCGATATGTACATACATATATGTATATCAAATATATATAAATTCCAAAATGTGCGCGATATGTACATAGATATATGTATATCAATTATATATATAGAGAGTTTATTGGCGAAAACATCTAAAATTAAACGTTCCTTAAGGATGCCCGCACCAGTTTTTTTTTTGTCCTCGGATTTTTCTAATTTTTGGATATGTTATACATTGTGGGACACAACTAAAGGAAATCTAAAAAGAAATTGGCTGTTTGACCGATTCTTTTTGCTAGAGACAATTTTAAATTTTTTGAAAAGTGGCCATTTGAGGGAAAAGTGGGCGCCACATGGCGCATTTTAACATTTTCAGCTCATTCTGGGGTTTTCGTGCACAGAAAAATAAATTGTCGATCTTTATGAGCGTAAATTTGCATGCAGGTAAAAAAGTAGGTCCCCTTTTTGCTTGCGCAAACTGTGTTTCGAAACCTACTATATTATTTGCATAGCCTAAGGTGGAATGGGAGGGGTTGAGTTAAAAATCTTCACTTTTTTTCCAAAACGGACGAAAATATAAAGCAATTTATCACACGAAATGAATTGTAAAAAAATACTTAGTCCGAAGGATTTTTTTATTTTTTGATATGTTGTTGCCCTGTAAATTTGCCTTCCATATTTGAAAAAAAAGTGGGGGTGTTTCGAGCTACTTTTTTTGCTACAGAGCTATGAGTGAAAGGGTACGTTTTTTGCTTTTTATGAAAATGGAAAGACAATGACGCGCCCTTTGTTTCCCTATTGTTGTGGCAACAATAGGAGGGAACTCCCACTGTTGCAGTCGTGTTGCGCTCGCGAAGAAGCAAATATAGGGCAATATATCAGACATAATGAGTTGTAAAAAAATATTTAGTCCGAAGAATTTTTTTATTTTTTGATATGTTCTTGCTCTGTAAAATTGCATTCAATATATTTAAAAAAAATGGGGGTGTTCCGAGTTACTTTTCTTGCTACAGAGCTACGAGTGATAGGGTACGTTTTACGCTTTTTGGCAAGCAAAATTGTCAATGTCCCGTCGCAACAATAAGGAAATTCCCTTTGTTAGAGTCGCCAGAGTGGTTACTTACACGACCAGTCTCTACCTATGTCAGCTAAGTGTGTGCAGTTAGTGGAGACGACAATTAAGTGTTTATAAAGGGGGGAGGGGGGGGGGGGACCCGCCAATTTTATGCCTCCATGACAAGATTTTTAATTTATCAAGACCTCCCGCGCCAATGGTTTTGAATTAATTATCTAAATACCCCCATCCCCATACTTATGTATTTCTCTCTAAAATAGCGACTATGGAGAAATATGCAAGCAACACAATACAATAATAAACACGTCTTTATCACGGCGAAATGAAAAATTGTCATCAAGCGACTATAACGTCACCGTGCAATTTCAATTTTGGCCGTCGGTTCCATTTCTATACATTTGAAGGGCCAATCAGTATTTTTTTTAAATTGTACAGTGAACATTCATTTTCAAGTTTCATTCAGTTTTAAATAAAATGTACAAAATCTAATGAAATGAAGGTGACTTTAAAGAAATGTTGATGTCATTATGTGAGAGATCGACCGACTTAAAAAAACGTAATAAACTCATCAGGTAACCACCTACGAAATAGTCTTTATCGAGATACAAGCCCTGCGTGGAAGGTACTGGCAGTAAAATTGCATTCAGATGAGTTATATTGAATGGAAAATATAAACTACAAATGTCGCTGATTCGTCATTGCTAGGACAATAGTAGAAAAACGATGTGAAACCAATTACGAGTATCTTTAATCGTCGATTGCTGTTCGTCAACAATCAGCAATGATATCCAAACCCATAGCCATCATCCCTAGAGATTACTTTGTTCTGCTATCTACATATTAAGTCTTTTACATCAGTTACCAAAAAGGCCCTTCCATCAATGTATATGTACTATCTCTCAAATGAAGCCATCCCGGGGGGGGGGGGGGGGGGGGCACTTGGGTATTTAGGGGGCGCATACGTTCGTTATCAAAATTAAAAAATATCCCTAAAGCACTGATTTCTGGCCAAAAAAGCACCCTTATTTTAATAAAACGCTGATTTTTTCCGCTAAATAAACACCCCTTCTTTTATCAAAACACTGACATTGGATGAACGGGAACATGTATTCTAACTTAGGATTTTATAATCCTCTGCTTGTTTAGCGGCAGCAAGTGGCGGCAGCAAACTCGGAAGCCCAGTCACTTCGGGAGTCACTCGGCGTCAGAGCCGCGTATATTTCGTGGATTGTAATGGGATTTTGACCCCCATACTTCGTACCTGGGTAGAAAAAAGTACCCTTCTTTTACAAAATTGTGGACATGCGGAGGTCTTAAAAAAAGACCCCATCTTCCGCGATATACGTAACGTAACCATTGCTGGCTACTCAGCCCCCAGGGCTGCATAGCTGGCCAGCCACTTCCAATGAGATATCAAACCGACTGTAACGAAAAGATTGGGGCAGGCGATGTCTGTGAATGATACTCATAAGTCATAAGCTATTTCTTTCCTGAGTAGCGGCCGCACCCAGGTTTTGCAATCTAGCGCAGTCCAGTTTCTTTTTAAAACGCATCTCCGAGCACTTTGCAGACAGTCCACAACAACAATCATGCGAACTGGCGTTCAGGGACAATATACTATTGTTTATTGTTGAATAATGTTTGTCTAATACAGCCCTCTCTCAAAAAATAAAAAACAATACTTTCCCGGTTTTCCTGATCCTTTACAGCTTTAACCATTTCACTTTTTTCAGCAATTAAGTTGAACGGCGAAGAACATTGCATGAAAACGTAATTCATCCCCCCATTTTACGCACACATATTGTACAAGGTTCATGTTTTATTCTGGAAAATTTCGTTGCCTTTGTGCGAACGGCAGACAAATCATTTCCAAATCCCTCAACAGTACGCTACGGCGGGATTTATGTCGCATCCATCCCTGACGTTCATATCATCCATGCCTGACTCCCATGATATGCGCAACAATGGGCATCTCCCAACAATCGAAAAAAAAACTGGTGCGGGCATCCTTAAAGGGATTGCATGGAGGAAATACGATATTCTATTGAAGTGTGGTCACTAACTGCTTGGACCCTTTTATCTCTGCTTGGCTTTGAATCCGAGTCGGTGCATGTAAAAAGTTGTCAGTAACTCAGGTCCTATTCGGCGGTTTCACTAGTTTCCTTAACCCTTATGCTGCTGGTAGCTAATTCGAAGTGAGGCAAAAAAACAGAATTACTGAAACCCTGACAACATTGGATACGAATCAAAGAGTAACCCGCGAGAGCTTCTCCAATGAATACCAACACGACAGGGTTTAGATGGTTTCAAAATATCTTTGCACCCTTGTGCTTGGACGAAAGTAGCCTCAGCATTGGTAGGGTTAACCATTATAGTACGGCTAGTCCAAAGTTAGCCTTCATATTACTGTAGAATGGTACTAAACAAGATTCCAATACCTAATTCAAAACCATATCTGTGTCTACTTCAATATTTACACTGTCGACTTTTGTTGATAAAGGTTAATTTTGATCGCTATTCCTATTTCATCGTGAACCAATTCACTTGCTAAATTAACTCCTCGAGTATGAATGGTACACTACTAATTGTCTGGCAAATAGTCAGTAAATCAATATCATTAGACGCATTCGTAATTTGTCATCGTGTCACGGTGTTTATTTATGCAATGGTGGACTTCTCCACAGCACTAAATTAATTTGCTTTATTTCACTAGAGCATCCCATGCTTTCAATAAACCTACTTACTAGATTATGAAATACTGAATAATTAATGGTAATCTACGTCCCTTACCATCACCAAGGTTATTTCATAATGGAAACCCATCTGCGTTTGTATTAGGCCCAAAGCTTATAAACGAAGCCTTTGTTTGGCATGACCAGTACATCAGAGGAGATCCAACCATTCAACCAGAAGAATTTGTGCAGTTGCAGGAGTTGGCGTAGAGGCTCACTTTAATATACCTGAAAATACTCACTATTGAAAATGAATATGAATCAAAGTATGGACATTTCCAAGCAAACATTTATGGACTGGTTTGAGGCAATAAGTAGAAATAGGTATGGCTATGTCCAAATGACACTGCAAGACCTTTCGGAGATGAATCGCAATGTGTATGTAAACGGTGACTTTTCTTTTGTGGATAGCGAACGCAATACGGATACTAACGAGGACAAAAAGGCTCTCAGTTGTCAGTTCAGATCTCCAATCTGCGTTGCCGCTGTTTTTAATGCAAAGGAGACACTTCGCATTCTTCTCCTTAATGGCGGCGTCATTCATAAGCTGGATATTGGCGAAAATAACATCCTCCATGCATTGGTCTATTCTGAGGCGCTACAGCCAGGTAACCAATCAGAAACCTTCGATATCATCATGGGTTATTTGTCTGAAGATATCGAGCTGCGAAGACAACTGATTCTGAGCGAGAACAAAAATGGACGGCGGCCATTGGAGTTGGCAACAGAATTGGGCGCTTTCACAATGGCAAGAAAGATACTTTCTGTTGATGGTGTATACAGATTCCCGCGCTTTTCACCCTCGCTTCGTTTGGAGGTGCTCTATGACGTCACAGACTATGAGACGTTTGGGAGGCAGAGTAGGCGTTTGCTGTCGCCATTGCAGCGGGTGTGCGAAACCAAGATGTCACAGCTTCAACAAGAACAGTTCCAGGAGTTTTATAACCTTCCGTTCATTCAAAGTTGGCTGCTTCACAAACATGTCTTCAACAGATTTGTGATGGTCATGTGGCTACTAATACGTGTAGTCTATCATATCTCGTTCCTAATGCTGAATCCATTATATACACAGAGCTGTGGCTACCAGGAGGGTAGAAACACCACTGTTCCAATGAATAACTCCTCTGAGTTTTCAACTATCATAGGTGTATTTTCATCAGGCATCTTAATTTTTGGTGCATTTAGTGTTTTAAAGTGGGTTGCATGCAATGTGCACAACTTAAAACCACAGATAAAAGAGGTGCTGTGCTTAAACCGTGTTGTAAGTACTGTAATCCCGAAGTTGCTTTTAATTTTCCAAGCTTTGCTTTGGTTTTTTGTAATAATGCTCGTTAAAGTTAAAACGTGCTCAATAAATATGTACGCCTTACTTTACATCGCCACAAACTTTATAAATATTTTCAATTTTTTACATTGTCTGAAAACATTTCCAGTGATTGGTCATTTCATCATAACCTTTTACGCACTTCTTTTGGACATGTTGAACTTTTTACTATTGTTTGGTTTCGTTCACTGTACCTTGACAGTGACCACGTTCTACACCTTTGTCCTTTTTGATAACGTAGACTCTAGCTATCAAAGTATTGTGGCTAGTTTTTACACAAACTTTAAAGTCATGTTAAATATGGTCAACTATGATAAGTACGCAAATGCTAACTGGGGTACAATAGCGCTATTGCATATAATTATCGTTATGGTAATGGCTATCATTCTCATAAATTTTGCCATTGCCATCATGTCAAATACTGTGACCGCTTTCTTTAAGCATAAACAGGAAATTCTGGAGTTGCACAGAATAAATCTTTCATTAGATATGGAAGATAACGTAACTCAGATCCTTCACAGCATGCTTAGACAGATCAAACCAAGAGTATTCACCCAAAAGCTAACCATCATGGATAATAGGATATATGTTACGTGTTTTGAAACACACAACATTACAACGAATCTCGCCAAAGAAAGTGTATAGCTTAGTTGACGAGAGAAGGCATAACAGTACTAAGTGAATTAATCTCAAAACCTATTAAGACAGAGTAGGTTCTACAGCAATGATAAATTTTTCAGACAATATGTCATAAAATGACCAACAATGGAATACTAATAGCCAGTATAGTAATATGTCCTAACTTAAGCACAATGAAATCATAACTGAATTGTGTGTAATACTTAAGTTATGGACCATTAGAGTATTTGCAACTAGTGTGACAAACACTTATGTGTGAATACAAGTCAATGTGTGGTACTTAATTTCATATGTGTGTATTTATGTGTGTATTTTTTCTTAGAGATGTATATAAAGATGAAAGATAATTGTTATATGATGAAAACGATAGCATTTCTCGTGGGTATTGTATACAGGTTTCAATTTCACGTAATATGTACGGAACTCTATGCTTGGTTTAGGCTGAGAGAAGTAGACAGGGAGTGGGCACTGGTCATGAATCATCAAATTTCGCTGCCTCTCACTATCTGACCTAGATAGGATGACATCCCCCAGCCAGCCAGCCAGTCTCTCTGCTGCATGCTTACTGCACAGATCACGTGACCAATACAACCCCAGGCTACAGCGCGTAACTCGAGGCGCAGACGCCGTAGAGGTTAGCATGCAGTACCTATGGGGTTGCGGATCAAGGGGATGTATTTCTCTGGTTTAGGCTAGCTTATGGGGTTGATATTTTGACTCGATATTTGATATTTTCTCTCTCTTTAATGCTATTGTTTCATAATGTAAAAGTTCATAATATTGTAAAGCCAGTCTTTGATTTTATATTTCAACAATAATTATAGTGCATGAACTAATTCCCTTGATGAAAATGTTACTATATCCCTTTACGAAAATGTTACTTAGTGAAAATTTAAACTAATTCCCTTGATGAAAATGTTACTTATTCCCCTGATGAAAACGTTTTTGGTTCCCTTGATGAAAATGTTACTTGATGTAAGTGTTACTACTTCCCTAGATGAAAGTGTTACCATTTCCCTTGAGGAAAATGTTACTAATTCCCTTGATGAAAATGTTATTATTTCCCTTGATGAAAGTGTTACTAATTCTCTTGATGTAAATATTACTAATTCCCTTGATGAAAGTGTTACTTATTACCTTTATAAAAATGTTACTATTTCCCTTGATGAAAGTTTCTTATTTTGTGTTATGTATTAAGTATTGAAGACACCATGAGAGGTTAATCGGAAAGTCGAGTTATTTAGTCGTAGGTAGCGCTTGTAAGGACGAAGGATAGAAGTCTTACTCGCAAATGCTCAATATCTTATATGTGTTTATTTTTGTTGTCTTGTGAATTCAAAGATATAATTGTCTTATGTATGATTTTGAACACAATACATACAGTCAATAAACATACTGAATGAACTAAATACGTGTTGTGCATGTGCATATTTATTGGCTGTCAGACAAACAAAATCATGCAGGTAAACAATATATGTATGTACACATTTTTAACAGGTCGTACAACATCTAAACCAAAACGTATCATACATTTATCAAATTCAAGAGTTCTGTCTAATCAATATTTTATAGACTTGTTTCATCAAAAAAAAAACACTGAACATTAGGAAAAAGTTTGATGTGAATGCTATAATAAAACTGTGATAATCGTGTATGATAAGACATACACTTTCTTACTAGCGTATATATGTAGGTGTTATCCCTGCATGAACAATTAAATTACACAGAATATGCCATTTACCACACAACTACTAACTAGTAGAGTGACAAAGATCCTTAAGTAATAAAATTAGTATAATCATGTTGGGCTCAACCCATTTTCACATGTAGTGTGCACATAGTCAGGTTAGTGAGGTATTTGAAAAATAAAATAAACGGACAATTAAACCCAACAGGAACCATAATTGACCCATTATTGAGTCAATAGAGTTTGAAACATTAGCCCTTGATAATTGAGTAAATTGGGTTTGATGAAACCCTTGAACGCCCCGAAACTGCAACTTTGAACACAACTCATCACAAATGAGTACTAATAAAGAAATATATTTACAGAGCGATTGTTGAAAAAAATCGGCCAAGTAGTTCTCAACCCTTCCAATGCTACAGCTACATTCGTCTGAAGCACAAGGACGCAAAGATTTATTTTTTGAAAACCATCTAAACGCTGTCTTGCTGGTATTCATTGGATAGTTCTCACTGAGTACTCTCAGATGAGTACACATGTGCCAGGGTTTCAATACTTTTTCAGAGGGATTTGCAACATTTTGCATAGGCCAAATTAAACATTAGCAGCATAAGGGTTACTTCTAATATCTTTAAGATAAAAAAGTCCAATGGACATCCTCAGCCAGGAATAAGATATGCATGGTTAGGCACGTAGTGTGGGGGTGTAGGACTGCGCAAAATTCACAGCGCCTGGGTTTTAGGGGGAAGGGATACAACGCTATGTGTCTTCAAGGACTGTGTGCAAACGCAAGAAACTCGGTCAACTCTGTAAACTGCATGAACAGTTTGTCGAAAATAAGCTGTGTGTATGATGGACATTCACATGGACGCGTCAGCTTTTCGGGATGCAGGGAGAAGAACATCGAATGTGGGTCAAGTACCATGCAAAAACCAGGGTTTCGGGTCGCTAATGAGAAAGGTTATATGCGTATGTATTGGTGTTGCAGTGGTGGGGGGTATGTTAGTGCACATTGTAAGATACGAGGTGAATGCGAATCGAAACCCATGGGAGAAGTTTCTCACATTTGTGGTGATGTTCGCATACAGCTTGTATCAGGTGCCGATTGTGAGAGTCAGACTGTGGAGAGGAGTGTAAAGTGCAAGCAGGTTCACATCGGGTCCATGGGCAGTAAGGGTGATATTGTGGGAGAAGGTCACGTCTTAATAATCTTAAAACGTCGATGGGAAGTACACCCAAGAGTGATCTAAATATTGTATGCTGGAACTCTAGGGGTTTCGCTAGTGCGGTTCCTTATTTGCGCAAATTGGTAAGGGATAACGATATTGTTGCTGTAGCGGAGCATTGGCTCCATGAAAACAAAATATCTAAGCTAGGGGAAATTTCAAACGAAGTTTTATTTTGTGCAAGAGCAAGCAAGTTTTCCTCATCCGAAAATTATGGCACTAAGAGGGGGCAAGGAGGCGTAGCTTTGTTTTGGAAAAAGTCAATGGATGGCGTTTCAGAAATGACAAAAATCATTCATGACAGAATTTGTGGAATAAGGGTACAATTGATAAATGGGGGAGTGGTCAATATTTTCTCTGTATATCTTCCGGCACAAGGGTGCGGAGAGGACCTTGAGACCAGTCTTGACGATCTAGCGGAAATTATTGACTCAAGAGATCTAGGTGAAATTAACATTATTCTAGGAGACTTCAATGCTGATATTGGATCAGGCGGTGGTGAAAGAGGGATAAATCCGGCCACTAAGCAGGGTAAAATTTTGCTTAAATTCATGCAGGAGTACAACTTTGTAGCAGGTAACATGCAATCTGAAGCCAGAGGGCCATTAAGTACGTTCGTAGGACCCACCGGACAGTCATCCATAGATTACGTTATGGTTCCTGCCGAGTGTTATTCATTGGTTACTGACTGCTTCGTTGGAGAGGACGAGATACTTAATACTTCTGACCACAGACCGGTGCATGCTAGACTTAATCTATGCAGTGTTAGAAGTAACGTGGTTAACAGAGTACGGAAAGGAGTTAAGAGATGGGACAAACTTGGGGTGACAGAACGCCAATCCAAATACGAAGTGCCATTAGAGAAGAGTTTGCGTTCTGTTATCAGTACTCTTAGTGGGGAGGATATAACTCCAATAGCTTTGGATAATTGTATTGATGCAGTGGTTGCTAAAATGGAACTAGCCGCTAGAGTGGTTCCTACTGTTAAGTTTAAAAAACACCTCAAACCGTATTGGAACGACCACATGAATGTTCTGAAGGCTGTTAAGATAAGCAAATATAGGGCTTGGATTAGAGAGGGCAGACCCAGAGGGAATGGGTACCTGACTTATCTAGAGTATAAGGAGTCAAAAAAGGCTTTTAATAAAGAACTCGGTAGGTTAGATAAGTTGTATGAAAACGAACAAGTGATTCAGGCTGTAAAAGCAGCGGAAGTAGATAGGGGACAGTTTTGGAGATTGGTTAAGAGGAACAGGAAAAAGCCAGGAAACAAAACTACAGCTATTAAGGATAAGAGTGGGAAAGCTATTAGTGATGTGGATGGTATTCTCAATATCTGGAAAGATCACTTCCAAAATCTTAGCACTCCTAAAAGTAGGGATGATTATGATCAAGAACATGCGGATTCAGTATCAAAAGAGGTCGAAGGATGGAATAATGAAAATGATGAGGGTATGTTCTTGAATACCAACTTCACACTTGAAGAAGTAAGAAAAGCCATTGGTAAATTACATAAACGAAAAGCATGTGGGTTTGATGGGATCACTACGGAACACCTTGTATATGGAGGGGAGGCAGTGGTGGTAGCATTAACACTCATCTACAACCATATCCTCAGGCTAGAATATGTACCGGTTAATCTAAGAAGGGGTATTCAAATCCCACTTTTCAAAGGAAAGGGTTTGTGTTGTCTTGAAACCGATAGTTACAGAGGGATCTCGCTCTTGACCAACTTTAACAAAGTATATGAGGTGTTAATTTGGGAAAGAATCAAGGACTGGTGGGTTAATGACAAGGTCATTTCAGACCTTCAAGGTGCTAGCAAGAAAAAACAGTCATGTGTGCATAGTGCATGGATGCTACAGGAGACCGTGTCGTATGCCTTGGAGAAACACGACAGGGTGTTTGTCTCATTCCTAGACGTATCCAAGGCATACGACTCGGTCTGGACAGACGGGCTGTTTTTTCAGTTACACGAGATGGGAATTAGAGGGAAACTTTGGAGGCTTATGTACAGGGCATATTGTGACTTCAGGTGCAGGGTGCGTATAGAGGATAAAACCTCTGATTGGTATACCATGGGGTGTGGGATACACCAGGGCGGCTTTCTCTCGGTTACTAAATACGTTGCTTTCATTAACTCGTTGTTAAGGGAACTTGAGGCATCTCAATTGTGTTGCTCTATTCTCAAAGTCCCTAGTACGCCAGTCGGATACGCGGACGACTTGGCCACTGCTAGTACCTCTAAAACTAAGGCCGACAGAGCTCTCCAAGTGGTACACAATTTTGGAAAGCGCTGGAGGTTTGAATTTAATGCTAGAAAATCAGCCGTCCTGGTGTACGGGGAGGATAGAAAAGAGCACGAAAAGGCCAGTAAAGAACGTGTTTTCTTGCTCGGTAGAGAGAAAGTTAGTGAGAAAACTGAGTATGACCACGTGGGCATAAAAGCTTGCATTTTTGCTAAGGATAATACTCGCATCTCGGAAAAAATCAGCAAGGGACGGAGGGCATTGAATGCAACGACTGGTATAGGAATACGAAAGAATGGGTTAACTCTGAAGGTGTGCAATTTGATATTTTGGACGATAGTTGTACCTACGTTAACTTTTGGGTGCGAATTGTGGACTTTTGGTGATGACGATTGCGATAGATTGCAGGCTTTCCAAAGATATGCTAGTCGTAGACTGCAGAGATTTCCTCTCAGATCACCCAGCTGTAGCAGCTACTTTGGGTTGGGCTGGTTAAGATTGGATACCTTAGTACAGGTCAAGAAACTGCTCTTTCTATTAACTTTCCTTGGTCTGGGGGAGGATAATGTAATAAGAGTGGTCTTCATGTTAAGACTAAGACAATATGTGGACAATGTGGGACTGGGAATGAGTAACCAAAACCATAGTCCTTTGTTCGATATGCTAAATGTATGTGCAAGGTTCGGTTTATTCAAGGAATTCCTCAATATGGCCTTAGGTGGGTCAAAAGTCATGGGTAAGAAAACTTGGTCAAGCATGGTATGGAAAAAGGCCTGGGCCTTGGACGATGCATTTAGACAAAGCACTTGTACAGTATTCATGAACAATGATATCCTATTTAACACTGTTGGAAACTCGCAGTACCTCAATTGGTGGTGGCTGGCTGACAACCTGCCCTCGTATCAGGGGTTATGTGAAATCATGGCAAAACTAGTCTGCCATGCGAGCAGACTTAAGTGTGATGATATAAGATTTAGGGGTACTAGTGGGAGCAACTTAATGTGCGAGGCCTGTAATGGATGTGCAACGGAGAGTGCAGTACATTTAGTTATGCAGTGCCCAGCGTTTGAGGAGGATAGAAAGAAAATGTTTGAACGAATATTTGCTATAGATCCGGAATGCGAGATTAATTTCATAGAAAATCCAGGTCAAACTTTCTTCCGGTTGATGGGTAAAAACATCGAGGGGTTCGAAATGAACAGAATGGCAAAGATATGGATCACAGCTGGGCAGTGCATAACTAAAATATATAAACAAGTCCTCAAGGCACGGGAGGGTGTTGGATAGTTTATTGTTCCCTCCAGTAGGACAGTATATATGAGGCTAATTGATCGTGCAAAGTCACTGGACAGTGAGCAGAACTAATCTGTTTTAACTAGCAGTAGTTCGAAAATACCAAGTTTCTACTCCTAATTTATTTTTTTTTTTTCGAAGTTAAGTTCAATTTTCACGCTAGGAGTGCCTAGTTCTTGGTTCTCATTAATGTTTGTTGTGCCCAATGTTTTAGGCTATGAGTGTTGCTTCTTTGCCACTCTTTTTTCTTAAATAGCCGGGCTATTAGTTAAGTTTTTCTTGTTTACAAAATTTAAGGTTACACTTTTGGTTGCCGCAGCGCGGCTTTTGCACTCTTTCCGTATTAACTTGCAGTAATTCTTTTTTTGCTAATTTTCTTCGTGTCTTGTTTTGTTACACTTTGCTTTAAAATTTTGTTCTTTAAGTTGGCATTTATTGACGCCGTTGTGCCCTTGTTTAGGCTACGAGTATTGCACTTTCGCTACTCTTGTATTTAAATAGCCGGGCTTTAGTATGTATAATTTTGGTAGTTAAGTAACACAGTGTGAGTTTTGCATTCCATTCCGGTCTGCTATTTCATTGTCGTTTCTAAGATAATTTTTTAGTTTGTACATGTACAATTTTTGCGTCCGTTTGGACCGGTCAATAAAGTACAATACAATACAATACAATTTGTAAATAACCACCCATACCTTGGAATCGTTACGCCATCACATAAGGCGGAACTACACTGTACTAATACAGACTAGTAGCCACTCTGTAAGAAGCAGCGATGATTCGTAAGAGAAGTATACCTCTTCTGCCCATCAAATCACTCTACTTATCAAAAAATGTTTCGATTTATGAAATATACTTATCAAGCAAAAACTCTCAATTGCACAATCATTTCGTATCTAAAATATTGCCACTAAGTAGATTTGGTAGCTAAATTTGGTCATATCTGTGTGGGAGATAATGACAGCAGCATGCTCTACCTAATTTATTCATTGCATCGATACATCCATCAACCCTTTCAATGCTGAGATTGCTTTTGTCCAAAGCGCAAGAACGCAGCGATTTTAGAAGACCTTCTAAACCCTGTCATGTTGGTATTCATTGAATAGCTCTTGCTGAGCACTCTCAGATGAGTACCCATATATCAGGGTTTCAGTAATTTTTCAGATGTTTTTGCATCATTATGTATTGGCCAAATTAGCCATCAGCAGTATATGGGTCAATCTAGTATACACATGTATAAGGCCAGGGTATGTTGAGTTCCTTAATGTTTTAGGTTAACTGCATTGTTTGTATATTGCAATGCCGAAGGCAACATAGTTTGTTGTGATCCATCATTTCCAATGACAAGGGTTATTCCCTCACATGGCCCGTATACATAACAGGCCCTTTAGAATTGGACGGTTAAGGTACAGAGCTGGTAATAGAAATGCAACAAGTCTGCAACAGATTCATATTTTCAAAGGGCCTAAGTAGACTGAGTATTTTCACATGTTTTAGCACAGGAAATGAGGAATGCTGCCGATTATGAGGTACGAAGGAATGCGCTGACTTGAAAGGTAGGATTTGGGGCCTCGTAGTAAAGCAAGATAATTTACTGGTCATGAATGAAGGATAGTGACAGTGTGAAATAAATTGGAGGATGTTAACTGGTTGATATAACCAGTTGAATATAATCCATTTTTATTATCACAACTTACATTTATGGAAATGTTTGCTATATTTATATATATATATATATATATATATATATATATATATATATATATATATATATATATATATATATATATATATATATATATAGATATATATATATATATATATATTTATATATATATATAATATATATATATATATATATATATATATATATATATATATATATATATATATATATATATATATATATATATATATATATATATATATATATATATATAGGGTTAACAGTCATGTACCGATACCAATACATACAGTCAATAAACATACTGAATGAACTAAATACGTGTTGTGCATGTGTTGGCTGTGAGACAAACACAATCATGCAGGTAAACAATATATGTATGTATACATTTTAACAGGTCGTACAACATATAAACCAAAATGTAACATACATTTATCAAATTCAAGAGTTCTGTCTAATCAATCTTTTATAGACTTGTTTCATCAAAAAACACCACTGAACATTAGGAAAAGGTTAACGTGAATGTTATAATAAAACTGTGAAAATCGTGTATGATAAGACGTGCATATTCTTACTGGTGTATACGTAGGTATTATTTCTGCATGAACAATTAAATTACACGGAATATGCCATTTACCACACAATTACTAACTAGTAGAGTGACAAAGATCCTTAAGTAATAAAATTAGTATAATCATGTTGGGCTCAACCCATTTTCACATGTAGTGTGCACATAGTCAGGTTAGTGAGGTATTTGAAAAATAAAATAAACGGACAATTAAACCCAACAGGAACCATAATTGACCCATTATTGAGTCAATAGAGTTTGAAACATTAGCCCTTGATAATTGAGTAAATTGGGTTTGATGAGTCCCTTGAATGTCCCGAAACTGCAACTTTGAACACAACTCATCACAAATGAGTACTATTGAAGAAATATATTTACAGAGCGATTGTTACACCCAAAAGGAAAACTCTCGGTCATGTAGTTCTCAACCCTTCCAATGCTGAGGCTACATTTGTCTAAAGCACAAAGACGTAACGATTTATTTTCTGAAAACCATCTAAACGCTGTCATGCTGGTATTCATTGGATAGTTCTCACTGAGTACTCTCAGATAAGTACCCATGTGCCAGGGCTTCAATCATTTTTCAGAGGGATTTGCAACATTTTGCATATGCCAAATTAGACACTAGCAGCATGAGGGTTAATTCTAATATCTTTAAGATAAAAAAAGTCCAATGGACATCCTCAGTCAGGAATAAGATATGCATGGTTATTTGTGAATAAACACATTGGAATCGTTACACCATCACATAAGGAGGAACTACACTGTACTATTTGCCTCTAATTGGCCTCTAATACAGATTAGTAGCCACTCTGTAAGAAGCGGCGATGATTCGTAAGAGAAGTATACCTCTTTTGCACATCACATACCTTAATTATCAAACGATATTTGGATTTATAAAATATACTAAGTAAGCAAAAACACTCGTCAATTGCACAATCATTTCGTATCTAAAATATTGCCACTAAGTAGATTTGGTAGCTAAATTTGGTCCTATCTGTGTGGGAGATAATAACAGCAGCATGTTCTACCTGATTTATTCATTGCATCGATACATCCATCAACCCTTTCAATACTGAAACTGCTTTCGTCCAAAGCACAAGAAAGCAAAGATTTTAGAAAACCTTCTTAACCCTGTCATGTTGGTATTCATTGGATAGCTCTTGCTGAGTACTCTCAGATGAGTACCCATATATCAGGGTTTCAGTAATTCTTCAGACGTTTTTGCATCATTTTGTATTGGCCAAATTAGCCCCCAGCAACATATGGGTTAATCTAGTAGACACATATATAAGGCCAGGGTGTGGTGAGTTCCTTAACGTTTTAGGTTAACTGCAGTGTTTGTATATTGTAACGTCCAATGCAACATAGCTTGTTGTGATCCATCATCTCCAATGACAAAGTTTATTCTCTCATATAGCCCGTATAAATAACAAGCCCTTTAGAATTGGACTGTTAAGGTACAAAGCTGGTAATAGGAATGCGACAAGTCTACAACAGATTTATATTTTAAAGGGCCTACATATACTAAGTATTATCACATGTGTTAGCACAGGAAATGAGGAAGGCTGCCGATTATAGGGTACGAATGGATGCACCGAGTTTAAAGGTAGGATTTGGGGCCTCTTAGTATAGCATGATAATTTCCTGGTCATGAATGAAGGATTGTGGCAGTGTGAAATAAATTTGAGGATGTTAACTGGTTGATATAACCAGTTGAATATAATCCATTTTTATTATCACAACTTACATTCATGGAGATATTTGCTATATATATATATATATATATATATATATATATATATATATATATATATATATATATATATATATATATATATATATATATATATATATATACTATTATATAGGGTATAGGGTTATCAGTCATGTACCGATACCATGTGAGGATAATGGCCATATGGGCGTTAAGAAATAAACAATACCAAACTTTTATCCAATCATTGAAGAGTTCAAGTACCATGTTATGGTCTTGTTCCAAGTTATCTTCATCTGTGTTATAGTCTAAGTTATGGTCGTTCAGAATAAAGCATAGCTCGTTCACAAAAGATCTTTTTTGATATTGCTTGGTCGTTCAAAACCATGCTCGATCTAATAAAGAGTGTTTTTTACTTTTACTGAAATGTTTTAAAGTTGAGGTGCAAGTGCCACTCTTCAACGGTAAAGATATGTGTGAATTGGATCCTAAATATTGTCGGGAAATTATCCTGTTATCTCCTACAATAAACTCTTTGAAATTGTAATTTGGAATAGGGTTAAAAAGTGGTGGATGGATGAAGGGGTAATATCTGAATTGCAAGGTTCTTGTAAAATTGGACTCTCCGGCAGCCTTTTTCTTTAAAAGTAGGCTAATTAGCCACAAAATTAGGGGATGGCAACAAGTGGTTTGTGGCCTTCTATGGTGTGTCTAAGGCTTTTAGTTCTGTATGGATAGGTATAGTCTCTTTGGACAGGGTTTTTCGACATGGCCTTTACCATACCATAGTTACAGTGGCATACTCTCTACCGGGTAATTCACCACGGGAGTATATGCTAATCCAACTGAAAAGCTCAGAGTACTGCTGAGAAGTGTATCGAACACCAAGTACACCCGTCGGGCACGCTGTTGACCTGGCAATAGGTTGCATTGACAATCAAAGGTTAGATCAAGTTATGAGAATTGTTAACCAGCACGGGTGTACTTGGCGTTATGAATTTAATGCCAGGAAAAGTGTCGTTCTGGTATACGGAGCATAGATGTAACACATCAGTTAGGGATTTCCGACTTTGACCTGCCAAAGTAACTGAAAGGGAACACTACGATCATGTCGGAATTGAAGTGTGCCTATCCAAAGTGAGATGCACTTTAAATGCCGCAACAGGTCTGGTAATTCGTGAGAATGGCCTATCCATGGCTACGTGCAATGTCATAGTTTGGGCCTTAGTAGCTCATATCACGTATTGTATTGTATGTTTATTAGCCATGTCATAAACATGAAATATACATTTACATCAAAATAGCATATATTGATAACAGGAACAGAAAAAAACAAAAATGAAAGGAAAGGAACTTGTTACACATAGGAACATAAGAAACGAAACTAGCTATACTTGTCTCTTCGTAGTATCAGACATAGCAGAGTGCTTTGTTTTGTCTCATACCAAGAATAGTATGTGTGTACAGCTCTGAAATCTCGTTACTATCTGTGTATTTCCCTGTTCTAAACTTTTCAACTATATGCCTGAAAGAAGCTACAACGTTTTTATTCTAGAGTTCCAAATGCTCATTGTAGTAATGCTTTAGGATGGAAGAGACTGGAGCGCTATGTTTAATGAACACCACTATGCAGGTAGATGATATTGATTGTAACCTTTAAATGGTGCAGTCCCTAAGGTCAATTTCATTAATGACTGGATGCATGTACACAGGACACTGGCCACATAAATTCCAGCTTTTATGAGTAACATGCTATTAGAAACTACATCAATTATGCAAGTCAGATATTTAGTGTAATACTGCATGTTAACAATAGAAGAAATCATTATGGATATGATGGCTCCATTAATTATGCATGGTAGATTCCCTTTAGCAAGTATAATATAAAGTTGAATTTATGGACTGTCTGTCAAACTATCCACTCTTTACAAGTTTTGACATTGTTTTTGTTTTCTCATTGATTCTCAGAATGAAATACAAGAAGCACATTAAGCATTTCCTTAACACATAGTAAGTACTAATACTAATTCACACAGTGAATACTGTATACAGTACCTTCACTTAAGGTATAACACCAGTTAATGTCTGACACAAATATATTGATAAAACAATTAAAATTCGATGAATAGACATGTCTTAGTTAGTCGGAAAGCTGTGGTGTAAATTTGGACACCTAAGAGGACAAAATGTTCAGCCAAAATTAAATTAAATGTAATATCTAAATAGTAGAAACGTGCTAAACAAATAATACTCATGATCCATTACACGGTTTCTGCACACGTCATAATACAATGACGTAATAGGTATTTACTAGTTCTATTGCTGCTAGGCAGGGTGCATGGGTTAATAGAATCATCCAGTAGACCGTCACCGCTCATTATATGTATATATGCTAGGCATATTTCAGAAGACCAGGATCTTAGCATGTCCGCAGCAGACACAATGCAGCTCGCAGACATTCCCCACCATAGCCCTGTAAAGACAGAGACAAGTCAAGAACAAAACTACATGTACCTCCAGCACTTAGAGACTAACATAAATCACGGACAAAGTGATATGCCGCTGGATGTTTTTATGGATTGGTTTGTTGCGATACGTGAAAATCGGTATGAATATGTGGGAAACATACTCGAGAGGGATCTACTGGAGACACAACAAGATATTCTGGTCAATGGCAATTTTACATTAGAGAAAAATCGTGACAGTAGGATAGTCAGTGATGATGAGAGAGCGCTCAATTGCCAATTCAGCTTGCCACTGCTTGTCGCGGCAGTGTTCAGTTCAAGAGAAACTCTTCAACATCTCTACAGGCACAATGGTGACATCAATAAAACTGATTTTGGTGATAATAATATCATCCATTCATTGGTATATTCTGAGGTAGTCTTGCCTGGTGGCCAGTCACAGACATTTGACGTTATCCTAAATTGTTTATCAGTAAACTTTGAAAAACTAAGACAGCTATTTCTTACAGAGAATAAAAATGGTAGAAGGCCATTGGAATTGGCCACAGAATTGGGAGCCTTCACAATGTCAAGAAAGATCCTTTCTGTTGACGGTGTATACAGATTCCCGAGCCCTCTGCCATTATTTCGCCGTGAGGTATGGTATGATGTCACAGACTACGAGACTTATGGTGGAAATAATGGACGTCAATTTTCGCCATTGGAACTGATCGCTAACGCCAAAACATTAGATGTTCAGGGAGAAGCATTTAAGAAGCTGTTTAACATCCCATTTATTCAGGGTTGGATATCCCATAAAGTGGCCTCTAACAGAGCCGCTGCATTGGTCTGGATTTTCATTCGCTTAACATACCATGTAACATTTTTTACCGACGATCCATCATTATTGGGGCCGTGCCCGAGACAACAGTTAACAAATTCTACCATATCACAGATACAGACTACCAAACAACCAAATGTTCATTTACCAACAATATTTCCATCAGATGTATTCATTTTCCTATACTCCTCGATCATAATTCTGTATGATATATTAAGTATAGCATGGGGTTTGGCACTTCATGCTAAACAGAGAACAATGCCTGATGTGTCATGTGGATTTATGTCTAAGGTCGTTAGTTTTGTATTTGAAAGAATTGGGATGCATTGCCAATCAGTACTTTACATCGTAAATGCCATCAACTTCATATTCAATACATGTAACCTGAACACATACAGTCTGCTCTACATCTTAATGACGATCTTAAACATTTCCAATATGCTGGTGTGTCTGAAAACATTTCCTGTAATAGGGTACTTCATCATCACGTTTCATGAATTGCTTTGGGACATGTTGAATTTCTTGCTCTTATTTGGGCTTATCCATGTAACGCTATCAATCACTATGTTCTATACTATCCAAATACTGCAGATTTCTGATCCGAACTACTCCAGCATACCTGTGAGTATGTACAGCAACTTTAAGGTCATATTGAACATGGTCAGCTTTGACAAATACATTGACGCTCATGGCAATGTCATGCTACTGATGCATGAATTAATTGTGATTATTATGGCAATTATTTTGGTCAATCTTGCAGTAGCTGTTATGTCTAATACCGTGTCCGCCATTTTCACCCACAAAGATCTAGCGCTGGAATTGTATAAGTTGAATGTAGCATTAGTTATAGAGAATCGCATAATGGCAAGATTGAAAAAGGTAGCTCCAAGAGCGAAACTGCGTGTACCGGGTAATGCCTTAAGATTTAAAGACGGCAAAGCATTCGTAACCTGTTTTGAAACTGGAGTCTCAGATGAATTGCTAGAGCGACCATGTTCTTTGTGAATGGTTAGAGGTGACTTATGGGAATACGTTGTGAAGGGTTATTTCTAGATTTTTATATATTTGCCAGTCTAAACTATTTCCCTTCTTATCAGACCAGCAGTGGCTGTCACTCAGCAGATTAGTAGTCCGTTTCTTTGCTGTAAATGTTCAGTTTACAAAGTCGTACTCATATCAAAATCATACAAATATAAATAATAGCATAAACAAAAAAGCAATATACTAGTATAATATATATATATATATATATATATATATATATATATATATATATATATATATATATATATATATATATATATATATATATATATATATATATATTAGTTGTTGGGTTCTTAGATGCATCCATCCAGCTGCTACCAGGAACGGAACTATTTTCCCCACAGGCATAGGGTCTAAATACACGTTATTCCCGATATCTGTTTGATGTTATTTATTTGTAGGCAGGCGGGGCCACCAAGCATGCTCTTAATGGCCTATGATGTGCCCCATGCGAAAAGTACTCAATTTTTTAACAGAGCGTAGAACCAAATATCAAGGAACTGAACATGGCATAGCACACAAACAGGAAATGTTTTTGAATTTTTCCCCCAATTGATTTTTCTCCCCAGAATGATCTTTCCAAGCATGCGCCCTGTGTATAACATATAAATATGTTTGCTCGAAATGTAGAAGAAAGCATTTTCTTCTTTTCTAGGTTCTAAGATTTGAAAGAGCACAATGGAAACTTTGGACATTTTCCCTTACCTCCATAATCATTTGTCCTCCGCACTTGTGAAATGTGATGGTTTGCAGTCCACAATTGTGGATAGCGGCTTCATTTGAAACCACTAAGCATTCTTTCTTTTCTTTCAGTTCTTTTAACCTCACATCTCCTTACACCTTGCGGGGCCTGCCTGCATGAACGTGTGGTCTAAGGCGTTGCCTCTGACTGCTAGTTGTCTCTCACCATTATCTGGATTAGAATTCCACACGAGGCATGTGAGAACGTTGCCAGTTACTTGGGAATAGGTGGTGGGTTTTGCCGGGTACTACGATTTCCAGTACCAGTTACAATTGGCGCTAGTCACAAATGACGAAAAATTACATTCCTTACACCTTGCTAGAAAGGTACCTATTTTAATGTTCATGCGATATGTATTTTGTGTAAGCATCATTGTCAAATAACAACAGGGCAAAGGGTCAATTATGTCAAATCATTAATTATATCATTTGTTGAAGAAGTATATTTCATGAGGTTCAGCAGCTATAACCATATGAAATCAATACATCGTGCATAATGGAGCGATAAATGAATGCGACTGTAGGCGACACGAGTTTGCTGCATTCCCAATGTTCTTAATAGCCAACGCCTTTGTCAATTGTATTCGTGATTCAATGTTTTCTGTAAGCTTAGATATCTTATGTAATTTGATTATTTGGTCACTTACTAACATAGGGGAATTTGCAAACATGTGTAACATATATGATTGTTGACATGCATGTAAGTTGTGCAGTTTGAGTCTACTATTGCATAGATCACTGTGTATATTATCTATAATAAACATTCCTGTTTGGTCAGATGTCCATTTGGTTCTTCATTTAATGATACGACATATTCTTGTCATCTGTAGCTTGGTCAATAAAGACCTCTTAGGGAGGAGTCTTGCACTATGATCAAGTCCTGCTATTAGTCTATATGGGATGGCTCAGACACATACACAGTACTACAAACACATGTATCTTGACCAATGAGGGTAGAGCTAGATTGTCTGTTCCACAAACGGATGAACTTTTGACCAATTGTAGGGGTATATAACAAGCTAACTAACTAACGTACATGTCGTTAATGGGACTGTTATTTGGAGAAACACCTTTGTCAACAACAAAGACGCATCTACAGACGAAAGAAGGATTTAAGATATGAAATATGAAACCTCCAGCATATGAACTCCTTAAAACCAGGCCATAGCGAAGTGGGTATGTCCTCAAGTCTACTTTTGATTGAAAAATATATTACGACCACTATTAGCTGCAAGCACTTAAAGAGCAAAGTAGACCTTTCTCGCTCATAACATAATATATAACTAGAGTACCGAAAGCCCCTGCTTAGACAATTAGGATGCACCTCTAAAATATTAAAGCTGCATACATTGAGCTATTCAAGCCCTCTGACCTGCGATATGAATGCACTTACCACATTGGAATTTCGATTGTGGTCACTTCTTCGACCATATTCCGGCTTAATCTTGTCCAGTCAGTTGTAGAAAATATAAAAACCTGTAGTACGACCACCAGCCCTAAGTCACCTTAACTTGCTAGACAACTCGATCAGAGTTGTAAGATACAGGCGAGCTACTATTGGCAACACCCTTGACCACTCAGCTATCAGGGCAGTCTCACAGTTGTGAGATGGAAGTGAGATATTATTGGCAACGCCTACTAAAGCAGCCTCAAATTGGTGAGATATAAACAACGCCCTAAGATACTCTGCTTTTACGGCAGCTTCACATTGGTGAGATACAAACAACACCCTGGACTGCGCAGCTATTAGGGCAGCCTCGCATTGGTGATATACAAGCGACACCATAGACTACGCAGCTATCAGGGCAGCCTCACAGTGATGAGATACATGAAACGCCTTAGACTCATAGTATCAGGGCAGCCTCGTAGTTGTGAGATACAAGAAACGCCCTAGACTACTCACATGTCAGGGCAACCTTAGAGTTGTGAGATGCAAGAAACGCCCTAGACTACCTAGCTATAAGGGCAGCCTCACAGTTGCGAAATACAAGCAACGCCTTAGACTACTCAGCTATTAGGGCAGCCTCACAGTGGTGAGATACAAACAACACCCTAGACTACTCAGCTTTCAGGGCAGCCTCATAGTGGTGAGATACAAACAACACCCTAGACTACTCAGCTATTAGGACAGCCTCACAGTGGTGAGATACAAACAACACCCTAGACTACTCAGCTATTAGGGCCGCCTCACAGTGGTGAGATACAAACAACACCCTAGACTACTCAGCTATTAGGACAGCCTCACAGTGGTGAGATACAAGCAACACTCTAGACTACTCAGCTATCAGGGCAGCCTCATAGTGGTGAGATACAAACAACACCCTAGACTACTCAGCTATTAGGGCAGCCTCACAGTGGTGAGATACAAACAACACCCTAGACTGCTCAGCCATCAGGGCAGCCTCACAGATGGGATACAAGAAACGCCATAGACTACTCAGCTATCAAGGCAGCCTCACAGTAGTGAGATACAAGAAACGCCCGAGACTACTCAGCTATTAGGGCAGCCTCATAGTGGTGAGATACAAACAACAACCTAGACTACTCAGCTATTAGGGCAGCCTCACAGTGGTGAGATACAAACAACAACCTAGACTACTCAGCTATTAGGGCAGCCTCACAGTGGTGAGATACAAGCAACAACCTAGACTACTCAGCTATTAGGGCAGCCTAACAGTGGTGAGATACAAAAAACACCCAAGACTACATAGCTATCAGGGCAGCTTCACAGTGATGAGATACAAAAAAACACCCTAGACTACTCAGCTATTAGGGCAGCCTCACAGTGATGAGATACAAACAACAACCTAGACTACTCAGCTATTAGGGCAGCCTCACAGTGGTGAGATACAAACAACACCCTAGACTGCTCAGCCATCAGGGCAGCCTCACAGATGGGATACAAGAAACGCCATAGACTACTCAGCTATCAAGGCAGCCTCACAGTAGTGAGATACAAGAAACGCCCGAGACTACTCAGCTATTAGGGCAGCCTCATAGTGGTGAGATACAAACAACAACCTAGACTACTCAGCTATTAGGGCAGCCTCACAGTGGTGAGATACAAACAACAACCTAGACTACTCAGCTATTAGGGCAGCCTCACAGTGGTGAGATACAAGCAACAACCTAGACTACTCAGCTATTAGGGCAGCCTAACAGTGGTGAGATACAAAAAACACCCAAGACTACATAGCTATCAGGGCAGCTTCACAGTGATGAGATACAAAAAAACACCCTAGACTACTCAGCTATTAGGGCAGCCTCACAGTGATGAGATACAAACAACAACCTAGACTACTCAGCTATTAGGGCAGCCTCACAGTTGTGAGATACAAACAACACCCAAGACTACATAGCTATCAGGGCAGCTTCACAGTGATGAGATACAAAAAAACACCCTAGACCACTCAGCTATTAGGGCAGCCTCACAGTGATGAGATACAAACAACAACCTAGACTACTCAGCTATTAGGGCAGCCTCACAGTGGTGAAATACAAACAACACCCTAGACTACTCAGCTATCAGGGCAGCCTCACAGTGGTGAGATACAAGAAACGCCCAAGACTACACAGCTATCAGGACAGCCTCACAGTGGTGAGATACAAGCAACACCCTAGACTACTCAGCTATCAGGGCAGCTTCACAGTGGTGAGATACAAACCACACCCTAGACTACACAGCTATTAGGGCAGCCTCACAGTGGTGAGATACAAGCAACACCCTAGACTACTCAGCTACCAGGGCAGCTTCACAGTGATGAGATACAAACAACACCCTAGACTACTCAGCTATTAGGGCAGCCATACAGTGGTGAGATACAAGCAACACCCTAGACTACTCAGCTACCAGGGCAGCTTCACAGTGATGAGATACAAGAAACACCCTAGACCACTCAGCTATCACAGTGGTGAGATACAAACAACACCTTAGACTGCACAGCTATTAGGGCAGCCATACAGTGGTGAGATACAAGCAACACCCTAGACTACTCAGCTACCAGGGCAGCTTCACAGTGATGAGATACAAACAACACCCTAGACTACTCAGCTATTAGGGCAGCCTCACAGTGTTGAGATACAAGCCACACCCTAAGGCCACTTTTTCTGTTTTAGGAAGATTTTCACCCCAAAATCAATGCGAGAGGGAGCTATAAAAATATATTTTAAAAGTAGTGAAAAGCCAGTTATACCAGCATAAACAAAGTGTTCTATTGTCAGAAACCCATGTACGCATTCTAACAGGTAACTGCTCAACTCCAAGCTTATTTACCTATCTATTCTAGGTACTGAAGACGCCTGTCACAGAGATCTGGATAGGAATATTTTGAAAATGTTGTGGCTAGGTTCAATTACTTTTATAATCAATACAATTAACCTGAGCAGCTGTATTTATGCGTGCTGCAGAGCCGTCAGCTCTATTGGGATGTGAACCACGTGCACGGTGAAATCAACCGTGAAGAGGTCATCAACTTCCACGTCCATTTTTTCTTGTACAATAAATATCAGGGGATGACGTCACAAATCACGTAAGTGAGCGTGCGCCCACCGATCTATTGGCATGTGACCATGTGACTGCACGTTCCATGTGACTGCGTGACTTTGTGAACCACATGGACGGTGAAATCAACCGCGACGAGGTCGTCGACTTTCACGTTCATTTCTACGTGTAGTACACTGTACGGATATCAGGGGATGACGTCACAGACCACGTAAATACACATGAGACTAGCCTAGATTTCTATGCTGTCATATGTCTTAGATAAGTAAAAACAAGTGGATATGAAACAAGCCTGTCAACCTGAACTGCCTAGCTTCAACGAATAGCCCAAAATTCGTGCTCTGCACATGCTGGCACACATGTCTCTCTGTAATGTAAATGGTATAAGAGTCATGATTGGTCCTGTTCCCTCGTGACCTCACGCTGATGCCAGATCAGAGACCACTGGCTTGTCCAGCCCTTCACTATAGCGCATATAGTAATTGGTCTCTCCCTACATTTTTCTAAGAGAACAGCTGGTTGCCGACAGCAATATTTGGGTTCGATGACCATTATAATGTTCTTTTCAAGTTCACTTCACATATTGGAGTTATTAATTGCGCATTTAATTTAACAGTACAGGTGTTTTCGAGATGACAGTTTGTTGCCTATAACATGATCCAGGTTCGATGACCATTTTAATGTTGTTTTCAAGTACACTTCACATGTTGGACCAAACATCTGGAATGTTACAAAACACATATGAATGGGTTATTGAACTTTATTTTACAAATGACGTGCTTATATATTAAGCTAGCTCGCTTTAGCTACATTAGTTAATTTCATCTGAGTCAAGCAGTTCAGAGGTTTGATAGATGACTGTCGCCTATAGCTTTCTAACTCATACATATTGATTAGATAGGACTAGTAAGGTTAAGAGGATGGGGCTTGGATTCGTACATCTTCTGTTGGCCATCAGTGCACTATCAGCTGTTTACCCGCACAGCACCTACGCTATATGTGAGTCACCTTTTACTACCTCTACCCTAGCCTAGGTAATCTAATTCTAGGCTGTCGTATGTATTATTTCTATCATGTTATTTTTTGTTAGCAAGCACCAAACAGTCGAGGTGGCTGTCGTACGGTAATCAATTTGGTTTACAATTACCTCACCAGGGGAATAGGGGATTCAGTTGGAGTGTGACAACCTAAAATCTCTAAAAGCTAGGCGCACACAGGGGCCGAAGTGAATATATTTTTACGCGAAGTGGCCAAAATCCAGTACTTGTTAACATCACGGAGCTTCTTTTGGCTTCCCGATCAACCGGAATCAGTTCGTGGCCACTTACGCATAACACCTGGTCACTTCGGGGCTGCCGTGGAATTTTTGAAAATTTCAAAAATTACCATCACATTCTTTTCGTGTTTAGTCGTGTTTGGTGTTTTTGCATTCTTGTTCATGTACACTTCACATAGATTTCGTTTTATCTACCTGTTTCGTATGTTGTGTACGTGTTGGATTCGTTAGGTATGGTTCATTGGCTTCCAAAAAGTAATTTCTTTCAGCGAAGTGAACACGAAGGGAAATTTTCCAACTTCGCGTAAAACATATTCACTTCGGCCTCTGTGTGCGCCTAGCTTAAAGATAGGACCAGGCGATGCCATCTATATCCTGTTACTACACCACAATGCTTTGGTTAGCACAGAAGGGAGTGCTAACTTTTTAGGGACTATGAACCTAGTCTACCTCTATCAACACCAGGCAAATGTGTTTCATAGAGGGTTAACTTTGAAAATAATATGAGGGAGAGAGAGAGCTTTATTCAAACAAATGTGTATGGCAACTTCGCGATAATACACAAATACTGTAAATCTTATAAAACTAAAGACGTTACGTTGGTATAGTTAGAAATCTATAATACCGGAATTGCACAGACCGAATACGCGTATTATACACAATTGTCTGTACTTCTTATTGGTGAAAATGAGTTAATAAATAGATGATTCTTTGTGGACATGTGTGGAAAAAGTCTTCATCTTTTAAAAGACGGTGTTACATTTTAAAAAGTGTTGTGAGGGACCGCAAAAACTATTTAGAACTTAAGGGAGGGGGTCTGGGTATTCAGAATTCGGGAAAGGAGGTGAACAAAAAAAGAAAGATTGAGTTCAGAAACAGGGAAAAGAGGGGGGCCTGGATATTCAGAATTCGGGCTAGGGGGCAAAAAAATGGAGTGTAGAATTGGACCCCCCCCCCCCCTCACACACACACACACACATCTTCAATTTAAACAGTCCTGAGATCATACGTGACTGATTTGATGCGCGTATTATGAAGGTTGACAACTTTTATCATTTTGATTACTCAAAACGGTAGTATGGAGTCTGATTTTCGCGTAAAGGCTGGGTCATGACATTTTGCCAAAAAAAACACAGCCAGATATGTTCTTTAGGGATTCCACATCACATTAAAATGAGCACTTATTGATAAGTTTATCATCATTTCGTAACTATGAGATGTAACCTATACAATAGGATACGTGCCGTTGTCTTCCTTTAACTCAGTTTCCAGAAATTCAAGTTTTTAAAATGACCCACGTATCGAGTAGGGTTCTACCTTAAAATATGCTTAAAATGCATAATTTTATATGTAGAAAACACATGACGTTCTGGATGAGATTCAGTATTACGTTTGTTTATGGCAAGGAATGTATGTTTACATTCTTGAAAATAAAAATACTTTGCAATAATATTGATAATATTAATTGGAATTTATAAAGCGCTATTCCATTCATAAAATGTTCAAAAGCGTTGCATATTGTCATAGTCGGAGTCATACTCCACATAGCCTCAATGGGCAAGCCTGAAAAATAAAGAAAATAAAAATACTCCACAATACCAGATAGACAAACGCTATTCTCATTCCACGAAGTGCCCTTGGCTCGTTACTAAACCCACACCATCTTAGTTGGCATGATATATATTACCTTTTATGGGTTTGCCTAAACTAATACAAGGTATCAATATAGGTGATGTCAATGACGTTCCACCAACCTCTCTCTCCTTTTCGTGTGGCAGATACAACCCGTTCACACTTTAATTCAGCGTGTGAGACTCACACCCTGAGTGAAAGTGTATAGTTTCCTGCCACCCCATTCACTGAATATTTTGTATTTGCTCATTTTCATTGAAATATTAAAAAAACGATATGTGGTCCCACTCAACAGTTACGTATGGTCTGAGTTGATAATATCTATTCAGACTAGCCCAGAGTCAGGAGAAAGTTACCAAAAGGTGGCATCCGGTAGTTAAACTTGTTAATCCTCCAATGCTCAGGCAGCTTTCGTCTAAAGCATCTAAACCCTGCCGTGTTGGTATTCATTAGGTAGCTCTCACTGAGTACTCTCAGATGAGTACCCACCTGTCAGGACTTCAGCCATTTTCAGATATTTTGCATCATTTTGAATTGGCCAAATTAGCCACAAGCAGCATAAGGGTTAAGGTAGTATGATGAGCTGACATGAAGGTGATCTTTATTGTCAGGTGAATACAACTTTGATTCACTTTGGGAATGACATCACTGATCTTTAGAGACATGTAGTCTCTGGATAAGTGCTGAGAACATATAAGCCAGTTACTAAGCATTCAATTTCACAGTACAGGTGTTTTCGAGAGAACAGTTGGTTGACTATAACCTTTTGGGTTCGATGGCCATCATGTGTGACCTCACACTGATGCCAGATCAGAGGCCATTGGCATGCCCAGCCCTTCACTATAGCCCATGTAGTAATTGGTCTCTCCCTACATTTTTCGAGAGAACAGCTGGTTGCCTATAGCAATATTTGGGTTCGATGACCATTATAATGTTCTTTTCAAGTTCACTTCACATATTGGAGTTATTGCGCATTTTGATTTACAGTACAGGTGCTTTCGAGAGAACAGTTGGTTGCCTATAACATGATTTAGGTTCGATGACCATTTTAATGCTGTTTTCAAGTACACTTCACAGGTTGGACCAAACATCTGGAATG
>OZ012686.1:20785028-20802528 GCA_963942565.1 Maea johnstoni
ACATAAATATTTATGTTAGGGTACGTTCTGCAATGATAACAGACTAGTTTTAAATAGATCTGAACTAGTTACTATCAAAGTGCAACTCATGTCCGATTGAGAACTCTTTATTATCAAAAAGGGAGAATTACCCACAATTCCTGAAGTCAATGTAAAAGAATATGGCGGACTTACCCACAGAACCAACCAATATATAAGCCGGGACGAAGTCCCGTCAATAAACAAGTCCATTGTAGATGCAAGGCATCTATTAGAAATTTGCCGGGGTAAGTTATTCATTGCGAGAGAAAAGAACTATATGGAAATTAAAAGATTATCATAGGATAGAGTATCCTACAAGTATCTTTCGTCAATTAAAGGGTGATATTAATGTTATTTGTCATCAATGTGTTGACAAGTTGAGTGGTCTCTTGCATCTTTGAAAAAGGCATTTTATAAAAGATATTTGGGTGTCCCGATGGGTGATTTTTGGGGGATTTGGTGTCCAAATGAGGCCCAGATACCCTGCTGGCTAAGACTTTATACCCATCTCTTGTACTCTACTTTGAAATTATGTGAATGCTTTAAAAATGTAGTCTGGTTCGGATAAGTTTATGCTATAAACAGATAAATATTTCTAGCAGGAAACCTGTGTGGAAATGACCATAATGCTCTTCAAACGTTCAGTGTAGCTATGGATATCCCTCCTGCAGTTACCCCTAAAAAAGGTTTCAAGAAGCACAAGGTACCTACCTATTCAACATACCTCTCGCCATTAGAGAAAACCAAAACATTATCCCTCTCATCAATATATATTGGAGGTATAGGGTTCCACAATGACCTAGTATTGCTAGTAGCATATATAATATACTAGACCTTCTTGAAGTTCTTTTAGTATGACCTCATAAAACATTTACAATGCATACACCTACTTTTTACTAGCTTCCATGTTATTTACACCTTACATGATGCCTGTGTCACACCAGATCACCTTCGCTATTTTGATCATATCTCAGTGATAACAACTAATATCAGAAAGATCATCATTCTGTTCTTCTGAAATAAATATACCTCATAATTGCACTTAAGAGTACTTTGAGATGGATTCACCTCCAAATAGCCAATTAGCAGTTAGCCTGTTATCTCCTATCTGATCAGCTAAGAGAGGAACCCTCACCAGGGCGCCAGCTTCTTCAACTAGAAACCTCCATATCTACTCTGAAATTCCCTTTTCATTCCAGTGATTATGGTAATTTAAACCATTCTTCTAATACAAACACATTATATCCTTTAAAATTAATCCCAACAGTTTTATAAGGGAGCAGAAAAGCATGTTAGTATGTAGAAAATGAAGAGCTGCGCTAAACAGGAGTTTACACAGCTATCTGAAATTGCCATACTTCACATTTTTGAAACAACCTCCTTCTTTCAATATTGATCATACAAAACTTAGATTTTACAACATGATATGAAGATTCTTGGACATGCAGTAGTTTTTAAATGTGTTTTATTTACTCTTTCACATGGTCGGGAAAAATAAAGTTTCATTTACCCTCCCTCTAGGATGGTCGTGAAAAACAGTTTATTTAATGAACATAATGTTCTTTATCTGCCCTTTCACACTTGGTCCATCGTAGTAGTTTTTTTTAACATGGTTGGGAAAAATAAAGTTTTATTTACCCTCCCTCTAGGATGGTCGGGAAAACTAGTTTTAATTAGTGCCCTTTCACACTTGGTCCATCGTACTAGTTTTTATGAAATATATAAACATCAATAGTTATTGTGTCATACCTTTGATGAAGCCATGTGGTTGTTTGCCATAATATAAATATATGTATCACAAATTCACACCTCTGTCTTTCGGCCCCACCCGTGGGAAGTTGTGATGTTGTCACATGTTAAGTTTAGAATATTTTACATCTCCGGAATCGCAGCCTTCATAAAACATATAGTTTATTGTGGTTTTCATGAAGATAGACCAAAGTATTCGTCAACAATACCATGTAAGTCTCAGTTAAAGAACAAATGTCCCGAGCCCCCTAATGCCCCAATCACACTTACACTTGAGTCGGACTTTCGCCCCATTTCAAAATTGGCTCTGATTGTGCTAATTGACGTTGCAATTTTGAAAATAGCCACATTTGCAGTCACACCAGCATGACTCATCGAAGCTGATGATTTTGCTAGATAATCGCAAGTCAATGATTTATGTCTTGCAATTATCGTGAGAACATTGTAAGATAATCGCAAGACATTCATTAAGCAAGTCTAAATACATGACGCAATATTTAGATGTGACGTGGGTACAAATATTGTATGAATATCGTACAATAATCGCAAGAGGAATTGACTTGCAACGTAATTTTAAAAATCAGTACTGGCTTCCGTCGCAAACCAGTATGGACTTTTTTTTAGACGTATCTGATTCCGTTTTTGGCCTAAAAATTGGATCCGTCTATCGCACCATAGGTAAAATGATTAGGTCAGACTTGCCGATTTTGAAATTGTGCGATGGTCTGACTACAATCTGTAGTTCGAGCAACTCTAATATAGAGATAGAGCCTATACCAGACGACTCTGTTGGAAAATACAGAGCTTCGGGGGTTGAATGTGCCATCTAAACGCCAAAGCCGCAGGCTGAAGCGTTTAGATGGCCCATTCAACACCCGAAGCTCTGTATTTCCCAACAGAGTCACTCTGGTACAGGCTCTATCACTATTATAACATAGCTTTTAGTTGTTCACCTTTTTAAAACAAATTTTCTGTTTTAAGCAACTGCAGGCAGTCTGGCAGCTATTCTGTTTGAAAAGTGAAGCAGACAGCCTGCTTGATGTCTATAAAGTTCATTGGGGAGCAATATTTCTTGTATAAACACTAGAAAACAATACCTACCACTTTTTTAAAACATACAAATTGAAAATTAAACTCATAAATAGTCAAATTCATTCTTTATTGCAATATTTCAACCCTGAGGTGGTGATTCTGTTGCCATGACGACAGTTCGTATAAGAAAACCGTATACAAAAATCATCTGTTCCAAAATAATCATGCCCTGTTACTATGGCAACATGTTTTAATTGTGGCCGTTGTTTACTATATGCTGTCTATTGGCCTAATCACAGTTGTGCGTGCATATTAAACGTCAGCCATTGGCGACGTGAACTCTACAATACTGGCCGCCTCTACTTAAAAAGTGTGCCATACAGGCACCAGGCAACGGATTTTTATCAAATAAAGATATAATTATACAAAGAAGTAAGGTAGGATACGAACGTGACTGGTTTTTGGGGGTGTTTCAGGTTATAAATATGAGCGCCCAGTTTTCTTGGCGCAGATGCTAATTTTTAAATGCTGGGATCTCTAACTGTGATTAGGCCAATAGACAGCATATAGTAAACAACGGCCTATACCACAGTTAGAGTTGCTCGAACTTTACAATCTGCAGCACAGCGATCCCGTCTTAAGCGATTGCTACATGACTAGTATCTCTGCCCCAACAATCCAATCTGCATGTTTTTGAAATTACGTTTTGTTTCATGATACAATTTCAAAATTATACCATAGGTAAAGTTCCCGTGCATTACTCGCCATTCAGTTATTTGTAATTGCGCAAACTACCACATCCATGACATTTCGGTTGTAATTTTGCCCACGTGCGTCGCGTGCATTACACGTTTTGACCAATGGGATACATTTAACGACGTCACTCATCAATACATTCCGCGAAATAGAACCGGTGTGGTGGCAGAGATACTATGGGTAGCGGTATCTATGTGTGGAGCGTGGTCTGACTAGTGTGACTGGTGGCAGAAAGTACGTTGGATACACTGAACGCAACCATCCGAACGGCGAGTACTCGGAGAGCTTCGGGAAGCGCAGCATTTCATGGAAGCCCACCACGTTATTCATTACCACTTTATGAATTAACTCTTGTACTCGGAAGTCCATATGCAGAACGTGGAGGACCTTTTGTTGTAGAGCGTTGTGAAGTTAGACGCAATTACCCACAGTGCTCCGAGATTTCAAAATGGCGCAGACCATACCTAAACTTTTTAAGCTCTTCTAGATTGCCGGGGCCTGAGGGCCCCGGCAATAACCTGTTCAAGGGTGTTGTACCATAGGGGTACTTCACATAAGGGGGCGGCTTGCTGGCCCTGGCACGCGCCTGGCCGTGTGTGTCGGAGCCACTATCATAAGCATTATATAGCTGCAACTAGCAATGGAAAGAAAAGTATATGGTACATAATATTTAAATTATATACAACATCATTGTTCAATAAACGTGCGGTGCATCCTGCTTCAGATAACTAACACGTGCACTGTACATAATTTCAGGGATACGTTTTCACATATGGAAAGTTGGAAACCTTACGGAAATTATGATGTATTCTTGATATTGTTGGTTAAACCTGGAAGAAAGAGGATAAGGAGATACGACAATGGGCCAATTATTATTTGCCTGCAACCGCGCTAGGCATGCGCAGACATTAGATGCTTTACTTATGTTGCCAGCACGCCGCCTGTCATTTGCTGCTCTCGGGTGGCTAATTTGGGTAACACAAAATGATGCAAAAACATGAAAAATGTTTACATTACAGAGAAACCTGACTGCTAGCATGTGCAGAGCACGACTTTTGGGCTATTGGTTAAGGCTAGCCTGTTTAGGTTGAACGGCTAGTTTCATATCCACTTATTATAGTCCGGCACAGAAAGCTGAACCTTTTTTTCATATGCAGTTTTTTTTTTCAATCGATTCTGGTAGCCAAGGGTCCAAGGAAGAATCTGCCGGGTGCCTTAGGCAATTTGAGATATTGACCCATCTTTGCCACATTATTAAAAATGTCAATGTAACGCTGTTCAAAAAAGAGCAAAATACAGGCGAAAATCATCTTACATTTTAGCTAAGTCACCTAATTCTTGACCCCTGTTCTTATATATATATATATATATATATATATATATATATATATATATATATATATATATATATATATATATATATATATATATATATGTATATATATATATATATATACATATATATATATATATATATATATATATATATATATATATATATATATATATATATATATATATATATATATATATATATATATATATATATATGTATATTTATATATAAAAATATAAATATATCCGGTTTTGGTAGTCTGAGGTTTAACCTTTTGTTGTGTTTCTCTCTAGTAGAGTTTATCAGGGAGAATCTATTTGTGAGTAAACATCCCTGATTCTCTAATCAGCCGGAGATCCAAACTTCACCTGTAGTCTCAATATTGATATCCTATTTTTTTCACTTATGGGCATTTTACTTGGGGAGGGGGGAGGGATCAGAGAACCTAGCTCGCTTATACTCTGGGTGAACTTGCACATCTCCATGTACATACACTTTTCGCAACCATGTGACTGCCGCATTTATACAAATATGGACTTGACGACATAATATAGCATCATTCGTCATGGTTGAGGTCAAAGGCGGATCGTGCGATTTCTCGGAACTGGCTTATTTATCGTTGTTATGCCTGTGACCGGTCAGTGCCCGGATGGCGGTCACGGTGAACAGCAAAGTGTCTGAAGTGTATCGCGTCAACAAGGGTATATGCACCAATTGACGCCTTGGGATTTTTTGTTCATTATAACGACACCTTTCAAACTGGAGCATCTTCCTAATATATGTAATACTTCCATAAGTTGACCGCCTTCATACGCACAGATTTAATGAGATTATACACTTTCTCCTCGACCACACGTTTTCTATATGTGGCGCCGTTTGTAGCATGCATACTTTTATTGACAGACGCAACTTTTGTTGAACAAAAGCAACGTTTGTCCACAGAAGTTACTTTTGTCGAACAATATTAACTGTTGTTGATAAAAGCAAGACAAAGGTTGCTTTTGTCAAAAACAGTTACTTTTGTCGACAAGAGTAACTTTTGTTCACAAAAAATTACTTTCGTTAACAAAAGCGACTTTTGGAAGTTTTGTCTCAATAAAATCAACTATTGGCAGGCCCGCAAATACATATTTTTGTTTTCTGTTTATATATAAATTTGCTTGCATAGATATTTGTAAAATCAATCATGTCAATAAAATGCATAGGTTGGGCAAATAGTGACAAAGTACAGCACATAGTAAAGCCGCCCCTCCTCCAGCATGCGGTCAGTTTGTCTATGACGGACAAGCTTACTGTATTCATGTGAAACCGCCTAGGGCCATTCATGAACTAAAATACATCAATGTCAGACAGTGTAATTGGCTTTGCGTGTATATATAGTTACCATCTTACAATGAAGTGCTTTGACCACATTATCCTTTCGTCTGCATCTGAATGGCAATGGCCTTGTGGTGCGCTATCTAAAGCCAAGGGGCTATTGAAATAGATCTATTGACAAAGCAGTTTTGCGGGCTCCTATTTAGAAAGCCAAGGGTACCATAATTCCTAGCCTGGTTCTCAGGCTGTACTTAGTACAATGCCCCTACCACTATATATACTAAGTAGGTTCGCATTGGTGAAAATAGGCCGTAGCCCACAGGTCCGTTTCTACCAAAAAATCGAATGGTTTAGTAAAAGTCTATGTCAGTAATTGCCCAGAAAGTCTACTAAATATTCTAACCACATTAATTTAGTAAGCATCACATCCAGTTTCACATTTCTTCTACATTAGATTATAATTGTCACAATTCATAAATTTAGCACAATTAACCATGAATGTTCAGTTATGAAATGGCGGTTGGCTACCATTTTGGTTATCAAAGTGATATAGACCCCTACATTTTCTGGCGGACCAATAGACTATTCATTTTGATGGACCGTTTGACCACCAAAGCTTAGCAACTGTTTTCAGCACTGGGTTCGATGTCACTCTCAAACTATAGACGACAGCACTGTTTGCATGTGTTGCAGTTGTTAATACAGACTACAAATCAAGTGTGTCCCTCTCGAGGATTTATTCAGAACTAATCCTGGAGTGAAATCAACTCAGGTTAGATCAGTGAAAGGGCCAGATATCACACACGTGTAGCAAGTCTACATAGTTCCGTCTATTATGATGACGGATAAGCTGAGTGTTTACTGGATGATGTGGCCTTGCGCCATGCACGAACTAAAATACATCAATGTCATACAGTGTAATTGGCTTTTCGTGTATATATAGTTACCACCGTACAATGAAGTGCATTGACCGCATTATCCTTTCGCCTGCATCTGAATGGCAATGGCCTTGCGGCGTGCTATCTAAAGCCAAGGGGCTATTGAAATAGATCCATCGACAAAGAAGGTTTGTGGGCCCCTATTTATAAAAGCCATAGGTACCATAGTATCGTCGATGACGGGCAAGCCGAGTGTAGAATTGATGATATCGCCTTAGGCCATGCATGTGCCAAAATACATGAATGCATGACAGAGAAATTGGCTCTGCGTGTATATAAAGTTACCAACTTACAACAAGGTGCTCTCATTACATTATCCGTTTCCCTGCATATAAATGGCATTGGCCCTGCGGTTGCTATCTGAAGCCAAGAGTCTATTGAAATAAATCCATTGACATAAACATTTTACGGGCTCCTTTTTCAGAAGGCCATGGGTGCCATAGTTACACTTATTTATGGTATGTGCTCGCGCCCGATATAAATTCAGTGCTCTGATCTGTATTCTACAATATAAAGGTCGAGCGTATTTTTGTAGCGAAATATTTCGCTTTAAGATCGATATTGGTATTTATCAATATAATTCCTACTTCCAATTACAACATCAAGAGCTGATCTTACAGGTAATGCATTATAATAATCATAATAATAATATCTATTGACAGCAATTTTCATTACAAAAATATCATAGGTTTAGAAATGAATAATAATACAACAGGGTAACAGGGACCATAACAGAGAAATAAGGATGGAACTGAATAAAAGGCAAGTACGTATCATCCTCCAAATACAAACTTGTTGACATAAAACGACATGTTTTTTGGTGTCCTAGTAGTGTGATAGCGTTCAATATCCATTTCTGACAGCCATATATAAATGAACCAATTAACATATACCCATTATCAGTTGGATGTTGCGCGCATTTATATACATATATATATATATATATATATATATATATATATATATATATATATATATATATATATATATATATATATATATATATATATATATATATATATATATATATATATATACATATTTGTGTGTCGATGTGCCTTTAAACACTTATTCATTGATTCATTCTAAAGAGTTTCCATATGCACTAGATTTAAAGGAATAGGTTCGTCAAAGCAATGTATTCTACACTCAAAGTAACTTTTCATCCAAAGAGATTTCCATTGCAGCTGCTTATTTCAGCGCTTGTGGTTGCTTCCAATCATCCACATTAAGGACACAGATCTTTACCCTTATGCTGCTGGTGGCTAATTTGGCCAATGGAAAATGATGCGAAAACCTGAAAAATTAATGAAACCCTATAATATGGGTACTCATCTGAGAGTGTTTAGCGAGCGCTATTCAACGAATATCAACATGACAGGTTTTGAATGGTTTTCAAAAGTCTTTGCATCCTTGTGCTTTGGACGAAAGTAGCCTCAGTATTGGAAGTGTTAAAATGACCAGTAAAAGCACACAAGCATATGCGTGTTTTGTCCAATAAAGCCCTAGTCCACGATGGAGTGGGGGGGGGGGGGGGGGGGGGGGGGGGGGTACTATCACTACATCATCAGGGGATTTTTATGGAACGAACAAGTTTAACCATTTCCAGAACTCCACAAGATACCCCGAATGTTAAAATCCCAATTTGATACGGAGAGATTTGAGGAAAGAAAAAGTTTTTTCAGGAGATTCTGGGCACCAATATGGCAGACAATACACAATTTGGATTAGCTGGTATCAAAAGACACCAGTATACATAAACAAATCGTAATATCCATACACCCATACACAGGTCTATTATCATTTAAAGATAATTTTTTCTATATACTTGGTTCATTATACCTATGCTGTTTGACATAATATTTGTATTTTATGTTAAAATAAAAGCCAGGTGTACAACAGTTGTTGACTGTACCAAAATTATCCATTTAACCGTTTCCTGACTCATCCGAAGGTCAGTCGAATGCCAGAATGTATAGTAAACACATACCACCCAGAGCTGCATTGGCCTTCATGGTAAGTTAGATTTTAACTGTGGAGTAAGTCCATTGGTTCAGCCTCAGGCATCGGAGTTAGCTAACACCAAATCATGTTTGTCACAAAACAAGACCCTTTAACCTTTCCATTGCTGAGGCTTATTTCGTCTAAAGCACAAGGACACAAATATTTTTGAAAAACATCTAAACCCTGTCATGTTGATTTTCCTTGGATAGCTATCGCTGAGCACTCTCGGATGAGTACCCATACGCCATGGTTTCAGTCATTTTTCTGGATTTTTTATATCATTATCTATTGGCTAAATTCGCCACCACCAACATGAGGGTTAACTGTAGAATAAGTCCTTTTGATTCAGCCTCAGGAGTTAACTAACACCAAAACATCTTTGTCCCAGAGCAAGACCCTTTAGGAACTATGCTGCGCATTTATATATGACGCTATCGATTTTTTTCAAACTTTGCATGGAGTTTACTTTGATAGTTTCTTTTCGAGAAATAAATTGAAAATAAGGGAGTCCCCGTTCTAACCTTTGAGTAAATCGGCATCATCCCCAGGGTATTTTGGTAAAGTGAGTCACAGAAATATTAAATGTACAGAGAGAAGTGATTTAATATAGTTGTGATGCAGCAAGAGATATTGGACTATTTGTTCTTTTTTATCTTATCAATCCCACAGTTCAATTATTATATCAAAAGCAGTTCAATTATTATTCAGAGATCATTTTTTATATATATACATGGTTATTCATACCTATGCTGCTTGGCATAATATTTGTATTTTATGTTTAAATAAAAGCCAGGTGTACAACAGTTGTTGACTGTACCAAAATTAACCGTTTAACAGTTTTTTCTGACTCATCCAAAGCTCCGTCGAATGCCAGAAAGTACAGTAAACACATACCACCCAGAGCTTGCGTTGGCCTTCATGGTAAGTTAGATTTTAACTGTGGAGTAAGTCCATTGGTTCAGCCTCAGGCATCGGAGTTAGCTAACACCAAAACATGTTTGTCACAAAACAAGACCCTTTAACCTTTCCATTGCTAGAGGCTTAGTGATAGATAGACCCCAAGGAAGCTGTGGTGTATGGGATATACCCAAGGTGTTACGAGGCGAAGCCGAGTAACCCCAAGGGTAACCCCTACACCACAGCTTCCGAGGAGTCTATGTGGCTTGTACCACAGTTGACTGCCTTCCACCAATCACAGGCCGAGAAAAGTATACCCTTGGGTAACACCTTTGGGTTTAGGCAGCTTAGAGAACAAAGGTTTGAAAAGTGTGGGTTAAGTGATAGAAAGAACACGAGGGGCCATGGGTTATGGGGGAAAACCCAAGTTTCCGCACGAGTGCGCAGCACGAGTGGGGAACCGAGGGTGGTCCCCCATGACCTAGGCCCCGAGTAGTTCTTTCTATCTTGTAGCATGGCCAGCTCCCTTCAGCCAATCTCAGGCCGAGAAAAGGTAGGCTCCAGAACACAGGAAGTACAGGAAGGGAATAGTGAAGGATAAGGGATGGGAAGGCATGCAGATTCCTCTCGATTATCTGACGTTAATAGGACAAATAGTTTAGCGCTCTGGCAATGGAGAAGGTAGGATATTCGGGTGAGCAGTGTGTGGGGGTACACATCATACCTCATGGTAGATTCATGTTTAGATGTCTTTATTTCGGCTATTGTCAATATCCAACAGAATACCCTGCTCTACGGCCTTCCCTGTAGTGTCTTATCACATCAGAGACGCACAGATTTAAAATGATGTTGATTTTCAGTGCAGAATAATGGTCTCTCTCTCTCTCTCTCTCTCTCTCTCTCTCTCTCTCTCTCTCTCTCTCTCTCTCTCTCTCTCTCTCTCTCTCTATGTATGTATATATATATATATATATATATATATATATATATATATATATATATATATATATATATATATATATATATATATATATATATATGTATATATATATATGTATATATATATATATATATATATATATATATATATATATATATATATATATATATATATATATATATATATAAAAGGTATCTCCGCAAGTGTGCTTTCCCGAATGACCACGGTTCACCTCTTTTTGTTTCACCCACAGGTAGGTGTCCACTGACCACAGGGACTCCACTCCTACAGAGGGCAAAGCCTCTGTGGTCAGTGAACATCTCTTTGTGGGTGAGACAAAGACAGCTAACCGTGTTCTTCAGGAAATAAGAACACACTTTTCGAGGCCTGTGATTGGCTGAAGGGAGCAGGCCATGCTACAAGTCCTATAACCCTACACTTTTCGAGGCCTCTGATTGGTGGAAGGCAAGCAACTGTGGTACAATTTCGTCTAAAGCACAAGGACACAAATATTTTTGAAAAACATCTAAACCCTGTCATGTTGATTTTCATTGGATAGCTATCGCTGAGTACTCTCGGATGAGTAACCATATTATGCCAGGGTTTCAGTCCTTTTTCAGGATTTTTGCATCATTTTCTATTGGCTAAATTAGCCACCAGCAGCATGAGGGTTAACTGTGGAATGTCCCTTTGACTCGGCCTCAGGAGTTAACTAACACTAAAACATGTCTGTCCCAGAACAAGACCCTTTAGGGACTATGCTGCGCAAATGGCCATTTAGATATGACGCTATCGATTTCTTTTCAAACTTTGCATGAAGTTTACTTTGATAGTTTCTTTTCTAGAAATAAACTGAAAATAAAGGAGTCCCCGTTGTAACCTTTGGGTAAATCTGCATCATCCATAGGGTATTTTGGCGAAGTGAGTCACAGAAATATGTTATGTACCAAGAGAGGTGATTGAATATAGTTGTGATGCAGCAAGAGATATTTGACTAGTTTTTCTTATTCATCTTATCAATCCCACAGTTCAATTATTGTATCAAAAGCAGTTCAATTATCTTTCAGAGATCATGTTTTCTATATACATGGTTATTTATACCTATGCTGCTTGAGATAATATTTGTATTTTATGTTTAATAAAAGCCAGGTGTACAACAGTTGTTGACTGTACCAAAATTAACCATTTAACCGTTTCCTGACTCATCCGAAGGTCAGTCGAATGCAAGAATGTATAGTAAACACATACCACCCAGAGCTTGCGTTGGCCTTCATGGTAAGTTAGATTTTTACCGTGGACTTTAAGTCCTTTGGTTCAGCCTCAGGCATCGGAATTAGCTAACACCAAAACACGTTTGCCACAAAACAAGGCCCTTTAACCTTTCCATTGCTAGAGGCTTATTTCGTCTAAAGGACACAAAGATTTTTGAAAAACATCTAAACCCTGTCATGTTGGTTTTCATTGGATAGCTATCGCCGAGCACCCTCGGATGAGTACCCATACGCCAGGGTTTCAGTCATTTTTCTGGATTTTTGTATCATTATATATTGTCTAAACTCATCACCACCAGCATGAGGGTTAACTGTGGAATAAGTTCTTTTCATTCAGCCTCAGGAGTTAACTAACACCAAAACATGTTTGTCCCAGAACAAGATCCTTTAAGAACTATATGCTGCGCATTTAGATAAGACGCTATCAATTTTTTTAAACTTTGCACGAAGTTTACTTTTATACTCATTTTCTAGAAATGAATTGAAAGTAGGGGAATCCCCGTGCTAACCTTTGAGTAAATCGGTATCATCCATAGGTTAGTTTGGTAAAGTGTGTCACAGAAATATTAAATGTACAAAGAGAAGTGACTTGATTAGTAGTGACGCGGCAAGAGATATTTGACTAGTTGTTCTTATTTATCTTATTTTTCAAACTTTGCATGAAGGCTTAGAAGACCTTCATCCAAGAAGAAGGTAACTTTGATCATTTCTTTTCGGGGAATAAAGGAGTCCCCTGCTTACATTTGAGTAAATCTGCAACATCCTTAGAATTCTTTGTAAAGTGTGTCACAGGAATGTTAAAAGCAGAAGTATGTAAATCATTTATGCATGTTACTTCCAAGCTAATCTTCCTGATGTCTCAAGATTGGGGACGCATTACTATTGAAATACACAATCGAAATTTATTATTGATACAGCAAGATATGTACTTGACTAGTTGATCTATCTTATCAATTCCTTTTAAAAACACTCTCCACATAGGCCTCTATTTGATCGTATCAGCATTCAGGATTATCACTAAGTGGCCATGAAAGGTGTGTCAGTTCTTATCAGTTCTTTTTACCCAAGGTAGACCAAAAAAGCGTGATAAATTTGGAGAAAGCCTAAAGGCATAAGCATATTTGGGAAACATTTCATGGAGAATTACTTATTAGAATATCACCAACAACTCTGTATCAAATATTACATATATATATATATATATATATATATATATATATATATATATATATATATATATATATATATATATATATATATATATATATATATATATATATACAGTGAAACCTCGGGATGTGAACACCCCGAAAGTGTGAACACCCCCTATAGTGAACACTTTTCCCCGGTCCCAATTTTTTTCTAATACATTTTAGTTTTACGAAGTGTGAACACCCCCGTATCCGAACAGTGAACACTTTCTTGGGGTAAAAATGGTCCTGAGAACCTCCAATAAGTGAACACCTGGGTACAAGTAGGTCAAGTCAGCTACTCTGTGTGTGGGTTTCTCAGTTGTATACACTAATTACTTCCATTTTAATTGACCTAGCCAGGTTAAGTTTAGCATCACTGATTGGAATTGAGTTTGTGTCAGTGTGTTTTGCTGCTTGAGATGAAGAGATTATCACTGCGGTGTGCATATAAGTGAAAACTATGCAGTGAATGGAGAAACTTATAATTAGAAAATGATCAAAAGCTAACCCTTCCTCTAGATCCTTTTCATATAAATATGTGAAAGTTAACCCTAAGAGGCTCTCAAGGCAGCTGAGCCCCTGAAGTCATTTGCCTGTGACTACAGCATGGACCTTACTGACCTCGTGGGCATAGCATAGCAGGTTGAAACTTATTAGCGGATGTTACCTAGAACAGCATCAACCTAGTGTAAAATCAGTGAATGGCTTCTAAAAGTGTCACTTAATGAACAGGTATTGAATCTGTACACTTAACTTAACTCTCCAAGAGCAAGATAATTTATAATTGTGTTATTTAGCAGTACCAACAAATTTCTACCTATTTTCATAATCATTTTACCTAATATGCTTATGCTCTGATATATATATATATATATATATATATATATATATATATATATATATATATATATATATATATATATATATATATATATATATATATATATCCTTTATGTCATTTCTGTCTACAAGTCCAACTTGCAAAACCTCGGAAGTGTGAACACCCCCTATAGTGAACGTTTTGGCCCGGTCCCAAGATGTTCACTCTTTCGAGGTTTCACTGTATATATATATATATATATATATATATATATATATATATATATATATATATATATATATATATATATATATATATATATATATATATATATATATATATATATATATATATATATATATATATATATATATATATATATATATATATATATATATTTAACCAGGTAGAAATAGGTTTCTTCCAGTTTCTTCCACTTTTCTGAAGAAACCTATGCCATTCAACATTCTAGGGAGAATTCTTAAAAAAGATAAAAATTATATATCAATATGAAATGTGGGGCAATTTGAAATACTTAAACAACTTATTTCAATTAAAAGTATTAATTTCTACTTTTGTGTATATACAAATTACAATTACACAAATAACCGCTTTCTAAACACACCACTTGCTTTCACATTGTGTACTTGCCTCTGGTACTACTAAGTTTATAAATGTTCGCAGTACCGAATAAAGTCAGCAAAATATGTTATTTATAAGTAAAAATAATGACATAATACCATAGATCTAGAAGGCACTAAGTGTCCGATTTAATATGTGAATGTTGTCGTTTCTAAATGGTAGATCGAAAATGGGTTGAATGATACCTTAATTAACGTCTCTGTACTAAGGAATGTGGCCTCAATTACTTTAAGTTCTAATTTAAAGGATGCTGACTACTAAAAGAATCCATGCTACACATAGCAAAACACAATGCTAGGTAGGGATAACTTTAGTTGATATTTTCAGTTTGCCTATTTTTAGAAACTATAGTTGTTAATCATGTCACGAGTTATCATGATACAACCACCCGAATCAACACTGGAAATGATAATTGTTATCATGAACTAGACGGTCATCTTTTGTCCTGCTTTAAGCTCCAGGTAATCTAGGTCACATCATAGACTTGAAGACTTCATATCTTCATGTCTCTGGTCCCCTGATCAACATGCAAGTAAGACTTTTCAATTGTTGCTAGATTCAGTTACTTGAACACAAAATAAAGATATCTCATAATGATAACAATCGTGAGATGAAAAGGTGCATGACAAAAATTGCCAGCATATTAGCTAATGATAAAATACGTTGCACAAGAGAGCTGTATTACTAATCAAAATATCTGGTTGCCGATATAACTTATTTCCCTATGTTGGTCGTGTGTGAAGTATCATAGCTAAGGTTTATTCAATTTCCTCCAGTTTCTGGAAGAAATAGATTTCTTCCGCAAGAAACCCAACCCTGACACACACACACACACACACACACACACACACACACACACACACACGGCCTGGTGTCTGCGAGAAGCCAGCCATATCACACGAGCCCGGTGGCAAAGAGGATAACTAATAGTAATAGCAATATAGAAGATGCCTTGTGTCAGTGACAGACGATGTTCTTGTTTTCCACCTCAGCATGGGCTCTGCAGAAAATGGTTGATGTGGTTTCGATGGAATGCGGTTTGTTGACAAGAAAGGAGTATGAGAGTACTCGAAATGGAAAAATTACTCACTACGTTAAATTGGTCCTAGCAACCGAGGCCATTGACCGGGGTCCGATTGTATTTGATCAATCAAGGGTTTACTTACAGCCGGGCGAAGGCTAATAATCATATTTCACTCTGAGGGGGTTTCTGCACACAGAGCCCACTCCACATGATTGACAGAAGGTGTCAGTGGCAGGTCATTCACCTTTAAACACCCCCATTTCTCAAGTTAACCCATTGCATTTTCGGATTTTTTGGAATTTCGATTTTTCGTCACTTTTTCCTGCCGTAATGCGGCTAATTGTCACTAACCAGTTGTAACTGGAGGAAACCGGAGTACCCGGCAAAAAGCACCGCCTAACCCGAAAAGCACCGCCTTTGTCAACAAGATGTTTTTGACAAAAGTAACTCATGTTGGACAGAAGTGACTTTTGTCAAAAAAAATTCTGTCTCGACTAAATTGCTTTTTCAACAAAAGTATGGATGTTACACACGGAGCACTCTGTAAACATGTTAAGATATGCAAAGAGAAATCCCTTTGTTCACTACATATCTGAAGGGGGATAAAGGTCATTCATAAAGGTCATTTGTCATGTCTTACAATTTTGAAAGCGGTAAACGTAGACCCCCTTCCTCTACCTCAGTTATCAGTAGTCGTCATTCACTTCTACGTAATAGAAAGGTGACGAGGGACTGTGGGTTATAGTGGAAAACCCAAGGTTCAACACGAGTGGGGAACCGAGGGTGGTCCACTATAACCCACAGGTCCCGAGTAGTTCAACTCGTTTCTTTGATGGAATAAATCTCCAAAAACGAAGAAAGAGGTGATTGAACAAAGTGAATAATATCAGGGATGAATATGTTAAACCTGCTTAACGTTGATATATCCTTAAAGACAAAATGGGTTAAAAGTGCAATACAATCAATACAACAATGATTGCCAACCGTCCTTTGTCAATCCATATTCCATTTCATTAAGATTTTCAATGTTTTGACAAGTAAAAAGCGTTAGCAGTAAGGAATTTGAAATAAATTTTATAATGGCACTAGTCATTGACATCCCGAAGATTACTCTAAACCTGCAGTGACTGTCAACTCTGTAAGTTATGAGATTATGTGATTTGGGTCAAAAGTTGTGAATATTGATATAAAATATGGGTTGACTAAGGACGTTTGCCTTAATATTCGCTACCTGATAACTCTCAAGAATCCGGCGATACACCTTGTTATATGATTATGCTGCCGTGAGGTATGCCTTGGGATGGGGCTTTTAATTAGGCCCCAATAGCACTGATCACCTTAGATAATAATTATGGCCTACATTCATGATCAGTTAGTATCTGAAAAATGACTTACAAGTGGGACCTGCTGTTAGTAAAAACGATTGCAGAATGCAGAATTTTAAGTGTCAGGAAATGACTGGAAATGCATTTCAGAGTGTTTAGACACTTGAGGCTCTGGGGACATTGACCCCCGCCCCTTATGTTAAATTATGGCTTGGGCGTCTGTGAAGTGACAGCG
>OZ012686.1:20807528-20961195 GCA_963942565.1 Maea johnstoni
GTTATCATTAACTAGACGGTCATCTTTTGTCCTGCTTTAAGCTCCAGGTAATATAGGTCACATCATAGACTTGAAGACTTCATATCTTCATGTCTCTGGTCCCCTGATCAACATGCAAGTAATACTTTTCAATTGTTGCTAGATTCAGTTACTTGAACACAAAATAAAGATATCTCATAATGATAACAATCGTGAGATGAAAAGGTACATGACAAAAATTGCCAGCATATTAGCTAATGATAAAATACGTTGCACAAGAGAGCTGTATTACTAATCAAAATATCTGATTGCACATATAAACTATTTCCCTATGTTGGTCTTGTGTGAAGTATCATAGCTAAGGTTTATTCAATTTCCTCCAGTTTCTGGAAGAAATAGATTTCTTCCGAAAGAAAGCCAACCCTGATAGACACACACACACACACACATACACACACATACACACACACACACGCACGGCCTGATGTCTGCGAGAAGCCAGCCATATCACATGAGGCCGAAGGCAAAGAGGATAACTAATAGTATTAGCAATATAGATGCCTTGTGGCAGTGACAGCCGATGTTCTTGATTTCCACCTCAGCATGGGCTCTGCAGAAAATGGTTGATGTGGTTTCGATGGAATGCGGTTTGTTGACAAGAAAGGAGTATGAGAGTACTCGAAATGGAAAAATTACTCACTACGTCAAATTGGTCCTAGCAACCGAGGCCATTGACCGGGGTCCGATTGTATTTGATCAATCAAGGGTTTACTAACAGCCGGGCGAAGGCTGATAATCATATTTCACTCTGAGGGGGTTTCTGCACACAGAGCCCACTCCACATGATTGACAGAAGGTGTCAGTGGCAGGTCATTCACCTTTAAACACCCCCATTTCTCAAGTTAACCCATTGCATTTTCGGATATTTTGGAATTTCGATTTTTCGTCACTTTTTCCTGCCGTATTGCGGCTAATTGTAACTGGTGGAGGAAACCGGAGTACCCGGCAAAAAGCACCGCCTAACCCGAAAAGCACCGCCTTTGTCAACAAGAGTTTTTTGACAAAAGTAACTCATGTTGGACAGAAGTGACTTTTGTCAAAAAAAATGACTTCTGTCTCGACTAAATTGCTTTTTCAACAAAAGTATGGATGTTACACACGGAGCACTTTATAAACGTGTTAAGATATGCAAAGAGAAATCCCTTTGTTCACTACATATCTGAAGGGGGATAAAGGTCATTCATAAAGGTCATTTGTCATGTCTTACAATTTTGAAAGCGGTGAACGTAGACCCCCTTCCTCTACCTCAGTTATCACTAGTGGTCATTCACTTCTACGTAATAGAAAGGTGACGAGGGACTGTGGGTTATAGTGGAAAACCCAAGGTTCCGCACGAGTGGGGAACCGAGGGTGGTCCACTATAACCAACAGGTCCCGAGTAGTTCAACTCGTTTCTTTGATGGAATAAATCTCCAAAAACGAAGAAAGAGGTGATTGAACAAAGTGAATAATTTTGGGGATGAATATGTTAAACCTGCTTAACTTTGATATATCCTTAAAGACAAAATGGGTTAAAATTGCAATACAATCAATACAACAATGATTGCCAACCGTCCTTTGTCAATCCATATTCCATTTCATTAAGATTTTCAATGTTTTGACAAGTGAAAAGCTTTAGCAGTAAGGAATTTGAAATTGATTTCATAATGGCACTAGTCATAGACATCCCGAAGATTACTCTAAACCTGCAGTGACTGTCAACTCTGTAAGTTATGAGATTATGTGATTTGGGTCAAAAGTTGTGAATATTAATATAAAATATGGGTTGACTAAGGACGTTTGCTTTAATATTCGCTACCTGATAACTCTCAAGAATCTGGCGATACACCTTGTTATAGGATTATGCTGCCGTGAAGCAGCCTTGGGATGGGCCCAATAGCACTGATCACCTTAGATAATAATGATGACCTACAGTCATGATCAGTTAGTATCTGAAAAATGACTTACAAGTGGGACCTGCTGTTAGTAAAAAGGATTGCAGAATGCAGAATTTTAGGTGTCAGGAAATGACTGGAAATGCCTTTCAGAGTGTTTAGACACTTGAGGCTCTGGGGACATTGACCCCCGCCCCTTATGTTAAATTATGGCTTGGGGGTCTGTGAAGTGACAGCGTCCTGATAGCTTGCGTGGAAAGAACTATTGTTGTGGCCTGTGGAGCCTGACTGGATGATCATCAAGGTCTTTGGATCCACTGTAATCACTACACTTTTAGATTGTGAACAATCGGTCTAGACATTTCTAAAGTGTTATTGGTCGGACATTTGTATAGCGAAGAGATATAAGAGGCAGCGTAGTGGTCAACAACACACCTGGTTTCAGGAGGAGGCGAATCTTGCTTGGCTTATTAACCCATGTAATGCTGAGGCTACGTTCGTCCAAAGCACAAGATTGCATCAATTTTTAAAGAAATTCTTAACCCTGTCATCTTGGTATCCATTAGAAAGCTCTCTCTGAGTACTCTCAGATGAGTACTCATATGCCAGGGTTATCAGTGTTTTTGCATCATTTTGTATTGGCAAAATTAGCCACCAGGGTTAATAGATTTCGCTGCAGTCCATAGCAATTCCTGTAAACAAATTATACCTCAACCACTAATGTACTGATCCCCCTGTCTGAGAGTTATGCACCTATGGGCCAGAGTGCACTGAACAACCATTCGTTTACATGCACAATGTGTCAACTACGAATTTCGTACGTGTGGTAATGAATCACGTTAGCATGTATTTACATAGATCACCATATATGTCTGTTTATCTACCTTTCAGTATTTTCTGTTATATATATATATACCGGTATATATATATATATATATATATATATATATATATATATATATATATATATATATATATATATATATATATATATATATATATATGTATATATACCGGTATATATATATATATATATATATATATATATATATATATATATATATATATATATATATATATATATATATATATATATATATATATATATATATATATATATATATATATATATATATATATATGTATATATACCGGTATATATATATATATATATATATATATATATATATATATATATATATATATATATATATATATATATATATATACCGGTATATATATACATATATATATATATATATATATATATATATATATATATATATATATATATATATATATATATATATATATATATATATATATAATTTCCTCTGGATGTGGTATATTTTCTGATAATAACCTGCTCTGTGAAGTGGCTGTTGCATTCTCCACCTTTCCGATGTTAAAATGATCACAAACTGATAAAAAAGTAAGTTTGATCCAATCTATGATTTGTTCAATTAGTTAATGAATTTGATGTTGTTTTGGGCAAATGGTAGAATGGGAATTGATCACGAGTGGTAGATATTTGTGACCATTTCCCGGACCATTTAGTGCCCTCCCAGTTGGTAGCCAAAACCTTGCCCTACATGCATGGGCTCGGATTAGGCTGCGGACTGGAACGAGCACTGTATAGCAACAATCGCTTACCACCCGGGATAAATTCCTACAATAATCACTCAGTTTGAACATGTTTGTGTACATGTACCTCAAGCCAAGTCGTCACACTATGTGCTGAAAGGCTCTTCAAGTTTGGTGACAGTTCTATTTATAAATAAATAGATGCTCTTGCCTTTTTCCCCTTCCCATACTTCGGCCTACTAATGGCCATCTGTTCTAAGGTCTCGTGCCCTGGTCTACTTATAAGGCAACGAAATTAGTGCAGGTGGCGAGTCCCAATTACTACTTGCCCAACCTGCTCTGTGGTCCTGTACCTGGGCCTACTTATCAAGTTTATGAATTTGTGACATTGGCTTAATCCGAAGTGAAATATCAATGACAATTTTCGATTCTGTAGTGTGTGTATATATATATATATATATGTTTGTTTATATATATATATATATATATATATATATATATATATATATATATATATATATATATATATACGTGTGTGTGTATATTCAGTAAAAAAGAAAGTTTCTAAGATTTCTGATAACTCACAGAGTTGCTGGAGTCATTCAACATCCTGCAGTGTGTGTGTGAATACATCCACTCATATGTCTGGGCACACACTTGATGTTATTATGTGTCGAGCTACAGACAACTTGATCCAAGAGGTCAAGGTGGGTGATATGATAACAGATCACAACCTACTGTTATGCACTGTCCACCATCCCAAGCCACACCTGCAGGAAAAGAAAATAGTGACTAGAAAACTCCAATCCATCGACCTGCCCAGTTTTAGGGAAAATATTGTGCAAGGGCTGACGGTTAATGATCATAGTGAATCTGTTTCAGATCTTCTGAACAGATACAATGTTCATCTTACCAGCGTCCTTGACAAGCACGCACCAAAGAAAGAGAAGTCTGTTGTAGTTCGACCCCTACAACCATGGTTCACGGATGAACTACATCAGGCAAAAAATGAAAGGAGGAAAGCTGAGAGACTGTGGCGAAGGACCGGCCTTACCGTTCACAAAGAAATCTACAGGCCTAGGGCTGAGAAGTGCAAGTATAGTACTTTACTACTAGACAGTAAAGCAACCTACTTCAATGAAAGAATCACAGAATGCGGTAATGACTCAAAAGCTATTTCAAAAATTATAGACGACCTTCTTTTTCGACACAAAACGACAAAATTGCCAGCGTATAGTTCAGCTCAGGACCTCGCAAATAGATTTGCAACATTTTTCAAAGAAAAAATTGACAAAATCAGAGATGAGCTACCTGATTGCTCTTCGAGTTCAGATAGATGATTCATTCTCCGCATCACAGGAAATCCTATGGTCTGTACCACAAGGATCAGTGTTGGGCCCTCTGCTCTTCCTGATTTACCTCCTACCCTTAGGAATACTGATAAGAAAGCATGGTCTAGAACTCCATGCTTATGCGGATGATACGCAACTCTACATCTCTATCAAACCTATCAATCAGCGTGTAGTGGACGAAGGTGTAGCTAAGTTGGAAAACTGCCTCACTGACATCTATACATGGATGTCTCAAAATAAACTGAAATTGAATGCAGACAAGATAGAGGTGGTGGTAATGGGTACCCCACAGATGCGGGCGAAAATCTCCATTCCTAGTATTACCGTAAATGGTGTAATAGTACCAGTTCTTAATGAACCCGTCGGTAATCTGGGCGCTGTTTTTGATCCGAACATGAATATGTCTGCACATGTATCAAAAGTTATCAAGTCTGCAAATTACCACCTTAGGAACATTGGAATAATAAGGAAATTTCTCACTACTGATACAACTAAGAGTGCCATCGTCTCACTGGTGACATCACGCCTTGACTATTGTAATGGACTTCTCTGTGGAATCACTGATGAGCTGCTATGCAGGCTCCAGAAAGTCCAAAACAATGCTGCTAGAGTGGTTAGTGGCTCCAAAAAGTATGATCACATTACACCAGTTCTAAAAGATCTTCACTGGCTGCCCATCAGGAAAAGGATTGAGTTCAAGATTCTGCTTTTGACTTTCAAATGCATGCAAGGATGTGCCTCTCTATACTTGAGGGAACTGTTAGTCAAACAAGCTAATACAAGGACTCTAAGATCAAACACTATGAACTTATTACAGATACCACTCACTAATCTGAAAAGGTTTGGTGACAGAGCATTCTGTGCCTATGCACCACGCCTTTGGAATGAGATTTCTGACAACATCAAGGCTGTTGATAGTGTGCAAAACTTCAAGAAACAGCTGAAAACATTGCTATTTCGAAAGGAGTTTAATTGACTATATGGACCATGACAACTGTCCAATGACTCTAAAGCGCTTTTGAACATTATACGTGGAAAGGGCGCTATATCAAATATCAATTATTATTATTATTATTAATTATGCGATGGTGACTTGATTTATTGGTACCTGGATCCGCCCATCAAAGTAGAATAGACCCGACGAAAAAATAAATGTAATCACCTCACTTTATTTTGTGCTTTGCCACCGAGCCGTAAGTAGGTACACCAAACTTACAATGAATTTACCATGGATGGTAATAAAACTACAATACTGCAAGAATATTAATACCAGAGCAATACAAAATTACAATAGCAATGCAATACAGCATTGTTGAAATGCATCGTCTATCTAAAAATCATTCTTTTAACATTCAAAAATGTTGTTTAAAAGTGTATTCTATCTTTTTACCTCCCTCCCTAATGTTTGCTTACTTAGATTTCTGTGTGTTAAATATGTTTTTTTTAAATCAACTTTATCTTTAATTACCTCCTTCCCGAACCTGTAAAATTGGTCTGGGAAGGATCCGGAAACCAATAAATCAAGTAATCGTCGCCTTAATATATTCTTTCATTAATAACCTAAGACATATACTAACATATAAGTGTAAGGTTAAAACTGTATTTTAACAGTGAATTATGCAGATGATGTCGCACCATGTACGTATCAAGCACGCCTGACTTTGGTTTTTGGCCGCTCTGTTTTATAGATAGGGTCGATTTTTCTAATAAAATGTAAAAAGCCAGCTGCGGTAGTGGCTAAAACTGACTCTGATACACACCTACTGTAAATAGCGTGCTCGCGCACTTCATAAGCCTATCGCGTCCAGTGGTGAGAGAGAGCTAGCAGTCAGTGGCAACACCTTAGACTACATGGCCGTAAGGGCAGGGTTAGAGCCTGGGTCTTCGATGATGAAGTTTCTATTATAGAAGGGAGGTTATTGAAGGAGGGGAGGTCCCTATAAACGCTATTTAGTGAATTGGGATGATTCATAAGGTCTATTTTATAGTGTAGCAGCAGAGGCCCAAAAAGTGGCTTATTTTAGGAGTAACCCCAACCGGCGGTAGACTAAGCAGCATCATACATCAAATGAAAGCTAAGAAGCTCAAGATTCAGAAACCCGCTGATGCCGGAACCGAAAAGTTGTACAAGCGGAGATATCGTGCCGTTTCCATGGCAACCTTTTTGAAGCAATGAAAACACTGAAAAATTACTCTTCAATTAAATCCTTATTTGGTGGCCTTCTTACCAATATTCCTCATTCAAATTACTCTTGATTATTAATAAGGTCCTTGTCTAGTGATAAAAAGTTAAACAAAATGTTTAAGTAGTATTTGTACTGAGTGACCTCACATTTAGGGTACATATGTAAAAACGAGTAAATAATTAGTATTTTTGGACTTTAAAGTTTTTATAAAAGGCTTATATGAAGTTGTTCAGACATGCAGTATATATCTTCAGAAAGGAGACACTGTAAGCTTTCATTTGATGTATTATTTGACACCTGGCACATTTTGGTAGTGAAGATTTGGCTTCATAGATAGTAGCTGTAGTGGCGATTATATACACCAATTTGGTGAAAACTCACCCAATGACTATCTCACTCTACTTTAGTGGCTACATAGCATTATTCTTAATTCATACTACTCTTAACAGTTAATAAGGTCCTTGTCTAGTGAAGTTAGTAAGGACTAATGTTAAATAGGTGCTTGTACTGAGTGACCCCACGTTTAGGGTAAATATGCAGAAATGGCCAGATACATTGTATTTTTGGAACTTTTTCATTTGAATAAAAGGCATCATACATCAAATGAAAGCTAAGCATCTCAGAATTCAGAAACTGTGTGATGCCGGAACTGAAAAGTTGTACAAGCAGAGATATTGCACCGTTTCTATGGCAACCTCTTGAAGTATTGAAAACCTTGAAAAAGTACTCTTCAATTAAATTCATATTTGGTGGCCTTCTTATCAATATTATTCATTCAAACTACTCTGGATAATTAGTACTGTCCTTGTCTAGTGGAAAAAGTGAAATAAAATGTTTGAGTATTGTTTGCACTGAGTGACCTCACATTTAGTGTACATATGTAGAAACGGGTAAAAGTTTAGTGTTCTTAAACTTTAAAGTTTTAATAAAAGGCTTATACGTAGTTGTTCAGGCATGCAACATATATTTTCAGGAAGTAGCCCCTGTAAGCTTTCATTTAATGTATTATTAGACTCCTGAAACATTATTTAGTGAACATTTGGCTTCATACATAGTAGCTGTGGTGGGGTTTATGTACCAATTTGGTGAAAACTCACCCAATTACTATCTCACTGTAGTTTTCTGGCTTCATAGCATTATTCTTCAATCCAATTTCCCTTGACAGTTCATAAGGTCCTTGTCTAGTGAAGTTTGTGAAGACATGTTAAAAATGTGTTTATACTGAGTGACCCCTTGTTTAGGGTAAATATGCAGAAATGGCCAAAACATTGTATTTTTTTTGTTGTTTGTTTTAATAAAAGGCGTATATGAGATTGTGCAGGCTAACAATAACTTTCTTCATGAAGTAGACACTATGAGCTTGCATTTGATTTTTATTAGACCCTTTGCACAATTTTAGATTGTAAATATGACCTCACTACATAGCCATAGTGAGGGCTATGCACAGAAACTTGGTCAAAACGTACCTAATGGCTATATCACTCTACTTTTGGGGCTTTGGTTCTGTTATGTTTGCACAAAATGACCCCATGTTTAGAGAATATATGCAAAAAGGGTGTTAATTTTATATTTTGGACCTTTTTGTTATAATGAAAGACATACTAGTTTTAATAAGGCAACCAATGGCTGCAACCAAGAAAGTAGACCCTCCAATCCCATTTTATGTATCATTCACCATATTATTGTACTCCCTGGTGTAAATGAAGCTCCCCATAATAGTTTCAGAACTTGTCGTACTAGGACTTTCTACAAAAATAACATGATTGCTTTATTCACTTCTTGTATTAATGCTATCTAATTCTGTGATAGTCTAAACTGACTGGTGCCTTTGTTTGATAAAAAGAACTACCAAAAGTTGGCCAGCACATTTGCCCTCATATATCTAGGGTGTCACTTTATGTCTATTTGATTGTATTTCAGATTAAAAGGAGCAATATTAATTGCATTTGATATTGGTTTTGGGGTCTAAAGAAGTTCATTCAAATTGATTGAAAGAACACCCTGGATACTGCTCTGTTAGTAGTTTTCAACTTGCTGGTGAGGTGTTTAACTTATCAAGGCCTGCAGCACCTCAAAAGAGCTGTTTTGTTTTTTCCTACTAAAAGCATATTTGGAGAAGTACTGTTAATTGTACCATAGTTCACCACTCTCCTTAAGATATTTTTTGCTGCTTTGCTTTATTCATAAATTATTTTCAAGAGTATCTTAGATCTAGATAATTCTCTCCGATTAGAAATTCAATTATGGATAGGTTTAGGTAGCTATTTCGGACTCGGTTCTTTCTCTATGCTGCTTCTATTGGGCTAGTTAGCCTATATGAAATATATATTAAGGCATCACAAATATGCCCTCCCAGCAGTGTAAAGGTGTTGGGGTGAAAAATTGAAGAAACGTGTATGGGATTATAAAACGGAGCTCCTATCAATAATATTGGACCATGGACCATAAAACTTCATAAATATGGAGAAAATATTAATTAGAAAAATGGATTCAACTACATGAGAATAAAGGGCTTTTGAAATTCTAGATTACTTAACTTAAGAACAACGTCAAAATAGAAGAAAGATGTCTATCCTATTTAATAAAGGTTATTTATATCAAGAGAATCCAATAACACTTATTGCCCAGCATGCTTGTTTCAATCACCAATTTTTATGGTGCAATTTAATATGGAGAAAAGAGACACAATGTTTCCTTGCTGTGTGAAGGCCTATGTGAGGTAATGAGGTTGGTTTCTTTTCTGCTCAGTGATGGCCTAGACAATCACAGTTAGTCTGAATATGAGGATAAGGATCTAGGCTTTAAATATCTAAAAATCTTAAAAGCCTCTCTATTCACAAGTTAAGCCTATACGCCACCTTAATATCTAGATATCTAGATGTTTCACCAGGATTCCCCTCTGTCCCTACTGGTATTAAGGGGGTGATGTTGTATAGATGTCCACATGTTTTGTAATCTCAGTGAGGGGGTAACCTGTTATAATCAATTCATGCATGAAAGCCCTACACGATCGTCAGCCATCTTTGTAATAGTTTTCTAATGGAAGCAATTTTTGAAAGAGATATGTTGATAACCAACACATACAACAATTCTCAATCACATATAATTGCGAATTCATGCACTATATTTTAGTTATCAAAGGGAATAAACATGTATTCTGCTCTGTTGATTATTAGCTGGCTGGCTCTAATAGCTTCGTCAGCCTTCTCTGGCTAATTTCAAGTTTCTGGATAAGGGTGGGGGGGATGATCGCATTATCTTGGCTATGGATCATAGTTTTCTCAATATTTCACTATACAGCTTCTACTGAGAGGGCGAGGTTGAAGGGTGAGGTTGGTTTTAGTGGGATTGTTTGGTTGACTATAGTAACAAACTCTCAATGATCCATTGATCAGCTTGTACTGAGGGGTGGGATTGGCGAGAGTGAGGGGTGGGTTTTAGGTTGGATGTATGAGGTTGCTTAGGGGGTTAGAGCTGGGAAGACCTTTGTGCAATAACTAAACTAAATGACTCACTTGTATAAATATTGGGTGTTTGGGTAGGTGTGGTTGCGTGTGACCTGTGCTGTGATGGGTAGGCATGGTTGAACGTAGCCTATGCTGTTGTCTGTTTCTCAACCTCTACTGGGGTGAGGGTAAGGTATGGTTGTGGTTGTGGTTGACAATCCTCACTTGTCTACTTGTATGTGGATGGAGGGAAGAGGGGTCCAGGGGATGTGGCACATTTGTCAGCTTGTGATATGGGCTTGGGGGAGGATGGAGTAGTGGGAGACCTGTGATGCAATCTCTCAAGGATTAGTTTTCAGCTTGCATTATGGGTTGGAGGGAGGTAGCTATATTTGGGGATGACTTGTGCTCAGATATCCCCATAATGAAATTGTCAGATGGCCTGCCCTGGTGGCCACGTGGTCTAAGGCATTGCCAAAGACTGCTAGATATCTCTCAAATCCTGGCCTGGGCATGTAAGAAAGTTGTCAGTGACTTTGGGTTAGACAGTGGTTTCCTCTGGGTAATACGGTTTCCGCACCAGTTACAGCTGGTAAAACATGACTTAGCTGCAATAGTACAAAAAAGGTGACGATCATCGAAATTCCAAATTTATTTGTCAGCTTGTCCTATAGGTTGTGGGGAGGGAGGACTAGTTATGGTTGGAGGTTGCAGCCCCAAGACTAAAGGACTATGTGCAACAACAACATACGTTAGTACATAATAGCTTTTAGGCAGGTCGATGATCCCATATACCTTCAAAACCATCACATTAAATAAGATATCAGGTATAAGGCCATAGAACATTATCTACAAAACTCAGTTCGAATGGATATCCATATTAGTTTCATTTTATATCAGGTAGCATTGGTAAATGTTGTTCAAAGTAACATGAGTGGAAAAGAGGTATTAAGTAAGTGTTTACCAAGTTCTCGTACATAGTTCTCACTAGAGCTATACTGAATGAAGCCATATTTCTAAAACAAAAGTGCTCAAAGGGGTAGAATAAAACATCAAATGAATGCTCATATTGTTTACCTTCTATAGATAGCTATTGTTTATCTGCAAAGCCTCATATATGCCTTTTAGTAAAACAAAATCTCCAAAAATACGCCATTTTCCCCCGTTTCATCATATTTACCCTAAATATGGGGTCACTCAGTACTAACACATCTTTACCATTTGTCTTAGATAATTTCACTACACAACTACCTCATTAACTTTTAAGGGTAATTTGGATGAAGAATAATGCTAAAAAGCCACAAAACTAGAATAAGATGGGCATAGGTGACTTCACCAATTTGCTGTATATAGCCCATATGTACAATCCAAAATTGTGAAAAGTGTCTAATAATTATCACATACACACTCAAAGTGTCTACTTTATGAAGATATCTATTGTTTGCCAGCACAATCTCATATATGCCTTTCATTAAAGCAAAAAAGTTCCAAAAATACAATGTTTTTGGCCATTTCTGCATATTTACCCTAAACGTGGGGTCACCCAGTACAAACACATCTTTAACGTCTTTAATGTCTTCATTAATTTCACTAGACAAGGGCCATGTTAATTGTCAAGAGTAATTTGAATGAGGAATAATGCTATGAAGCCACAAAACTAGAGTGAGATAGACATTGGGTGAGTTTTCACTAAATTGGTGTATATAATCCCCACTACAGCTACTATCTATGAAGCCAAATCTTGACTCCCAAAATGTGCCAGGAGTCTAATAATACATCAAATGAAAGCGTACAGTGTCTTCTTTTTGGAAATGTATATTGCTTGCCTCAACAACCTCATATAAGCCTTTTATAAAAACTTTGAAGTCCAAAAAGACTAGATTTTTACTCGTTTCTACATATGTACCCTAAATGTGAGGTCACTCAGTGCAAATACTACTTAAACATTTTGTTTTACTTTATATCACTAGACAAGGGCCTTACTAATTACCAAGAGTAATTTGAATGAGGAATATCGGTAAGAAGGCCATCAAATAAGGATTTAATTGAAGAGTAATTTTTCAGTGTTTTCACTGCTTCAAAAAGGTTGCCATGGAAACGGTGCAATATCTCCGCTTGTACAACTTTTCGGTTCCGGCATCACGCAGTTTCTGATTCCTGAGATTCTTAGCTTTCATTTGATGTATGATGCTGCTTAGTCTACCGCCGGTTGAGGTCCATCCCAAAATCTGGTCCTTTGCTGCTCCACTATTAGCACTTGAGGAAAATAAGGTCTCGAGATTGATTTGTTGTGAGCGCTTGGAGGGTTTTGTCTAATACCCTGATAACGATAAGTTCAATGATCTGCGGTGTCCAGCTTTTGATCTTTTGAATGTTTCGAATGGAGAATCACAAACTGATAAAAAAGAAAATCGGTGTTATTTTACATGCTTTTGAATAAGGAAAAGCATGGAAATAATTTTGATGAAATATTCGGGTTATTCATTTTGTTTGTTTTCCAAATCTTAATATTCAGGTCTTCCCCAGTACAGTATACAGCTGGCAGTAGCACTACCTCCCACCCCCCCCCCCCCCCCCCCCCCATGCTTTTGACTTCCGAATAAAATTAGGAAAAGCGTGGAAATAATTTTGATGAAATATTCGGGTTATTCATTTTGTTTGTTTTCCTAATCTTAATATTCAGGTCTTCCCCTTTTTCCCGTTTTCATACTTGGACCTACTAATGGCCATCTGTTCTAAGGTCTCGTGCCCTGGTCTACTTAATATTAGGAAACGAAATTAGTGCAGGTGGCGAGTCCCGAATTTCCCATACTTCGGCCTACTAATGGCCATCGGTTCTAAGGTCTCGTGCCCTGGTCTACTTATTAGGCAACGTAATTAGTGCAGGTGACGAGTCCCGAATTTCCCATACTTCGGCCTACTACTTGCCCAACCTGCTCTGTGGTCATGTACCTGGGCCTACTTATCAAGTTTATGAATTTGTGACAATGGCTCAATCCGAAGTGAAATATCGATATATATATATATATATATATATATATATATATATATATATATATATATATATATATATATATATATATATATATATATATATATATATATATATACGTGTGTGTGTGTATTCCGTAAAAAAGAAATAGTTTCTAAGATTCCTAATAACTCAATTAATATATTCTTTCATTAATAACCTAAGAAAAATACTAACATGTATTTTAACAGTGAATTATGCAGATGATATCGCACCATGTAAGTTGTTTGTCTGAACGTGAGTTGGACAGGATCCTACGTGCTAGGTTTTGGCTGGTTACTGGGCCGGGCACTGTATGGCCACAATCATCTATCACTCGTGACCAATTCCTACTATAATCACTCAGTTTGAACTTGTTCAAGTTTACGTACATGGAGGTCAAGCCTCAGGCTAGTCTGCAAACTATCAACTGACAGGCGCTTTGTGGACAATTCCATGTATAAATAGATGCCCTTGCCCTTTTTCCCTTCCCATCATATTTTTGCCTACTATCGACCAACTCGTGTATTTTGTAGACTAGAAATTCTCGTTCACTCACCCATGTAAGTCTTTCTTTGAAAACTAAAATGATCCATACAACATATAAGGGTGTAGTTACTAGTAGGTATTTCTGGGTTCGCTTGAGCCTTTGACCCAAGCATGTATATTCCACTACGAATTTAGATCAATATCTATTCATCTAAGATACCACTTGTTGTTGCTGTTGTTTTGTTGCTTTTTTGCCTTTACTGGCAAAAAAGATTTAGAATAGATTGACTCAATAAAAATACCATGCGATTATATTTGTTGTAGCTGCACTTGTTGTTGCACTTGTTGCACCTGCCCCTCCCCTTTTTACAGAATTGAAGTTCACTCCATGTAAAATGCGTGAAAACATGGAAAATAGTTCTTTGAAATAGCCCGGTCATGTACTTTGTTTTTCTTCCAAATCTGAATCATGATGTTGACGTTCTCCACTGTACCTGTGAACACAGTTGGCCAAAACCTTGCAGCCCTGCGGGTTCGGTTTGGCTGGTCCGAGCACCGTAATTGGACATGATCATCTAGCACCCGTGATCAATTCCCACAATAACCCATTGAACAGGACCAAAGAATTGTGTGTGTGTGTGTGTGTGTCCAAAGCCTGGTTCGCACGCTATCAGCTGACCAGCTGTCACGGTTTTAGGGACAGTTATATAAATAGATGCAAATGCATGTGACCTTTTTTCCTTACCATACTTCGGCCTATTATTCGGCAAACCAGTTTATTTGTAGACTAGAAATTCTCGTTTACTCATCCATGTAAGTCTTTCTTTGAAAACTGAAATAATCCATACAACAATATGGGGGTGTAATAGGTATTTCTGGATTCGCTTGAGCCTTGACCCAAGCATGTATATACCACTACCAATCGTGACAGGAAATGGTCACATAGAACTTTTTAAAGTCACTAGTTACAACTTTCAACCCTCAAGAGCACGCTCCTATATTAAGCTGCACGCTGGAGTATCATATACTTCCTAACCTAAATATACCACTTTTTTGTAGTCATTTCCATCAAAACCACTTTTATACTCAATTTTCTGCTGCAAGTGGAAATCTGTATGGCTGTCTAATCTTGCGTCAACACTCACTCCTACACTGCTACTAGCTGGCCGCATTTGACCCATATAGATAAAGACCTGCACGCCAGTACCTACCAGGTGGGTAGCGTTCTCTGGGAAGAACGAATGACAGGATGCATAGCCTGTTACAGTCCTGGGGACTCCACAAGTGTAGTTTCCAGGACGGTTGGCAGTGTGCGCATATCCTGTAATGATGTTGATCAATATCTATTCATCTAAGATACAACTTGTTGTTGCTGATGTTTTTTTTGTTTTTTTTCGCATTTATTGGACCAAGAGATTAAGAAGAGCTTGACTCAATAAAAGTACCATGTGTTTAAGTATATTTGTTGTAGCTGCATTTGTTGTGGGAGCTGTTATTGGTTTTGATTTGCTACTTGTTTCTTGGATGAAGAAAACGAAGTGTTTGGTAATCTAAGCTTGTTTTTGTTGTTGTTGGCATTTTTGTGTTTGCCCTCCTTAATCATTAAAATTAAACTGTTAAAAAAAACCTAAGTTATTTTCAAGTGTCACAGCTCAAAATGACACTTACGCGGAGGCGAGTGAATAGGTTTAAAAGATCTTTTTCTTACTTGGTGGTAAGTGTATATAATGTTGCGACTAAAATATAGGTGGCAGCACAGTGAGACTCCATCCTGGGGTTAAAACAGAACTGAACTTGTTCTAAAGGCAACCCGGGAACAACTGAGGTCACAAATGTCGATCACTACATGCTTTTTCATCTAAGTTGAGAGAAAGTGCAGGCAAAGAGACCAGCGTTTAACAAAGACCCAGGAGTGTCCAGGAAATCTATCCTGTAGCAGGGAGGCTCATGGGTGTCCGAGTATACAATTCCTGGAACACAGACAACCAGTCCTGGAGCTAGGGCTGTCAACGATAACTCCTGTATCGGTGAACCGGCAAGAAATCCTTGCCGATTATCGATATCTTAGATGTGCCAAGATATCGATTCATATGAAAACACCAAGTTGGTAGTGTCGCTGTACTAAAATAAACACAGAAACGTCGTAAAACGCGGTAAATCACCCAGGGCGATCACTAACATCACTCCACTCACAGAACGGGACGTGAGCAGAAGTCACACAGATGCAGATTACGCATGTGTGGGAGGTCAAGAGGTCATGAATCACCCCACGTGCTAACTGCCGACAGGTCAAATGAGCACATTATTGGTTATGAATGATGTAGAGATCAGCAGATAAAGGTAACATAAATCTGAATCGGATCTAAGTACCATATCGGTAATATTTTCATCAATAATCGAATCGGTAAAAAATTCCTATCAATGACAGTCCTACCTGGAGCACATTTACGTGGTAAGCATGACACAATTGGCCAAAACATTGTCACTAGGTGGCACTAATATGTACGCCTTCATTTCAGTAATAGATTCCAGGACCAGAACAATGGTCAATTCAATTTCATGAAATTAAGAAGTTTTATAAAAAATATAACCAGTACAGGAAGTATCGGAAGAGCTCAGTCTGCCACTCTGTCTACGAATTTTAAGTGTTTTACAGTGCTGATTGGATTTACCCTGTCGCACGACTTGAAACCTCTGTTGTAATCTGGGCGACAATGCGACAGTTGGACACCCAAGGCTAATTCCAGAGCACAGCAGTCCAGGAGCACAGCATAGCATTTTACCATCTGCTTAGAAACATCGCGAGCTATTAGCACAACCCTATTTCACAGTTGTGACTTATTCACGAAAACAATGTTTAAAAATAGTTGCCGAAGAGATATAAAGCAGATCCCAACAAATAACCATTCTTCATATATCTTTTATTCATAATTCAGGTTTTCTGATAAACAGAAAGATGATATTTAGGGAGTAGCTGCAAGGTACTAATTTCCATAAGGTCCTGTGCACAAGCATCGTCTACTCGTCTACAGGTGTGCGCCCAGCTGATTGACCCTTCTGATGCTGAGGCTACTTTCTTCAAGGCACAAGAACACAACAAAAAATATATTTAAATTCATCATGTTGGTATTCATTGGAAAGCTTGAGCTGAGTATTATCAGATGAATATCCATCTGCAGGGTTTCAGTTATTTCTTTTAGCCTCTTTCTCATCATTTCGTATTGACCAAATTAGCCCCCAGCAGCTAAAGGGTTAACACGTCTGCAGTGTAATCAGGGCTGCTGCTCTAGGTCATTATGTAGACCAGATTCTTGAATATACCTTTCTTCTATTAGTGGCAAGCAGGGTGTATAAGACAACTCACTGCTGTACCCGGTAACCGGTTTACTTTTAAAAGATGGCTAATAAGGAAAGGCAAAATCGAGTCGAAAATATAACCCCATAAGCTACCTTAATTTAATGAAAACAAAACCAGACCAGCTGTGTATCCTTTTTCTATTTTTTCTGTTGGCTAATTTCAAAGAACTTGATATTCATGATCATCCTAGATAATGTCAGGTCCAGATTATGATGGGAGCTCTGCTATCTGTTCATTTTGATATTTCTCTAGACGTGTCCATTTTTCACTGATCTTCCATAAACGTGATGCTGCTATCTCGTCACTGGACTGCCCTTCTGCTTCCTTTTCTTTGCAGTCACTGAAAAACAAAATCATTAATGTAAAACTCTGCTTCTTATAGGATAGGTAACAATATGTACCCATATAAAACAACTCCCATGGACCAAAATACCTTGGTTGGAACAATCAGTCCATTAAATAATACTTTTATTATCATTAGAAATAATAATAATAATCATTAATTGTGATGACACTGATGTTAGTAATAATAATAATAATAATAATAATAATAATAATAATAATAATAATAATAATTATAATAATAATAATAATAATAATAATGTTAATAATAATGATAATAATAATAATAATAATAATAAATCTAATAATAATAATAATAATAATAATAATAATAATAATAATAATGATAATAATGATAATAGTGATAATAATAATATCATCAACACTTATTGCCCAGCCCTGATGGATGGTGGTGTGTCATGCGCACAATCCTAGCCAGGGGTCATTGCTGTTTTCCTATTTGCATCTGTGCAAAGGCACATGCATTTGACGTAGCATTTCCATTTTCCTTATCACCATGATCAAAATGGCAGAAGTAGATTCCCCAACTCACAACCTCTAGGAGCAGTCTTTCACACATGAGGAGTACCATTTCCAGCTTGGGGAACTTATTTCTATTTTTGGAAATTTCAGAAAATTCATTCCTCTAGCTCACTCCTTAAGGGAACCTTATACACCTCATGACAGAAAATTCATTCCTATAGCTCACTCCTTACGGAACCGTTATATCTATCACTCACCTGAAGTATTTGCCTGATACATTTTGAAGGTTTGGCTCTAGAGCACAGTAGATCGAGGTCTGTGCACCCTGGGAGGGTGTTTTTAGAAAGAGCCACACAAACGGACCCAGTATAAAACTGGATATGTAAGATTTGCTGATTCCAAGATGTCTGCCAATTTCAGTCTTGACCAACCCAGGGTGAAGGGCATTAGCAGTGACCTGGCTTCCTGAAATAGAAAGGGAATCAGTATTTTTTCTATTGTTGTTGTTGCTTTTTTTCTGTCGTATACAGACTGTACATCATGACTTTACAGTTGTAAATGGTGGAGGAAACCGGCGTACCCTGGGAAAACCTGGCACAGGTGACTTTCCCACATGCCTCAACTGTATTTGAACCGAGCAGTGATTTTTTAAATCTTATTCTCTTTGATGAGTTTGGTTGTCAGATATGAGATAAAATATGTTAGGAATCAAAATCTTTTAAAACTAATGTCAAACCCAAACCTTAAAGAGATGTTCGCAATAACAGTCTTGGTGAAAAACCAAGTGTGGTTCTATCTAGGTGAGCTAAAGCAGGTATTAGTAACTGAAAAAAAACTATAGATGAAGCACTAAGACCACAGGGTTTGGATGACACTTTTTAGATAGGGGACAAGAGTGCTAAACTATGAGATGAATCATTGTGAGTGTCATACCAATATCAAACCCTTAACCCTTTCAATGCTGAGACAACTTTCGTCTAATGCACAATAACTCAAAATAATTTGAAAATCATCTAAATCATAACATGTTGGTATTCATTGGAAAGCATGCACGTACTAACATATGACTACCCTTTTGCCAGGGTTTCAGTCACATTTCAGCTTTTTTTCACATTATTTTGTACTGACCAAATTAGCCACCAGCAGCAAAAGGGTTAACATGAAATACATTTTTTATCTTACCTTGTAATCGCTTCGATAGTTCTTTCGTGAATATTACATTGGCTAGTTTGCTCTGTTCATAGGCGGTCCCAGGGTTGTAATCCTTTGCACTATTCAGATCCTCGAAATTGATAACTCCTCGTTTATGTGCAAGACTGGAGACGTTTATAATACGACTAGGGACACTGGATTTTAGCTTCTCCAAAAGTAGATTGGTTAAAAGGAAATGACCTGAAATTCAAGAAATTTGCATTATTAGTTACATACATTATTCAAGAATTCATATTTGATATTGCATCCTTTCCACTTACAATCACAGTGTATCTTTTCTCAAGCAGGCCTGTTCTTATGTTGAATGTATGAATTCATGGATTCTCTAGGAACCGACATTAACTTTTGAAGGCACCTGCCCATTCGGGCAGAGCGACCTGAAGTTTTGCTTGGCCGAAAAAAAAATCAACTTGTCCCCCAAAATATAAATGTATGTTTTTTTGCAACTTAGTTCATGATTAACACAGTGGCATCCTATTTTGGATGCCTCTTTGGCATTATTTATGAGAATAACCACTATAGAGGCATACAATTTAGAATGACAATCTCACTATGTGTAGTTTCTTGGTCTTACTTGGACTGTTTTGCATGGGGTAAGCGGGAAAATTGACTTGGCTTTTAGATTAGGCCATGAACTTGCCCGAAACCATGTTTTTTACTGTCGAACATGCCCCGGGCAACCGGGCAAGCCTTAGTGTCGGACCCTGTATAAATCTCGTATTCATTATTTATTGTATTGTTTTTTATCATTGTGTGGTCTCACTAGGTACAGGAAACAAAATTAACTTTTTAAATAACTTAACCTGATCTTGAGGCCTTTGTTACTTTTTCCAACAACAATGTTGGTATTTACTGGCATATACAAATGTCTCCATCATTGGGATACCGTATTCTTCCGATTAAGCGCACATGCCCAAATAAGCGCACAGGGCCTATTTTTCACGGTTAGAGGGGGAATGATCAGTGCAAATGTCACAAAAAACTTCCCCCCAGAAGAAGTAAGAAAAGCGAAATCACATACCTTTCCTCTTGCTGTGTCAGTAAACCAGCGCTGAATTCCGCAATTTCAGCAGTTCCTTCACGCTCTCACTATTCATATTCGCCGCATGATTGTGCTATTGACCAATTAATGATCTTCTCACATGCTGGACTGTAGCTGCAAACGTCTAAGCTAACTGAACAGCGAGAGCGCAAAGTTGCAATAACGGCCAATTCTCTCCGGTCGGCAATCATTGAGGTGTGCGGTAAAACAGAAGATCGCCAACACTCCTACTTCAGAAAGATTTCCCAACCTCTACCCGCACTGTGCGCTTAATCGGAAGAATATGGTAATGTAAAGCTAGAAACTGAAGGAAATGTATTCTATAAATAAACCCCTAAACTGATTTTTATGCCACCTGGCATGCAAAGTATAATTTTAGCTGGGATAATTGCAAAGTGTAGCAATCATTGTTGACCATGTTTCATTTGCTGCAAAATTTCTAATCACCTTAATATATGATATATATAAAAGTATACATTTGTTACAATGCAACAAATGCTGAGGCTACTTTCGTCCAAAGGACATGGAGGTATATATCTTTAAAACCATCTAAACCCTGTCATGTTGGTATTCATTAGATAGCTCTCACTGAGTTCTCTCAGATGACTACCCACATGCCAGGGTTTCCATCATTTTTATTAGGCTTTCTGCATCATTTTGAATTGGCCGAAATAGCTACTACCAGCATAAGGGTTAAGTTTTATCCCTACTTCATTTACCTAAATGATTAACACCGAGCTGCATCTCTAATCCATCCTTTGTAAGCATCTTGGGACATCTCATTACTCCAGCATTGTTTATCAATACATCCAACCGCTTTTCATCTGAAAATATGTGCACAATAGAACATGTTCACAAACATTTAAAACAATGAAACATATTCATCTAAGTCACTTCTTCATTAAACATTTTTTTTATTATTATTATATTTTTTCATGAAAGAAGAGAAAGCCTTGGCTGACTTAACGCTTCCAAAGCTCAGGCTACTTTCAGCCGAAGCACAAAGATGCAAATGTTTTTGAAAACCATCTAAACCTTATCATGCTGGTATTCATTGGATAGCTATCACCAAGTATTTTCAGATGAGTACATGTGTCCCCGGGTTTCTGCCATTTTTCAGTTTTTTTGCATCATTTTGTAATGACCTAACTAGCCACCAGCAGCATAAGGGTTAAGAAGAAAATTAATATTACAGTTTCGCCTGATTAGAATATTAAGCCGCTTACATATGTTATGTTCATGTGGTCTGAAAACTTTGAAATTAACTCAAAGGGGACACTACCGCAAATTTTCGGTAATTTGGCATGCTTTTTATGGGTTGAGGGTGGCCCATTTTTTCTGAAAATACACACAAAGTCGAATAATAGTGGCACAGATTTCCCTTAATGATGACCAGAGATAGATCAAAGGTGGCCCAGATTTTGCACAATGATTATAGTGACAAACATTCTTAGGGGTGGTCTAAATATACAAGAATTCATGGTACTTTCAGCCAGACTTCTCTTGAAATATAGATTTTTACAGATATAGTTCCAAACGGTACAACGTAGGACTGCACAGTTTGTCCTCCATCGCCAAAGCGTATTTTTTCGGATATTATAACATACTGACTCAGTATGCGCCATAATGTTCTAATGAGAATGAGGTTGTACATGATGATGATGAATGTATCAGACAATTTGTGGGGTCCAACAGTGAATGAGTTAATAGGTATATCCTGAAATTTAAAATCAAAAATTTGAAATTGCATAATTTTGGAAATCCGAAATTTCTTCAAATTGAAATTTCTTGTATTCTACACTACACTAACTTATAATATGCAGGATAACTTAGTGGAGAACTGCTATTGGCAATCTTGCTTACTTTGATTTATTTCATCAGCGAATTTCTTCACAGAGTCTAAGCAGGCCAGGTCTAATTCTTTACATTCTATGTTTCTGTTGGCAGTTTCTAGGACAATCTCGGCTTTAGCTTTGGCACATTTTTCCATATCTCTACACGCCATGATGATCCTGCCACCTGGAAATAACAGATGATACATTAAAAACAACAAAAAAAACAACCACAACAATGACAAAAAGTACCAACAAAGGTATTCAGTTTATAGTCTTGTATCCACCGAAGTGCTCACACAACCTTCCTTCCCTAGCAGGCATGTACACACGGAAGCCATTTCAATCCCCCGGGGGATATTCCAGAGAAGCTGGCACCATATAGCGCACAAGCTCTAAGCACTGGCTTATTAATGCTAGGTACCCATTGTACAGCTGGATTAGACTCAGGCAATATGGAATAAACTGTCTTGCCCAAGAACAGACCAAAATGCCCCGGCCGGGAATTGAACCAGCGACCCACTGATCACTAGTCCGACACCTAACCAACTGAGCTACTTTGACAACAATAATATCAACAAAAACTAAAACAAGTATTTAAAAAATAAATAAAAATCATTTAAAACCTATTCACAATTTTCTTTTACTATCTTAATCGTAATGAAAATTATAGTACATAATTATAATCATTCTTATCGGAAATAACACAAATAACTATTAAAACAACACTAGTGACCACTGCTAACAGCAATCATTCAAAACATATTTAATGCTGTTTTATTTCCTTAATTAAGATGAGTTTAACTGTGCATAATTATTTTTGGGGAAATAACACATATAACCAAGAATACCAACAAAGCTTCAGCAGCAACACTGATAATCATTCAAAACATATTAAGAAATGCCATCTTTTCAGTATTGTGATGAGAAGAAAAGATACTCTACTCTATCCAATTTATAAAGGATAGTGTTCGAATGCTTGCCTGCCTGCATGGAAAAGTTATATATTTAAAAACATACTTTATGTAAAAATCTGATGCATGCATTTTTCATTTACTTTTCAAGATTAAAGTCCATTTGTCATTTTATTTTACATTACGCAAAATTAAAATGTACAAGAAATATCCTGTCAATTAAATAAAACAAACTGAAGCACATAACTTTTTCAACTTTTTTGCATAATTCAAGCTTAAATTTGCCTTAGAATACAAAAGTATTGTAAATCATATAATTCTAGTAAAAGGCATAATACAAATTAAAGTAACCGTATTCGCCCGATTAAGCGCACAGTGCGGGTGCAAGTTGGGAAATTTTTCTGTAACAGGGGTTTTGTCATGTGTATAACCGCGACCCCCAATCAGTGCCGCGGTGTTACGTACCGCAACAAGAAATGGCCACTAGATGGCAGTTACAGTTTCCATCTATATACCTTCTCGTGCACTTAATCGGGTGAATATGGTATGAAAAAAGACATACCTCTTCTAGCTAGTTCTTTGGCTGTCTCTTTACCTATACCTGTGTTTGCACCTGTGATGACTATGGTCTTTCCCAAGGCCTTTTCTTTACCTTCATAGCGATTTCCACCCATGTAATCCCTAAAAAATGATAAAAAAATTAGATAAACTTATTAAAACAGCACAAACAACCCATTGCAAACTCACAAACCTCCCCAAAGGCTCCAATGTTAAAGGTTCCCCTGTTGAAAACTGCACATGAAGTTGCTTTAAAAATGCATTCCAGCAAGCAAAATGTGACCCTGACTAATCCTAGTGATTAGCACACCAGGCTGAAAAAGTACAGTACTCACTGCTTATATCTTGTATATATGTATATATATATATATATATATATATATATATATATATATATATATATATATATATATATATATATATATATATATATATATATATATATATATATATATATATAAATATATATATATATATATATATATATATATAAATATATATATATATATATATATAAAATTGGTCCGTCATGCATATGCAAAATCTGTCGTATACATATGACGTATACTTGATATGCATCGAACTGGGAGCAAGCATATCGTCTGCATATGCAAAAATCAGTCGTACAGTGGTCCGTCATATCCAAGTTCACCTGTAAATATATATATATATATATATATATATATATATATATATATATATATATATATATATATATATATATATATATATATATATATATATATATATACATGTATATATACATATACATATACATATATATATATATATATATATATATATATATATATATATATATATATATATATATATATATATATACATAAATACATATGAATGTGTGTTTGTGTTTGTGTGTGTGTGTTAACAAGCAATCAAACAGATTGGCAGTGACAGCCTCTGGGGGACCCTTGATGCATCAGTCAGGCCTTGTGGTTGCTCATCTAAACTCAGGCCAAACAAAAGTACTATTGATAATGCAGGAGGAATCATGTAAAATGTACTTGACAGGTCATTTAACTTGTCTATTCTATATTGGTCTTAGATATATTTCCCCTATTATCGCCCAAAAACACTCGCTGACTTACTCAACAAATTTCCCCAGATTTGCCGCTCCGTCGCAATATTGTTAAGCAGGAAATCCATAACTTACTTCAATAACACAGCTCCCCCAGCAAGGAACCCTATAGCACTGAGATGGGCCGCATACTTTGGCATTTGATAGGGTGCCATGTCGGCTGTGCTCAAGACTGGAGGACAACAAGCAGACCAAAGTGCCACGCCCCCTACAGGCAAAACACTGCACTAAAATATGGGGATGAAGTTGGGTGTTATCAGAGACATGAAGACAGCTCTGATAATGTGGAGGGAAAATTCAAAAATATGACAGCCATTTTGTTTTTTTCAAAATAGGGTTGTGTATCACATTTTATGTGCAATATCAGATTTAAAATATAGAAGTGCGCAGAGACATACAATTATGTTTTTTTTGTTTTTAAGGGGGGGCTTTGTGTGTGTTTTTAACCCATTAACACTTAAGAATTCTTCCAGAAACTGTCGTCTGCATATATGATACTTTTGATAGTAACTTTTGAATTGAGAATGGTTTTTACAAAATATTTGATGAGGAGTTGTAGGAAATGTTCTGATTAACATGTCTTCATCAAACATTTTCCTGATTTTTCTTTTGCCTGCAAAATATCATTAACATTGTCAGGCTGATTTTGGCCTGTTAGGGTAATTTATTGGCCTATTGTTTGACTTGATTTTTCCTGTGCCCAACGTTTATATCACTCTCTAGCAGAAACTAAATATATTACCTGAAAAATTCATCTGATAAAGAATACATATAGCCAGAGCTTTCCGGACATTTTGTCTTCTATCAAGCAATACAAAATAACCATGCCAGCAGGGTGTAAGGGTGTTAGTTTTGAGGGTTAAAAAACAAGCATTTTGTTTTCAAACGGTTTTGCTCTGAGAAATGGACTGAACCTTAAATACTTCTGATAACTCCTTGGTAATGCAATAAAGCATATATCCTAAAATTGTATGATAGAAGTATGCAGATGGTTCTAATTAACATTTCTCCTGTAAGTACTCAGTAATACTTTCCTGCACTTGTAAGGAGGGACTGCCTAGATGCAATAAGTGCTGTATTCCAGACAGAATTTAACCCAAATGTTAACAGTACTCAAACATGAGATTCTTATAATAAATAGCTACAAGTTATTTTCATACTATTATATGTTTAATCTCATCCCTAACTGGTGGGGACTTCCAGAGGAGGTTCATAAAAGACACTGAGCAAACTAGTAGTTTTCATAACTTTTATTTGTATTTATTTCCAAACTATTTACCAGCCTTCAAAATATACATATCATTGATTAATTATTAATAAATGTATTAAATGATAATCAACTCAACATTGGCCAGTATTACTTGCGATGTATTCCAGTGTGTCTGTGGCTGTTTCATAATGGCAGACTTTGAAATCAAACCAAAAGGACATCTGATATGGAGGACAAAGTAGTGTGACAGATTTGCATCCAGAGTGTGGGCATGGTCTGACAACATTCAACAAAATTGTTCAAATAAGGGGAACGTTTATAAAAAGAATGCCAGGTGATTTTTACATCTAACAGCAAAAACAATACTTGTATTTAATCAAAATATTCTCATTTTTTTTCTTTGAGATTAAACTACTTCCATGTGTGTCAAACCATGTGTATGTTTTAAGTGTGATTGGGTTAAGGAGTCATACTTCAGCTTTGTAGCTCAGTAGCTGTTACGAGTATAACCAATTGGGTGAAGGCACATATGTTTTCAGTATATATCATGTTCAGCGTGAAAAATCAAAAAATGTCCATGTTTGGGTAATTTAATGGATTTGCTGCAGAATGTAAAGTGCTATAACTGCAAAATAAAGCCACAGTAAAAAGACTAATCACAAGGGCCCAATTTTAAGTAAGTAAGCCAGGTATCTCAGGTCATTAATAAAGGAATGAATGACGAGTTATGAAGTGATATAGCATCCACTTTTATTCAAAACGTTTCCACATGGCCAAGTGGTCTAGAGTAGTGCAGCACAGCAACTGCAATGCATGAGTCTCCTCTGCACAGGGTCCATGGTTAATCTCCCACCCATAGCCTGTAAGAAAGTTGCCAGTGACAGGAGATAGCCTGGGTACCCAGTTTCCTCTGCTATCATCAACGGGTTTGCCACAAATTGATCATAAACGACAGAAAAATCAACGATAACCAAAATGCTACTCATTTTACTCAGGAAACTTGAACCTTTTCAGAGCAAGTCAGCAATGGAAGCAGTTTCTGGCAACTTAATATTCAATTTGACTACAAAGCTATGAGTCAAGGTGGACCATCAACACCATGTTTTGGTTGACCAGAATTGAGGCTGATTACATATGCTATGAACTTATATATAAAAAGCAGCTACACAAGGTATGAATTGCAATAGCCCTTTATACAGCCATGTAACTCAATGGCATCTTGTAATTTGGAATTTTGTTTTGAGTCTCTTTTTCTGCCATACTGTAACTGGAGAAGGAAACAGGAGTACCCAGTGAAAACTTCCACCTTATCCCAAGTCCCTTGCAACTTTCTTACATGTCCTAGGTGGGATTCAAACCAATACAGTGGTGAGCGACAGATAGCAGTCAATGGAAATGCTTTAGACCACACAGTAATCAGGGCAGGCCTTTCAATTTTTGCCACCTGATAGTTAGACTGCTCAAAATGTTTTGGTGGTCTCAGACCAGTATACCACCATCTATTTGACAAACTTGTCGTTTTCACACAAATAAATTGGATTTATGGAAAACCACAGCAAAAACAAAGACCATTGTTTTTGTAAAATGAAACAATGCCTGATCTAATGAACAAAATGTGATTTGAGACTAAAAGTGTTAACTGGATAAAGTTATCTACCAAATATGTTTTGCATTCAACAATGAATCAAGAACATGTTAACAGACTGTACAGGCACAACTTCAATAAATAAATACTTCTACTATGTAGCACAAATCTAAAACAAAACTTATAAGTTACCCTCTCATCTGAAATGTACAATCTTATGTAAATACTGTATTCACATATTACTTAATCATTTCAAATCATATGTTATGGGAACAAACTAAATCAGAAATGACTGTAAAAGTAAAAGGTTAATTTCCTACAAAAAGTCAAAATATTCAAAAACGCCATTTTTAGAGTTATGGTGAATACCTTTACTTGACCTTTTCATTATCTGTTCAGTTTTAGCTTTTTATTTGAAATAAACACACCTTTTCTATTCAGTGTACCCTCATTATCTAAGAGACTTAATGAGGACATGAAAAACAAATATATTTTTTAACTGCTGAAAACAGCAGCAGTTATATAACAAGACATCAAAAGTAGGACCTAAATGTTAAATATTTCCAATATTTACCTTGTGGGCTTGAAAAAAAATGGAAATTCATATTTCTTATATTTCCTACAATTTTGAAGCAAAGCTTGATGATAATATATTGTACTTCTAACATACCCTATAGTTTCAAAAATAAAAACCTTATTTCTATAACATTTAGATGTCTGAACACAAACATTAATGCTTTATTTCTTCTCTTTACAAATAATCGGCTTCAGCAACCACAGGAAATACTAACCAAATATATTTCTTGCACATCCCAAAGTTTAAGCAAAATGATCAATCACGTGTCTAACAAATCTGTTTCTGTCGTACTGACCGGTCACATTTCCAAAATAGTTTCAGCAATATTGACCAATCTCATTTCCTACACATCCCAATTGTAACAATATTGACTAATCACATCTCAAAAAACATCAGTTTCAGTAATTTTGACCAATCACATATCCAAAACATCAGTTTCAACACAATCACAATCACACATTCAAAAATCATTTTTGGCAATATTGACTAATCACATCTCTAAAACATCAGTCTCAGCAATATTGACCAATCGCATCACCAAAACATCTGTTTCAGAAATATTGACCAATCACATCTCCTACACATCCCAATTGTAACAATATAGACTAATCACATCTCCAAAACATCAGTTTCTGCATTATTGACCAATCACATCTCTTAAACATCCGTTTCAGCAATATTGACCAATCACATCTACAAAAACATCAGTTTCAGCAATATTGACCAATTGCATCTCCAAAAAATCAGTTTTAGCAATATTGACCAATCACATCTCCAAAAAATCAGTTTTAGCAATATTGACCAATCACATCTCCAAAAAATCAGTTTTAGCAATATTGACCAATCACATCTCCAAAAAATCAGTTTTAGCAATATTGACCAATCACATCTCCAAAATATCAGGTTTAGTAATATTGACCAATCACATCTCCAAAATATCAGTTTCAGCAATATTGACCAATCACATCTCCAAAACATCAGTTTCAGCAATATTGACCAATCACATCTCCAAAACATCAGTTTCAGCAATATTGACCAATCACATCTCCAAAACATCAGTTTCAACACTATTGACCAATCATACATCCAAAAATCACTTTCGGCAATAGTGACCAGTCATCTTTTATGTATCTACTCGGTCAAACTCTGGTCAACTCTCTGCCTAGGGCAGCAATATACATTTGTAACAGTTTCATTTTTTGAATGTTTATATGAAATAAAAATCAAGCGCAAAATTTATATTGATTGCACTAAATAAAAAAAATTAAAAGAAAAAATTTAAAAATAGTGACCAATCACATCTCCAAAACATCAGTTTTAGCAATATTGACCAATCACATCTCCAAAAACATCAGTTTCAGCAATATAGACCAATCACGTCTCTAAAACATCAGTTTCAGCAATATTGATCAATCACATCTTCAAGACATCAGTTTCAGCAATATCGACCAGTCACATATCCAAAACATCAGTTTTAGCAATATTGACCAATCACATATCCAAAACATCAGTTTCAGCAATATTGACCAATCACATCTTCAAGACATCAGTTTTAGCAATATTGACCAATCACATCTTCAAGACATCAGTTTCAGCAATATTGACCAATCACATCTTCAAGACATCAGTTTTAGTAATATTGACCAATCACATCTTCAAGACATCAGTTTTAGCAATATTGACCAATCACATCTTCAAGACATCAGTTTTAGCAATATTGACCAGTCACATCTTCAAGACATCAGTTTTAGCAATATTGACCAATCACATATCCAAAACATCAGTTTCAGCAATATTGACCAATCACATCTTCAAGACATCAGTTTCAGCAATATTGACCAATCACATCTTCAAGACATCAGTTTCAGCAATATTGACCAATCACATCTTCAAGACATCAGTTTCAGCAATATTGACCAATCACATCTTCAAACATCAGTTTGAGCAATATTGACCAATCACATCTTCAAGACATCAGTTTTAGCAATATTGACCAATCACATCTTCAAGACATCAGTTTCAGCAATATTGACCAATCACATCTTCAAGACATCAGTTTTAGCAATATTGACCAATCACATCTTCAAGACATCAGTTTTAGCTATATTGACCAATCACATCTTCAAGACATCAGTTTCAGCAATATTGACCAATCACATCTTCAAGACATCAGTTTTAGCAATATTAACCAATCACATATCCAAAACATCAGTTTCAGCAACATTCTCCTCTCCTTCATATATTTTTGAATCAATGACTTTTTCTAAAATTATTTTCAAAAGTATCACAAGTCCAGACAATACTTGTCTAGATATCCAGACATGAATGGAATGAAAAGATGTGTTTATGACAACAAACTCATCATTCTATATCTGCAATAATAATTGCATTGAGAAGTCCAGTCTTTATAGCTACATACTCTTAGATTTCAAAACTTGGAGATTCTTAACACTGTATGTATCGATTTTCATAGTAATTTCGACATTCCAAACATGGTATCGATCAATTTCCATAATAACTTAGATGTTCAAAACACAGTATTGATCAATTTTCATAATAACTTGAATATGTAGAACATGGCATTGATCAATTTTCATAATAACTTGAATACATGTGCAAAATATGGAATTGATCAATTTCCATAATAACTTGAATATGCAGAACATGATATGGATGAATTTTCATAGTAATTTCGTCAATCAAAACATGGTATCGATCAATTTCCATAATAACTTGGATATTCAAAACACACTATTGATCAATTTTCATAATAACTTGAATATTCAAAACATAATATCTATCCTTTTTCATAATAACATGGATACTCAAAACTCAAAACATATTGGTTTTGATCAATGGCTCACACTCAAGGTTGATTCTTTGACAAAATACTCATCATTTTCATATTAACTTGGACATTCCAAACATAACTTGAATATTCAAAACATAATATTTATCATTTTTCATAATAACATGAATCATCAAAACCTATTGGTTTTGATCAATCGCTCACACACAAGGTTGATTCTTTGACAAAATACTCATCATTTTCATATTAACTTGGACATTCCAAACATGGTATTGTCTGGGAGGAGCTCATTGGGATCCAGGGGCATGGAGAGGGGTCCCTCGCTGAGGGGGTACGCCGAGAAGAACCCGTCGTAGAAGGGTGGTGGGGAGGTGGACACCCCTCTAGTGGGGGGCTCCTTGCACACAGGGCATTTATGGCCCTGCGGACCGGGGTAGAAGCACTTGTTGCAGCCGTGGCAGTGGACCTCCTTGTCGTCCACGCAGCGCTTGCACTTGAAGCAGTGTCGCGTGCCCTGAACCATTTCACCTGAAATTCAAATATTGATAAATGGTCAAATGATGAATATTTAGAAATGAATCATAAATATTTCAAAATGATTCACAAATACCTTAAATTGAGCTATAAAAAAGTTGTTTCTTGTCACTCTTCCCTAACAAGTTTTTACTCAAACGAATCACTACCATAAAGTTTTAGCAGTGTCTCGTGCCCTGAACCATTTCACCTGAAATTAAAATATTAATGAATGCTCTCATCAGGGCTCGACGCTAAGGGTGAACCTATGGCCCCAGGCCAGTAAAAATTCCCCAAAACAGCTTCGGGCCAGTAAAAAAAGACCTCAACTGGTCCTACAGGGCAAGTAAACATTTGGAGACATTCTTGTTAAAAAGTTTCCCCCTGAGAATGTCCCAAATTGATTTGAAATAAATGAAGATAAAACTTATAAAGATAAGTGTTGTGGTGAATCTTATGCAATGTTCTTTCTTCTTAATATGTTAAAGAAAAAATGTAGGGCCAGTAAACATTTTGCAGGACCAGTAGATGCTAGGTGTTACTGGTCCTACAGGGCCAGTATCATTTTAAGTTAGCATTGAGGCCTGCTCATGATAAATATTTCGAAACGAATCATATTTCAAAATAATTCACAAATATCTTAAATTGAGCTATGAAAGAAAATGTTTCCTGTCACTCTTCCCTAACAAGTTTTTACTCAAACAAATCCCTAACCTCAACTCCCAATCAACATAAAATATGCATAAGACACACATTTAAAAAAATATATATCTAAAAAAAAGCAATTTATCTAACCACTAATTCTATTTTTTTTCACCGTTAGATGATACAATTTCAGGCCTTATGGATTCATTTTCAAATACTTATGAATGTCTTATATAGTCCACTGGCTTGCCATACATGTAAGGTCACCACAGAATTCACAACCTTCGAGAAGGAGAAAAGATGACTTGCCTTTACACCAGGAGTATCTGAATTTATCATTGCAGTCCTCGGTTTGCTTGCACTCCTTGACCCCTGGGATGAGCATCTTGAGACAGGTGTCTGTCTTGCAGCACGGCATTCTCACCTGCTTGTCCAGGTGCTCCTTCAGGTTGGCGATCTGAAATAACGCAGGTGTCAAGTAGTGCTGGGACTCGGCCCTAAAAATCAACTCGAGTGCTCGCCAAATCTAGCAACCAAAACTCGACCAAAGATCTTAAGGTGAATGATTTGAAACAACAATTTGCTTGGCATGTGCCGGCACATGCCTGTAAGGCACACATACGGTATACCGCCGCGATTGAGAATCGTTGCACCAAAACATGGCATAATGGGCAATTGACACGGAGACTTAAGAAAACTTATTTTATTTCGTAAACTCTGGTGGAAATTGGGGAGTTTTAGCCGTCGCTAGGCCACACATGCATCGGAAGCATGTGTTGATACAAAAATATTGTCAGTTCGTAATTTCCTGAGCGATCAAATTTTTGACTCCAGTGCTTGGATCAGCGGACCCAGGGACCGAAAGCTTGAGCTTCCAAGTACAAAAAATGTCCTTCCACTAGTGTCAAGACATATAGCAGCCATTAATGGGGTTTGTACATAATATTTTGGCTGGGTTACTGAAGCAAAACGAGCTAAGCTACCTAACTTAGGTCTGTCCCTGTTTAGGCCTAAAAAAAGTTGTTTGTTTCCTGTAACCCTACCCTAACAAGTTTTTATTCAGAAAAATCCTTCCCTAAATTTTTTTCTGCCTTTCCAACTCCCGATCTACATAAAACATGCATATATAATAATACACATATTTTAGCAAAAAAATAATGAAATTTTTTTTTAAAATACCGACCTACCTACCTTATATTTTCAGACCGTTACAGGAAACAAACAATATTTTTTTCTTGGCCTTAAAACCAATTGGCTAAATCTGCCTTGACGCAACAACTATAGCCCCCTACAGAGGGATCCTAGATCTGTCCCCGTCTATTCAGAGCACTCACTCACCCTGTGTATATTGTGTATGAGACAGAAGTCCTCCTTGGCCTTCTCTGCCACGATGCCCATGTCCTCCAGGATATTGAGGGGGTTGACGCAGTTCTGGCAGCTGCAGGACATCCCGCATTTCTTCATTTCCTTGCTGCAGCCGCAACGCGTCGTCCTGCAGCCGCACACACACTTACAGCAGTGAGGCTCGCTCGGGTTCGCCACCGCCTTCTTTTGAGCAGCGGAAATCTTCTCTTGGTCTGAAAATCAACAAGAAAATTAGTCACAACAAACATTTACAGCGGTGAGGCTAGCTGGAAACCAGTGTTGTTCTGTGCAGCACTTCTTTTCTCTTCATGTGAAAATCAACAAGAAAAGTCATGATTCAGGCCAAAAAACAATCACAGCAGTGAAGCTTAGCTGGAAACCGTTTTCTTTGGTGCAGCAGAACTATTCTCTTGATCTGAAAATCAACAAGAAAAATTTACGTTTCAGACGAACAAACAATTACAGTGGTGAAGCTAACTGGAAACCGCAGTTTTCTTCTGTGCAGCAGAACTCTTCTCTTGATCTGATAATCAACAAGAAAAGTCACGATTTGGGCCAACAAACATTTACAGCAGTGAAGCTTGCTGGAAACCAGTATTAGGCGACTGTCAATTCAGGCAACTGAACACTTACAGGAGGGAGGCGTGCATGCATTTACCACAGACTTCTTCAGTGTGACAGAATTCTTCTCCTGGTCTCAGTGGTCTATAAATTAATAATTCTGGCTACCAAACACTTACAGCTGATAGGTACACATGCGCCATTGTCGTTTTCCTATCGGCATCTGCATAAATGATTAAGTGCTGATGTCAGCATTATATATATATATATATATATATATATATATATATATATATATATATATATATATATATATATATATATAAAGGAAAGATATTGCACAATGAGAGCCCTACCTTGTATCATTATAAGGGGATTGGTATTGATAAAAGGCGCAGGGTTCCATTGTCTTAGCAGGTGCTGCGGGTCTTCGAGATAGGGCTGGCGAAACATCACCTCAAATCTGCGGTCAAACTCTGTTAGACAGGCCTTCACCTTCTCCGCAACCTGGTATCGCAGGGTCACCTAAAATCACAGACAAATTACCCATTAACGTTTACAGCAGGCAAACATCAATGGACCTGACAATTTTGAATTCTTTCTAACAAAAGCATAGTTGTGAAATTATTCGTAGAAATCTCTATCCAAGCAATTCCAACAACTCTTCTTCAATTAATTTCCAGGATATTGCAAAAGATAGCAGAATTCCAGATCACAATTTCAAAAGAACTCTTAAACATGGATGGGTTAACCCCTTATGCCTACAGTTCTCCAACAAGAATCTGAATCTATGATAATTTTGAAAATGATTTGATAACAAATCACAATCCTTGAAAATGTTTGAAGGGGTTTGGGCTCAGTCCTGATAGGGCCAAGAAAAAAATATTGTTTGTTTCCTGTAACGGTCTGAAAAAAATAGGGTTGGTAGGTCAGTAAAAACATTTTTTTTGCATAATTCTTTTGGTCAAAAATGTGTGTTTTATGAATGTTCTTCGTTCATAGGGAGTTGGGAAGGTGGAAAAAACTTTAGGGTAGGGATTTTTTTGAATAAAAAATTGTTACGGTAGGATTATAGGAAACAAACAACTTTTTTTTAGGCATTGACATTCATTTCGGGGCAAATAGCAATCATAATGCATTCAGGCATGTCAGGCCTTCCTCCACTTGTGCAAGCCTCATTCTCAAACAATTGCTTGTGATGATTAATTTATGATAAGGCCACTCCAATTTAATTACTTGTCTTACGAGCTTTTTTTGGAAAAAAAATCCTGTCAGACTCCAAAAAAAAAGAAAAAAAAAGAAAAAAAAAGTCATCTTTGGTGTCTTACGGACGAAAGTGGTTTTGAAATTTTCTGTCAGACTCCAAAAAAAAAAAAAAAAAAAATGCAAGTTTTAAGAATATTCTTTGTAAGTGTGATTCAATCAACTACAGGAAGCTATCATTGCTGTAGTAGAGCCTCAGACTTGAGGAGGTATACCTCCCACCCATCAGGTTACAGGGATTAATAGATTGATTGATTTTATTTAGTTGAGAATAGGCTGGTAGAAACATATCGCTACCAGTCCTAGTCGTCAGACTCTAAAAAAAAATTTTTAAATAAAAAAAGTCACATTTTTCAACTTTTTTTTTATTCCAAAATGGCTCATTTCCTACCTCCTGAGCACGTAAGACAAGTAAATAAATTGGAGTGGCCTAAATGTATATCCACATCATTTAAAAGTATTCACATTTCAAATCTGGTTTTGATCAGACAATCGATTCCCGAGATATAGGTCAAACTTCTTATGTTTAAAAAAAAAATAATTACCTCATTCTGAAATAAGTAAGTCAAGATAGCCAATTTATGAAAAAGGCACATCTATCTCTAATTAGGTTTTGCCAAATCAATACTTAATTTATATACAAGTTGGGCCTTCAGTTGTCAAGATATTGCCTGCACAAATAAAGTGAATTTTCTTCTGAAATAAGTACGTCAAGATGACCAAATCTGGTTGCTATAGGGCATTAGTTTTTAAGACAGCCAGCACAAAAAAATGAGAAAAAAAATTCCAAATCCAGTCACATTCTGAAACATGTAGCTCAAGATGACCAATTTATGAAAAAAGCACGTCTGCGTCATGTAATGAATTTGCATACCAAATCTCATTATAATCAAGCGTTCCATTTTCAAGATATTGTTCGCACAAGAAGTGTAAACACTACATGCAAACACAGAATGAATGACCACATTCATAATATCCTTAACCTGATTTTTGAAAAAGGCATATCTTCATCATGTAATGAATTTGCATACCAAATCTCATCGCAATCAGGTGATATATTTTCAAGACACTGCAAACAAACAAAATTGTGAACACACACATACAGAATGACCATATTCATAATATCCTTAACCTGATTTTTGAAAAAGGCACATCTGCATTATGTAATGAATTTGCATTCCAAATCTCATCACAATCAGGTGATATATTTTCAAGACACTGCAAGCAAACAAAAAGTGTGAACACACACACACACACAGAATGACCACATTCATAATATCCCTCACCGCTGGTGGGGACAAAAATATATAAGAACTGCAATCCCATTGCGCACGCACCTGATGATAAGGGACGATTTTGATCTGCCCGCCGGTGAGGTCCGTACACTTGCTGCGGCTGTACTGGATGGCCCGGTGAGGATCTGCCTTGCCCGTGGCGGGGTCAAGAGGTTTGATACCCAGAAACATGTTAGGCGGAGTATTCACCTCAACCTGAAGCAGAGCAAACTTTTAGAGAATTTTGCCATTTCTATGGAATGCCATACAACCAATGATTCAACTTATAAAAAAACATTCAAACTGACCAAAAAAAGCACTCAACTTACATGAAATAATGATTCAACTTAACTGCAAAACAGTTCAATGTGGAGAAAACAATTCAACCTGAATTCTTCAATATCATTTTGCCAGATATAGAAGAATGCATGTTGAATTATTTCTGCAATCGTAAGTTGATTCATTTTTGTCAGTTCACTCGCTCTGCACTGGGAACCAATGGTGAAGGAAAAAGTCATTCCATACTGCTATATGGAATTCAAGAGTGCTCAGCTATTCTCATAAATGATGAAATTATTAGAAGGCCATCCTTACACTGATAGGGTTTTGATTTTAACTTTGAGCCAGATTAATCATTTATTGCCTGATGTCAAAAAGTGATAACCATTTTGTCATATATTTCTGATAAGGGCTTATCTCGGAAAAAATCAAGTACAACAGGTAAATGGAAACCAAACAATCAAACACTGTGCAAAGGTTTGCTTCATTTCATCAACGATCTACACATTACTTTCAAAGAGCAACGCTAAAGTATGAATGTGATTGTTAAGTTCAGCAATAACCTTTTAATTCATAAGAGAACAATTATAATCTCTCTCTCTCTCTCTCTGACATTCTCTCTGACTCTCTCTCCGACTCTCTCTCTCTCAGCCTTACCTTTACTGTAGAGCCAGATGTCCACATGCCAACAATGTTCATAAAGGGGATCTCTATACAGGCGAACTCTTTCCTAGGCATGTGATGTGGACCAGGTGGAGACAGGTTGACTTGGAACTCGTATACTAATTTCCTACAATGATAAAATTCCAGAATGTAAACCAAATACCCTACAATGTAGGCACATTTCTTTTTTTCAATTTTGAAAACTAACCTTTTTGGAGATATACAATTATCATGATAACAACTCACAAATAATGCACATACCTCTTGAAAAAGTAGACCTTCATCTTTGCGGATTTCTTGTCATTGTTCATTCCTAGCTGGTGCTGAAAAATATAACAACCTGCACCAATATAAATCATCTTCATTATCACCATCACATCAGTTATTATTATTATTTCTATCATTACTATTTTTATTACCATCATTATCATTATTATTATTACTATTATTATCTTTATTATTGTTATTATCATTTTTACTCTCATTATTCTCATTATTTTTATTATTATTTTTATTGTTATTATTATTATCGTAATATTCTCATTCTTATTATTCTTATTCTTATTATTATCATTATTATTATCATCATTATCAATATTATTATCATCATTATCATTATTATTATCATTATTATTAGTATTAGTATTATTACTGGTATCATCATCATCACCATAATTATTACTAGTATTATTATCATTATCATAGTTATTATATTATCATATTCTTCATTGATTCATTACAATCATCAATATGATTCTATTATCATTAATTCTGGCAAAATAGAAATAAATATGGTCCATATAGGTGCACTTTGAATGAAATAGAAATTATCTCAATATGATGAAAATGAGAGTATGATAAATGTGCAACCTTATTTTGAAACAATTGACCTATTTCCATTAGTAAACTCACCCTAAAACATCCAATTTGAAGGCAGGTGAACTCAAAGTGCTTTGGCTTTGGTACTTTCTGGTTTGGTTTCAGGGCACTGAGATTTGGCAATCCTCTGTCGGGTCCATACCCTACCATGGGAACTGTAATAGAAAGAGTTATTAATGGGGAGTTCTGTATTGGGTTCTCACTGACTTTATTTCAAATAATTTCTGAAAAAAACTCAAGTCACAAAGTAATTAGGGCGTTGTTGGTTTGTTTTTTTTAATTAAAAAAAATCTTAAAGAATCTTTAAGATACTTTGAGAATTTGTGCTTTAGTTGAAATCATTTTCAACTAGAATCTTTAAGATACTTTGAGAATCTGTGCTTTAGTTGAAATCATTTTCAAAAGATTAATGCATCCAGCCACGCTATCATAGGGCTGTCCTTGGTATAAACCTTTTTCTTAGATTATTTGATAATCTAATGTCTTTGAGAAGTGTCAACAATTGTCAGACCATATTATGAGCACTCGAGAAGCAGTGCTGAAAACAGTTTGCTAAGCCTTGGTGGTCAAACGGTCCATCAAAACGAAGTTGTCCACCAGAAAAATTAGTGGTCCATATCCCTTTGATAACCAAAATGGTAGACAACAGCCATTTCATAACTGAACATTCATGGCTAATTGTGATTAATTTATGAATTGCGACAGTTATAATCTATGTATAGAAGAAATGTGAAACTGGATGTATGCTTACTAAATTAATGTGGTCAGAATATTTAGCAGACTTTCTGGGCAAGTAAACAAACTTTTACTAGCCCATTTACTAGAAACGGACCGGTAGGCTACTGTCTATTTTCACCATTAAAGAAGTGAATGAATCAAGTGATCGATATGTACTAACCTACTGGCCTATAGTTTGGTTCTATTGGGTATACTGCGTTCGCAGTTGGGAAGTACTGTCCTCTGGAGCCACTTGGGGCGTTCTGCGTTGCGCAGAATTGCACCGATCTCCACATGGGCGACATGGAGCTCATCCGGGGCGGTCTCGGCTGAATGGGACGGGCATTCATGGGTGACCTGAAGAACTGCACTGGATTCTGTAGTTCCTGAGGCGCATGGCAGGGGGCAGCACTTGTAGTGGGCGGAGAAGTTTGGTTTCGGTTTGACTGCATCTTTACCGATTCCGTTTCGCTACTTGGCGGAGGAAGCAGAGCTGTGTACGCCTGGGGTTGACCGATGAGGGTCTCGGAATGCGAAACGTAGGAACCTAACGCTGGGTCCGAAGGCCTGCCTATCCTTTGAGATGATGATGCAGCACCGGCAGATCGGTTGATCAGAAACATGCCACCAGGGTTGTTCGGGTGAGCTTGATTAAGAAACACAGCACACGGTTTCCCGGCACCGTTCGAGTCGGTGACTGGAGGAGGGAATGTCTTCGATGCCTGGCTACCAGGGACAGGTGGAGCAGTGGAGGACGTTAAACTGATCAGTTTATTTAATGGAGACGAATTGTCCGATGTTGAGTTTGCTGCCACTTTTGCCGCTGCCTCCTTCCTATCGGCGGCCTGGTTTCTCTCCTGTACCATGGCCACGAACTTCTGCCAGGTATCCCTCGAATCACTGGAATCTACCTCCGAGGAACTGCTCCCTTGCATGGGTTTGGACGTCTCAGGCGCCTTCTTTGGCACATTGGAATTATTACCCCAAGAATGTTCAGGTGGTGGCTTTGAATGTGCATGGTCGAATGAACCTGGGCCAACAGGACTTGACGCTTGCCATCTCTCGCCAATTCTACCGTTGGATGATGCACCCCTGGCCTTTTCCGCTTCTCTCGAGTGAGAGGAGGGACCTGGACTGGAGGTGGAGGTCCTTGGCTTCCTGCAGTGAAGTGAATACACCTCGCACTTCTTGGGACCAGCAGACCCTGTTTCGTTATAGCGTGCCTCAATGCTAGATTCTCCATGCTGTTGGCTACCGTCCTGCTGCCTCTCTGCATGAAAACTACCTGCAACAAAACCGAGATCCACAGCGCCCTTGGCTGTATATGTTGAAGGGATACTCTTTTTTACGTAAGGAGTCGCGTGAAATTTTCGCTCATCAGAAGCACCGCTGTTAGATTCGTCACGATTCAGCTTTTCTTCCAGAAGCTGTTTCACCGTTTTTCCCGTTACTTTGAACTCCTGGGCACTCGCTGACCTTTGCTGAGGCGCATGATTACCTACAGTGTTCGACACACTTTTAGCGGCGCCACCTAGCGAGTTATTCTTGGGATCGCTAAGAACATGCACCACCGGCCCTGCGAGACCCTTCCTTTCATCTCGCTTGTTTTGCGAACTTTGCACACTGCTACTGCTGCTATAAGCGCTGTCCCAGATTTGTGAAAAAACACCAAGATTTCCTTGTCTTTGTGCCTTTAAAGAGTCCTCAGCATTTTCGTCACTAGCCTGAGTGATTTTCGGCGCTGGTTTTGGCGTGCTTGATCCTACAGGCCTGCAGAACATATCTAACATAAGCGGTCCCTTGACCTTCATCTTTGCATATGTCATAGAACCTGTCGAAGAAGTCGTGACGGTGACACAGTGTTTCCGTTTTCTACACGCACTGGCCTCACTCATCTTCGACAACAGATTGGACTCGAGAGCGTTTTTCATTTCAATGACATGTCTACCATCGCTCTCCATAATGAAATCCTGCTCCTCGGCTTTATCCATATAGCTCTGCTCAATAGGGGGCGTTGTCAGTAGGGGTGTCTCGCACCTGCTTTCTGATCGTCTTTGGTGTGGATACGTTATCGGAGAAAGCGATTCTTGGTGATTCAACTCCTCGGGAATCTCAAGAGTTAGGACGGGTTGCGATTCAGATTCAGACTGCCCAGCCGGACAAGAGGGTAGGACCGTTGGTTTGTTAGCATGCAGCCGCTCAGAGGATAGTCCACAGACTTCTTGGAGTGCTTGCGAGAGCATGTCCGTCGACTTTGAGGCCGTGTTCAGGACCTGATCCTGGTCCGATGCCGAAAAGTCCAGCTGATCCTGAGAGTTCTCCGCGCTCAACCAACAAGACTGAACGTCCTGGAAACTGCTGTTAGCATTGGGATCCTCCGAGGGACATGACTCAATCTCATTCCGGGAAGACGCGGGAGAAGACTGGATGGTGTATGTCGAGACGGTCTCCGTGTCATACATATCTTGCATGTTACATAACGATGCCGGCGTACTGATAGCCTCCCTATTGAAATATTGATGTCCATTTGAAGACTCACAGCTGACAAGATCCTCGGTGAGAGACAGACAGGCCTGCTCCACGGGAGCCTCATTTGTAGCCATGTAAGACATGAGTCTAGTCAGAGTTGTGCTCTTTTCACCTGGAAGATTTTTACCTTTTAACCCATGTATGGTGCCAGCTTTTCCATCATTGTCGAAGGTGTGCCCTTGTATGTCCATAGCTTCAAAGAACTCCTGTGGAAGGCAATTGGGATTTGAGAGGGCTTTGTCAGCGCTTTTATTCGAGTATTCATTTGGCATATTGTCACAATCACGATTCCCAAAAGGCCTTCTCATCAAAGTGTTTCCATCTGATAACTGGTCACCCAAATCTACTTCCATATTTCCCTCACCGTTTGGACTACACCTTTGAAAATTATTTCCTTGTGCCGCAATTGTCTGGTATAAGTCAGTTCCACCTGAATCAAAGGGAAGTCTAGAAATTCCAATTCCTGGCCCATTAGGAACACTAAATCTTGAACCCTGTTTGTTCTGTAACCTTAATATACTAAGGTGGGCCATTGACCAGTTGGCATTTGGATGTATGCTCAAATTGAGAGGTTGACTACTGTGATCGGCAGGTACATCTGTGCGAGACCGCAATGGTTGCTGCAAGTTCCTAGATGGGGCTGCCATGAGCAAAAGGCTGTTCATGCTCGGGCCCTCGGGCTGGATCAAGGTTGGGCTAGCCCTAGAGCTCAGCTGTTGGGTGCGTTCGATGGCGGAACCCGGCCTGCTGTGGTGGTGGTGGATCTGATAGGGGCCTTGGTGATGGACAGAGGAGCTGTTGGAACCTATACAATCGATGCATGGACAGCGCGGAACCACCGGTTGAAACACGGGAGGAGCGGGGACAGGCGCTCTTGACCTTGGCCACATACTGGCCGACCAACTGCTATCTCCAGCAATGCAAGGTGCAGGATGGTCATTCATGTTGGGGATGGGGGCGAACTGACCATGGTTTGAATCAGAATTCGCAGTTCTCTGATCATTTGGATAGGCATTTTCCAGTCCACTTTTTGCAGAGAGAATGCTGTAGAAGGAAGAAATGCTAGGCAAAGGAGTTGAGCCCCTAAGTTGAACCTGACCTTCACTTTGACCTTGACCTTCACTTTGACCTTGCTTCTCGGTTTGATCATTGTTCAAATTTCTATTATTAGGTGTATTTCCACTTGCTCTAAGGCTTGGCTGGCCATAGTTACAGGAATAAGTTGGGGAACAGACAAGTCCATCGCTAACACCAGTCTTCTCGCTTCGTAGGTCAGTCTCGTGATACCAGGGCGGTAACTCAGCAGGAGTTGGGATTGACCAATTAGAGTGCTGCATGCGCCTGCGACTAGGTGCGCTCACGTACGATAGTCTATAGGAATATTCCGTTGGCTGGCACCAGGACAGCTCTCGGCTCAAGGCCTTTGAGTAGGCACTGTGGCTTATGTTCGGTTGAGGCCAGCTAGGTCCAGACTGCACCTGGGGTGCGGCTGTAGAACTATTGCGAGGTAGGAAATCCAAAATAGAATAAAAGGCATTTTTGGGGACTTGTGCTCCATTACCTTGTTGACATTGCAGGCTCCCATAATTTTGTTGAATATTCTTATTGTATGGGGCTCCAGGATTCTGATTGGGATACAGGTCTTGCGATGCACTTTCTAGGCTATGCAGATTTTGTGTTGCATAACCTTGGTGATGTAGATTTTGTGTTGAATGATCTTGGCGATGTGAACCTTGTGTTACATACTCTTGGCTATGCAGACTTTGAAATGCATAACCTTCTTGACAATTCTTATCATGAGTGGCTACAGAATGGTGATGCAGACTTGGTGTTGCATAATCTCTTTGACCAGTATCATTATAAGAGGCTACAGATTGACGATGCAGACCCTGTGTCGTATAATCTCTTTCACCAGTATCATTATAAGAGGATACAGATTGATGATGCAGACTTAGTGTTGCATGATCTCTTTGACCAGTTTCATTATGAGATTGTGTTACAATACCTGGTTGACAATCGACGTTGTATGGGGTCACAGAATCGGGATAGAAGCTTTGCAATGCATAATCTTGGCGATGAATGCTTTGAGATTCATATCGTTCTTGACAATTACCATTCAGCGTGGTATCATTCTGAGTAGCTACAGAATAATGATGCTGACTTTGTGGCGCATCTTGTTGGCAATTTTCATGGAGAGAAATTTCAGTATGTTGATTTAGATTTTGAGGCCACTGTTGTGGCAAGTCTTCACATGGTGAAGATGATGTTGAGGGGGACTCCATTAAGTTGGTCGTCATTCTGTCCTTTTCTTCTATCTCTGTGGCAGAGCCTGTGGCTTCGTCTGAGTTAGATTCATCGTCCGAGCTTTCAATACCATTGACAACCTGCCAAAGAAGAAGAATTGCCTTAATATCACTTCACACTTGATACTTTGGCCTGAAAACTGTTTAAGAATTAAAAACCTCCTAATGCTTTGGCCTGATAAATCTTTCAAAAAAAGCTAAAGTACATAAAGCCCAGACCAATTTGATCCTGCCCCATTAAAGATTTTAATGTCTTCTGAAAAATACTTAAATCACAAGAAAAGGAGAAATGACGTCTATTCTCAAAATTGATGGTTAACATTGCATTTCACCAGTTCGAAATAAGTTTTACAGAAGATAATCAAATGATTGAAACTTCTTATTTGCCTAGAATAATCGTTGCCAAAAAAAGAAAAAGAAATTCTACAATCTGGCAATTTCATTTTTTCCAATCTGCCAAAAAATTAGGTTGAATGGATCCATGTGACAATAATTGGCCTCTGCATGTTGATCAAGTTGCCATGAACATCTCCATAAAAATAAACTTTCTAAATCAGGTTTCCCGCAATTCCTGGCCACTTGAAATCAAAGATTTTATCTAATAATGTAATGCATAGATGCATAGTTTGTGCATTTGTCTAGTGATACCTCTTATTTATAATTATTGGAGGATCTTTCATATTTATCACATATATGAAGAAATATGGAAATTGAAGGCATTCAAAAAGAACAAGTTGTAGGGGTGCTCCACTTCTCAAACACGTTTTTAATTTGAAGAAACAAATAGTCTGGTCAATGGGACTATCAGCTATGTCTATTTGTTAAACATTGACAATCTTAATTTGTTGCACTTTAACCACTTCAATCACGGATATGATATAATAATAATAATAATATAATATAATATAATATAATATAGTATAATATATTAATACAATATAATATCAGGGCATGACAGTAACTTTTGCAGCGACTTGCCCTGTTGGGAAAGTGAGATTCAACTTTCATTTGACCAACTACAACTTTCACCTGCCCTTGGAAAATTGTATATTTCATAATGTTTCATTTAAAACCAAGTAGAACATGGTGCTGGCATGTGAAAGCATATTTTCTTGGGATGCCAGACCACAAAACTTGCACACGTTCTCAAAGGTAAACCCAAAATATACACAGCGTACTTGGCCAGTAGGGCAAGCAAGATACAGTTTTCACTTGCCCTTCAGTTATAATCTACAAATTCTACGTGCCCGGGGCAACAGGGCAAACATCATTGTTTCGGTCCCTGAATATAATATAATATAATATATTGCCTCTCTATCAACGAAATGTAATAAATAACAACAAATTGCATAGTGAGACCTTGCAGATAGTACCAAAGTAACTTCTTAGAAGCAAATACCAAACTAAAATACTGCTATGAGGAAATCTTTTGACGAGTATCGGCATTAAGGAATAAAAGATATTTCAGTGTCTCTCCTACCTGCGGTAATTCAGTCTCTGGTTCGCCATCAGGGCATTCTGCCTTCATGTCCTTCTCTGTTTTGTAAACTTGAATCCATCTTTTCTTGCAGGCTTCAGCCATCTGCTCTCCCGAAGCCTCCAACAGGGACCGGTTGCCCTCATCTGCCATGTTGCCCTCTAAAAAACAAAGTTGAATGAAACAGTATTGAATTAGAAAAACATGTAAGAGCAGATGCAGTACCAAAAGCTTCCAGGGCAAGTTATTGGAGTGTTGTTTCTTTGGGGGGAAATGATAAAACATACTGGCCAATCTTTTTCAGCTGTGATATTAAACTGTGGTCAAGTTAACAGCATCAATGTTATTATAATAATATAGGGATTTTATCTAGTTTTCCCCACTTCTTCCAAAAATATATAGATGTTGTTGATAAACTTCTCCCAAAAATAGTTTCAAAAAATTAAAACGAATAAAGGATCTTTGAAGGCAGTGAATCACGAACATAGTTGTCACTTTTCAGTACAACCAATATCAAGATAGATAGTTTACATTATCAATATTCTAGAAATTAAGACTACCTAATTTGATACAGAAAATGAATGTTGATAACTTGCCTCAGACAAGTGAGCATTACAGAACATGCATGAACACACAGGCACATTGAAAATTACAGGTGATAAAAATGATAAGACTTTGTCCAATCAGATTAGTACCATTTACATTGTTCAGCTTTGGGGAACTTCATAAAGATATCAATTTTTCCCAGGCGCATTCAAATTGTTGCACGGCTTTAAAAAAAGGGTGCTGTGTATGGAAATCAGTACATTTTTGGGCTCTCAGCAGAAATATGAGGGAGTCGTTGGAGAATTCAAGCGAGCACTCTGCTACAGGCATCCCCTACTTTTCAGTCCTGATATACATATACAAATATACATATATATATATATATATATATATATACATATACATATACATATATATGTATATATATATATATATATATATATATATATATATATATATATATATATATATATATATATATATATATATATATATATATATATGAGTGAGAGAGAGAGTGCAGCTCTAGCGCAATATTTAAACTTATCACCTCCTTACATACTTAGTTTACATTCTCCCTGATTGCATTAAGATGAATTCCTAGCCTGTGCATGTGTCAATTAGCATGCAAGTTAATACCTCTACTAAACTCATCACATGAGAGGGAGTATTAATCTTTTTTCGGGAAAAATGTCAGGGAGGGAAGGAAATGCATAATTATTGAATTGTTTTATTGTTTCTGTCATTTACGAATGTCCCGCTTTAAACATGGACATTTACTTTATCTGCAAAATGACTTACAGGAGGAAGGTGTGTAATTTTAGTTTGAACGGTAATCAATTGATGTCATCAGTTGACAGCAGCGTTCAGAATACAAGGTAGCCAGACTAGTCTGGGCTAGTAAAATGTGAAAAGGGGCTAGTAGCCTAGTAAATTCCAGACCATTGTACCCTACCAGACTAGTTCTAGTTTTTAATATCTAAATGAATAGCATACCGTATTCTTCCAATTAACCGCACAGTGTGGGTAGAGGTTGGGAAAATTTTCTGTAGAAGGGGTGTTGGCAATCTTCCGTTTTACCGCACAGGCCATTATTGCACCTTCGCGCTCTCGCTTGTTTAGACGCTTGGCGCTACAATCCCATATCTAATAAGATTGTTGATTGGTCAATAGTACCATCATGCAGTGAATATGAACAGTGAGATCGCGAAGGAACTGCTGAAATGGCAGACACGGCAAGAGGAAAGGTATGTGATTTCACTTTTCTTACTTCTTCTGGGGGGAAGTTTTACAAGTTTTTTGTGACAGTTGCGCTGGCCTTCCCCCCCTTTAACAGTGAAAAATAGACATGTGCCCTTATTCACACATGTGCGTTTAATCACACAAATATGATATTCTTGTATTCTTGCACATTTAGGTAATACCCTGGGTTCAATTATCATAAGTATTTTGATTGAGGCAGGGCTAGTACAGGTTGAAGTATGGCAAGTAGATTCCAGGTACTACTAGACCTATCATGCTTATTTTGTGTTTTGCTTTTGGTCCTTGTCGGACATTGGAGATTATCATAACTGAAACTTTATGAACCAACAAACCTGTCGAACAGGCCATACATGTAGTACGTACAGAGATAGCTCATGGCAGTAGTGTTGACGTGGTCCGGCGGCATATGGCTCATTGGCTGTTGACAGTGTTGTGTCGTCCAAACAGACCACCCCTCCCATTTACACTTCACAGGTGTCACAATTATGACATGTTCCATGGCATGGGTACAGTCAACGGTATTGGACACAGGACGGTTATCAGTAAAATAAGAAGTTGGGCACAGCTCAATAGCAAAATCCTGCGGGTTTTAAGCCAGTAGGCAGTAACTGAAGGCCTAGTAGCCTAGTGAGTCAAGCCTCAAGGTATTTCGACTATTTCATTTATGAATTACTCAATTACGATTGTGAACGATATTCGATAACACGTCCCTACAAACGGGTCGACCCACAGACCCAGTCGCCGACTCGGGACGGATAGTTGTTTATTGCAGTTCATTCTTTTTACTCGCATGAGTAGTATTGGACACTAGTATCAGACGTATTATCTAGTAGTACATGGAATGTATCCTTCCGGTCAATCATAGAATCATTGCCAGCGGCAGCGAAGTGACAATGCCATGCCCATGGTCTACACTCAAGAGGTGTCGAAATGTTTTCACTTTCGGAAGTTGGGATGGGCTCCTTATCTGCCGTCAGACAGCTTGTCAACATTTTCGGTAATCTTTCGCGTCTCTTACCTTTGGCTTTGTTCTGCTGTCAAGCAGTCGTCGCTGATAAAGATGCGTCGACAAATTACCATGAATTAGTAGAAAATGATTCGCTTCAATGAATTACATCTGACGAGGACGTCACGTTGACAGCACGCGCGATTTCCCGCCTACGACATGTATGTTTGTAAGCGGCGTTCTGATTGGCTAATGTATGTCAGCGAATGGGATGTGCTGAACCAATGGGACAAGCTGAATCAACGATGGTAGCTATCAAAGGTTCACTTTGGGTGTTTAACTGTTGAATGTTGGGTTAGTTTTTCCTCTATACTGGCTTAGGGTGCCTATTCAGCATATACCAAGTACATAGTGCTTTAAAGGTCGTCAGAAAAGGAATTCATCAAGCATTGCAAAAGTACGCAGCCAGCATCGTGTAAGATGTGAGGGGTAAACAAAAATGATAAATAATGAATAAATAAATAAAATGTGATTTGTGATTTCAACCTGTCCACAATTATATTGACTGAGGACAATCACATTTTACAAATAAATAGAAAAGATCAAAACGATCGGGACAGCATTTCCTTTCTGCCTTACTTTGACCCGTTAAAACTTTAGGGCCATATCTTTCTGAATTTCGAAAAAGAAAATAAAACTGCTTTTTCACCTTACACACACACACACACACATATATATATATATATATATATATATATATATATATATATATATATATATATATATATATATATATATATATATATAGTTGAGGGTGGTGTTATTCCCTAGTCAACAACGGGGCGAGAAATAGTGCAAATTCTGTATCCGAGACCCACTCACTCACTTAAAAGCTGCAGAGTAAGTTCTCCTTTAATGAAAACACTGGCCACGTCAACCCCTTAATTAGAAGTCGCACTTGACTAGTTCATTCTGACATCCAGATGCTACCCCTTCTTTTCTTTGTCAAGATGTCACGGCAGAAGACCTACAACGGAACAAGATGCCAGTTTACAATGTATTCTATAGCCCTTATAGATTAGAGATAAGTACAGATACTTTTTTTTTCATTTCCGGAAAGTTACAAATGAAATCTCCGCTTGCCTGCGTATATTAGGTTAAATTGCAAACATTGAATAGAAACATACTTTATTCACATAATTTATATCAAAGTGTAAACACACTGTATTCACATATCTTACAGTACCAAAGTTATAGTGTATGAATGTACAAACGATACCCGGAAACGATAAAGGCAAAGAAATGACTGATGCACGTTAATAACAAATACAGTCAATTATTGCATAAATGAAAAAAGGCAAGCCATAAAAGAACCCGGGTAAACACATAACTAGAAACCAATCATAACCTAACATAGACAGTTACTAGTAAATTGAAAACCTTTTTTATTTTTTGCAAAAGAATGATAATCACGCCTACGTTGTTAGATGGGTAAGTCACGTAAAACAATATACACCCATTCCATATACCCAAACATATTTAGCCAGACTGTTTTTGGCCTGCTGCTGTGAATGCTTCAGAAATTTTCTATACTGACATTTGGTTGTAGCCTTACAGAAAATTTGATTTCGAGCGCCTGGACACGAAATGAGAGGCACCTGAGCAAGTTTCAAATTGCTGACCAGAGGGGTGGATGTGAGGAGATCGCAAATGAGAAACAATGTCCCTAGGCTGAAGAGGAAAGTAGGAAAGTTTAAGCATTATCTTTTTTCTACCATTGGAAACTAAAGTTAACTGATCATGTATTAAAGGGCCTGTCCAGATAGGCGCGTGGTCCAATGGACCAAGTGTGAAGGAGCAAATAACAACTTTTTATTTTCACGACCGTATTCTTGGGGGGAGAAAATAAAAAACGTTTTAATTACTTGTAGTCCAGCAGATATGAGAAAAATCATGCACTAATAGCATGAAATGTTGGTACAACTCACCAAGAACAACATTATCAGATATGGAGGCGGCAGCTATGCCCCCCGCCCCTGGGGGCAGGTGGCGCCCCCTATTGGTCAGCTGCTAGGTCAACCTAACCTTTCCTAATATAAAGGGTCATTGGTCTGCCAAACAATGAGATATTTACTCCTCTTGGAACTAGATTAAGTAGATTATTAGTGATTTTCAATGAATTTTAGCTTTTAAGGGATAGATATAGGTGGCGCCACCATTGATGGTGGCACTTGAAGTCGTATGTTCAGTCGGCCAAGAGTCCTGGCATAGTAAAAAATTTACCGACTTAAAATAAAGATTACTTCACTTAAGGAATATCCGAAACAAGTATATACCTCTCTAAGTTTACTTTGTAGTAGGGAGACATCCCCTTCCCACACTCCTGAGCACGGGTTCATGAGGTGCAGCGGATTTAACTCTGAGGCAATCGATGGTGATCCAATTTGCCAGAGGATCATCTACTGGGGAGACATTTCCAAGCCCATCATCCCCGCGCTCTATGGTAGCATCAATTAAGTCAATTAAGATAGAAAGGTCTTTCTTCTGGTCAATGTTTCCCATGGACCTCGCAGCCATTGCAATTTGGAACCAATTGGGTGGCGTGCGGGGTAAACGGACGCATTCGATTATAGATGTCTGTTTCTCGGTGATAAGAAGGGACTGTGGTGTGCGTATTTTATACGCGAGTGCTTGCGAGACGAAGGGGAGCAACCTTGAGGAATTTTATTCGCCAACTTCCTATGCAGTATTTGTATAGATTTTTTGTACTAAGAAATAAAAACAAACTATTTTATTCATATTCTAGTGCTAGAGAATATCAAGAAACGAACAAGCTTATTCAATATGCACAGTTAGATCGAGAGTAAGTAATAAATATGAGAACCCAAACAGGTCCAAAGAAAAGTTAGTAGACTAAAAATCTAGTACGAATCTCGACAAATAGTTCAAATAAGTCTCCGATTATAGTGTAAAGAAAATATACCTAATGTCAAAATACATCATTCCAGATAAAGTCCAGCAGCATCTTTAAGCTTCTAATATATGCATTGTGCCTCCAACAGACCCGAGGTCTGCCCCTTTAGCCGAGTGGTCAAAACCTTGCATTTTGTCTGCTCGCTGTCTCTCCTCATTGCTATAAGTTAGTGTTCAAACTCAGCTAGAGATATCTGAGACATTTGATTATTTGATTTTGATTATTATCGTATTATCTTGTATTATGGTTTATCTATTTATTTATTTATTTATTTTTATTTATTTATTTATATATTTATTTATTGCTTTTTGATTGATTTATGTCTATTTATTTATCTATATATTTATTTATCCATTCATTTATTTTCACTTTATTATTATTATCATCATTATTATTATTATTATTATTATCATCATCATTATTATTATTATTATTATTATTATTATTATTATTATTATTATTATTATTATTATTATTTGGGGGTTGGGAGAGGGGTATCGTCACTCTTTCTGTAGTAGTATTGAGACTTTATTACGGACTAGCCAGTTGTAAGTGGGGGGGGGGGGGGTGAACGGAATAGTCATCGACCACTGTATAACTCCAAATCACTGGCAAACTTGTCTCACAGTAAATTCGAACCCAAACATTGGTGAGAGACAGCGAGAAGTCAGCGGCAACGGAAAATCAAGTTTAATGTGCGTCTAAAATACTTTCCTACCCTTATGATAGTGCGGCTGATATTTGACAAAAAAGACTAAACGTGGCTTAACACTTATGCTGCGGGTGGCTACAAAATGATGCAAAAAAACTGAAAAATGACTGAAACCCTGGTACATGCCAACATGGGTACTCAACTTAGAGTACTCAGCGAGAGCTTTCCAATGCATATCAACATGACAGGGTGTAGATGGTTTCAGAAATATTCATTTCATTGTGCATTGGATGAAAACAGCCTTAGCATCAGAAGGGTTAAGGCCATACATCTATCTATGCTCCCCAGTGCTCAGGTAATAGGTTTCTGGGAGAAATGGGGCAAAATAGGATTTGCATCAATGCAAGAATTCGAATGTAACTTCCTTCTATAAACTGTTAACTACAACAGAACATTATCGTTTACATACATTTAGTCCAATAATCACGTTTTTCTTCTTATGGCAAAAGGAAAACAACTTTAAAATTTTTTAACTACAGACAGTACACCTTCGCAATATTTTCAATTTTTGAACTCAAGAATTGGGTCAATACTTACAATTATGGCCAGTTCAAAACATAAACCTTCTGCTTTTCATTTAATTTTGTTTTGCTATAATATTCATTAGGCCCAATTCTAAGATGCTTTTTTTTATTCAACTTTTTAAATTGGTGTTAAGGGGATATTCCGGTTGTAGATTGTTACGTTTCACCGCCAAAGTGTTCTTTTCTTTTTGATCAAATACCCACACATTATTTAGAAAAACTGTGCAAACAAATATTTCAGATGAGCATGTCTTTTGACATGCAGTCCTCAACATTTCGAGAAAATATCGTCATGTCCGTTTCACGGCGAATTAGAACCACCCAATATGTCATAGTGTTTGTCTATGCGTGTGCTTGTGTGGCCTTAAAAAAATTCTATCGAGCACCAATTCCGCGTGTGTGTGTGTGTGTGTGTGTGTGTGTGTGTGCGTTTAAATTTGGAATATTCAGGCTGTCGTGACTAGCCAGTTGTAAGTGGTGGAGGAAACCTGAGTTTCCGGGAAAAAAACACCGCCAAACTCGGGGTCATTGGCAACTTTCTTATATGCCCATTACCAGATCTGAAGTGTGTGTGTGTGTGTGTCGTTTCTTCCCTTAGAATTCAATGTACATGTGGAATGATCAACGCTGTGCGCAGTGGACATCACTAAGTATGTAGTTAGGACAGAATGTGGATACCCGTCGGTACACTTATTGACCTCGGTTACTAGGCGACAAGAGCAAAAATGGAAGAGGGGAAATTATCGCGAAAACATACACGCGTGCGTGTTTCATGAAGATTTCATGCCGCAGAACACGGGGATTTGTCACACACGTCGACGGTCCAAGTATAAATCATTCGCTAATGCCAGAGTTCCCGTATCTGACCAATATCGTATTTATATGCCCGCGCGGGGGGGGGGGGGGGGTGCAAGCAGTTCCACGCATGCCCAGATAGGGTTGCTGTTTTGTTAGGTATTTAGTACATACATGGAAATGTTTATATATGTGATATGTTATACACCATATGGGTGGCCATCTGCGGTATTGCAAATATTTATAGAATTTTGTTCTTGGTCCACCTTGTGCCTTTTCTACTGAGTTGACCCTTGGTGCGATGATCCAAAACGCGTTGACTCCCAAAACCGATCAATGGCGTAATAATTGAGAACTGTAGTTTATGGGCCATTTAGTTCCATGGTCTATTGTGGACACACTTTACTGCTCGTATTGTCTTTATGATACTCGTTATGAACTCATTAATCTATCCCACCCAACAGAATCAAGCAAACGGATCGATACACGGCGAATTGATGGCGAACTTAACCCTTATGCCGCTTGTGGCTAATTTGGCAAATACAAAATGATGCAAAAAACCTGAAAAATGACTAAGATCCTGGCGCATGGGTACTCATCTGGGAGAACTCAGCGAGAGTTATCCAATGAATACCAACATGACAGGGTTTGGATTGTTTTCAAAAATCTTTTAGTCCTGGTGCTTTGGACGAAAGTAGCCTCAGCATTGGAAGGATGTAGGAGGGGGGCTTGTTTGTGCATCCCTCTCAAGAGCCGGGGTTAGATTGCGATGAGATACAAATCCGGATGTTGGAAATATTCCCGTCTCTTCTAAAATACTAGTAGTCCCAGAAGGGTTCATTTATTACAAAGGAACCAAAGACAGAGTTTCACAACGCCGGACATGTGTAAAGCGTCCGGGCCAACCGCTTATAAGTACTAGTATCCAGTTGAATGTACGCAAAGCCAAACAACTTAGAGAACGACTTATCAAATAAAGTAATATTTTAAGCGTGGTTATTGAATTCAACAGGAACAACACTTTTTAATTCAATATATTTCTTGAAAATATTGCATATATATGCCATGGGTGAATTAGGCCACTCTACCTAATCTAGATATTCCATACTTGGAAGATATCATTGGTAGACACCATTTCAAGAGAATTTAAATGAAATTCATCTCCTGGAGAAGGCAAACAGTCTTAGTTAAATGTTTATGTTCACTATGCTTTCATGAGGCTCGACACCATTGATCAACTCAAATGCTATAGCTTGTGTTTTTTTAGCTTAGTGATTTTCTGAAAGTAATGTCTTTTTATACCTATGGAGCCATGGAGTCGTGATCTTTTTTGCCAACACATTGATAACGTTGATTATTTGCAGAATGCTGAATTGAACCAAAATGCACTAATCAGCATTATGGCATGACTGCTGATTTTTTTTACAATTTTTCGAGACATGACTGGTTGGGCAACCCATCACGGCTGTGTTCAGCTAATCAGAAAGCCCGTTGCATTTGTATTCCATGGTTCACTTTCCTTACTTTTACATATTTTACATTTAAAAAAAAAATCTTTTCAAACTTTCAATGCCCCCTGGACATTTAGTATTATAGGTTTGTTCTCCATGCTTTTCCTCGCTGATATTATCACACAGTACCGCCCCTTGCTCACAGAATTGAATATATTCCCACTCGAGAAGTCATATAACAAGATTTCTAGCCTTGTACCCATAAGCTTTTCCCCAGATCAACTGTATCATATGCCTTCTTCACTTCTAATTCTTAACCCTTCTGCTACTTTTGACTAATTTCGCCGATACAAAATGATGCAAAAATCTGAAAAATGACTGAAACCCTGGCACATGGGTACTCATATATACTCAGCGAGAGCTATCCAATTAATACCAACATGACAGGGTTTAGATGGCTTTCGGAAATGTTGGCGTTCCTATGTTTTGTACGAAAGTAGCATCAGCATTGGAAGGGTTAATGGCGGATGACAACCTCTCCCTTGCACATGCGCAATGCACTCAAGAGTTAGATACATACTGAAATATCCTGATAACATAGCACCATTTTGAGAGAATTTTTATTGCATTTCTCTTGTTCTTGTTCATTCTTTTTCAAATAGTTTTACTTAATTTGTTAGGGATATCTATAGTCGTCAGACAGTGAGTGGAACTTCATATTCGAATGAGTTAAGCAGAAATAGTTCTAGGCCCATTGCATTCCCCCCTTCAGTCGTTGCCTTTCTTTCTCACAGATCTATCATTTGATGTTTAAAATTGGGCTGCAAAAAACCTATCCATGAATTTTAATAATAAAAAATATAAAATTACCTCATGATGTTATTTTATTCTAGAGGTATATTTTGACCAGGGACACTTTATCAGGTCTCAATACAACGTTCTCAATTGCATATTAGCATGGAGACACGATACGAACAATAAGTACATATGTGAATATTTGTGATTTGATGACATGCTTTATGGATATAGCCAATATTTCCAAAAAAAAGTTATTGATGTACAACATTCTGCCATACCTATCAACTCTCCTTTTATGATCAGTTGTCTTTTGATACCGGACCCAAAATTCACTCCCTTGATGTTTGAAAAACATTTCTTCAGGAAATAAGTCCCTATTCTCAGCAGTGCATGGCAGCTGCGGCCTGTCCTGATAGCCGAATGGTCTAAGGTGTCGCCCCTGACCACTCCCTATCTCTCACCATTACCCGTGCTCGAATCTCGGCCGCGGCAATATACAAGAATGTTACTGATGACTCAGGGTTAGGCGGTGGTTTTCGCCTGGTATTCCGGGTTCCTCCTCCGCTCTACACTGGCTAGTCGCAATTCCGCTTTAAAGCCACAATATGGCAAAAAATATGACAAAAAACGAGTGCACGTCATTTGATCTAATTTCATACAAACGTGTATGAAATTCATAGATAACAATCAAGAGGATGCGGCGAAGACATGTGAAGAAATAAATATCAATTCATTTTCGTTTGGCCTACAAAAAGCAACAGGTTATCATCTTATCTTGCTGTTGTTGCAATACGAACCGGATGATATATGGTTGGTGAAAGCAAACATGTCAAGATTATAACGTCGGCCTGCAGATTGCTTGCATGGAGAAACAATAATTCAATCCCTGGAGAGAAAGACTAATTCCACGTCTAGTCAGTTGATTTTCAAAATATGCGGTTCATTATTCACAAGGGAATTTAGCCAGAGGCTAGATAAGCGATTCGTTTGTAACTGTGTATTGTACTTTTATCTTTTGACGTATTGTAGCTGTACAGTCCCATTAATGAATGATAAAGATGATTTCTTCGCTTTTCTTATCCGTAATAGTAATACGATCGCCATTTTTTTTGTATTGTCTGGTAATGCAAAACTGGCCAATAACGGAATCAGTTGTAAAATACATTTAAAAAGAATAAATGAATATTTCCTTGTGCGTCAATTTTCCTGAGAAATGTCTTTGGTGTGACTGATTCCATATGCATGCGATATTTTAAGGAGAGCTAAGAGCAAGCAACACTTTAATTAATTACCGTGGTGAGTAACACATCCATTTTCTTTAACTCATTGTTTTGATCACACTTAAACCATAATGGCATTTGAAATGATTTGGAAATGTGCAAATTTCGTTTCTTTCCAGTTTCTAGTATTTGGAATATGCAACTTACCTTTTGATGGTAGGGGTTATCGATCAAGAATTAATGCTCATGTTAGACTCACGTTGGTGAGGACGACCAAGGAAAAACATTCGAGTTAACTGAAATCCGAATTATGTGTACCTCGGAATTTGTCAGCGGTAGGCAAAGAACGCTTTAGACGCTTAGAAAAGGTCACTTTTTAAGTGTGAGGTCCCTCTATAAACGAAAAAGCTCGGGACCATATCAAATCTATAACTAGAATGGCAGCCAATGTTCATCTACACTCTCGATTGCTGTTCGCACTGCAGATCTCCTACAGGTCAAACGTTTGCCGAATGTGCAGAGATGTGTGTCCCTGTTCCATATAATAGCCGGTAAAGCTATAGGCAATATGTACCGGTACTTCACGAGAATTAAAGGTAGCGGTGGTGTAAGATAGTATATATATATATATGTTAATATATATAAATATATATATATATATATATATATATATATATATATATATATATATATATATATATATATATATATATATATATATATATATATATATATATATATATATATAGTGTCAAGGTAAGATGTGTGCTTGTATATATGTGTGTACGAAAAAGGTTTATATTTTACTTTTCACGAAATTTATTCTTCACAACGCTCAGTAAAAAAAAACTCTAAGCCTGTTCATGGGGCACGATAATACACTCGTGCACTGGGAGCCTGAGTACAAGAGAAGGTTTATTTTCCCGTTCACTGAGTCAGTTGTAGAGTCAAGCATCACAGAGCATCAAATTATCTGCCCACCTACTACTATCAAATATCAGGACTCGCAGGAGAGCAATTAATGTGTGCGGAGTTGGATATATCTGTACTGACATTTCAATAAGTACTGTGAGAAAGTTGCAATTGGATTTGGATCAGTCGATAGTTTTCCCCAACTCCTGAGGTCTCCTTTACCGTTAACCAATGGCTAGTCATTAGTATGCCGTTATATTGAAGACAACTTGACAATAAATAAGTTGCTAAATCGTAATCCTAATGTGGTTGTTGTAATTGCAAATACCGCTTCTTCTTCTTCTTCTACTACTACTACTACTACTATTACTACTACTACTACTACTACTACTACTACTACTACTACTACTACTACTACTACTACTACTACTACTACTACTACTACTACTCTACCACTACGTAATGTGAATGTCCCCATTAGCCTCAAAATTACTAACAGAAAGTGGTTTGTATAGTAAATGCTGATTCTTCGGGTACCTACGACCTTAAGACCTTTTATTAAAATTTACATGATGTTATCATTAATGAATTGTCACCATGTGCTAGCCTATAAGATCATAAATATATAGTGCTCCCAGTCCTTAGAATCTGTGTTACTAACTCATGAATGCCTGTAGCGTCTAAAACGCGGAGTGCTTTGGCGATTATATGATTTTAACCAGAACTTTTCAGCAAATGCGTGAAGGTGAAATATCGCTTGTGACTTGATTTTTTAAAATTCTTCAAAAATATTGTGAACTTATGCTTAAATCCATAGTTATTTTCAAATGTATCAAAGATCCAGACGATCTTTGTCTAACAGGTAGATAACAGGGTTAAGCATGTAGGCGTGTTTCCACATTACATGCCAATGCCAATCAGTGGAATCTTTCCGAGCAGATCAGGGTCAGGGAATAATGAATGTAGGGATGACCCTGAATCATGCACCGAATGACCCCTCATCCCCCTCATTACGCCGCGGCTGATTATTCGCTAAAGCCATACGTGCCTCTTCAAGCCAAAAGGCCTTGCCACGTTGGTAACATCTCCTTAATGAATCCTTTTTCAGAAAATAGTCTATGGGGAACCGTTGATCAAAACCAAACATCCAATTCTCCTTCAAATAATTTGTAACACGACACCGCAGTATCACGTCATGTTTTAAAGGGTCATAAATCCAGGCGACAATTTTCAAGGCTGGAATGGGTTAACGATCAATCCAATTTCCAGTGCGTATATATTGACATCAACTAATGCAGCGACACAACCAGGTAGTCGGGATGAAGAGATGAAATGAAAACTTCAATAAGAAGTAAATCGAAAACGCGAAATCGCGAATAATTTCGATGCCGTTTGCTATTTGACCAATTCATGCCGTCTGCGGCAAAAAGGGCTGTCTAAGATGACGATAACTTTTACATAAAGGCATCGCCTGAATTTTTTCGTGAGGGAAACACTGATCAGCACTCAATCTACCTTTTTGTAATACATACTGGTTTTATGCGTTTCTGGCGTCATAAAAGACAAGGATCCATTTCGTTGTGCGTTTGAGTCAAAGCTGCACAGCAAATTTTGTTTTAGATTATCATATCGATTACCACTAATCGATTGAAAGTAAATGTATACTTTCACACACATACACATACACGCCAACACACAGACACACGCGTGCATACATACATAATGTCATATATATACTAGTTTATATATATATATATATATATATATATATATAGAGAGAGAGAGAGAGAGAGAGAGAGAGAGAGAGAGAGAGAGAGAGAGAGAGAGAGAGAGAGAGAGAGAGAGAGAGAGAGAGAGAATAATCGAAATTCCATCAACTTCTGACTTTAATGACAAAAAAGTGACGATAAACAAATACTTCATATTTGCAGTATTGCTAGCTGGCCGTGTTACCTTTCCATAGTTGTCCACAGAGACTCACTATTAGAGTGACCGATATTGCTTTCTACCTTTGGCATATTCACTCAGTGAGAAGAGGACAGATAACTTTTCTACTGGGAAAATAATCGATATCTCTTTCGAACCTCTTTGGTATATTTCTACACCCGACAAGGAATAGGTGTAGGCGATATCATTTATCATTGCAATAGTTGACAATGCCATTGTCTGTGATGCGCGTTTGTACCTATTTAACCCTTATGCTGCTGGTGGCTGATTTGGCCAATACAGAATGATGCAAATTAGCTGGGAAATGACACTTAAACCATGGCATATGGGTACTCATCTGAGATTACTTCGTGGGAGCTTTCCAATCAGTCCCAACATCACAGGTTTTAGATTATTTTCAATTTTTTTGCATTTTTGTCCTATGAGTGAAAGTAGCCACAACATGGAAAGGGTTAATTCTTGATGTTGCGATCAATCTTTTTGTGTGAATGAATTGTCAGTCGTTGCCTTGTTTCAATTAAAAGTGATCTGCTCCTATTATTAGTTGTTTGATTCCCGGCGAATAACCATTTCTGCTGATATGCTATCGAACCTTTGTGATAAATTAGTATGCATGATCAGACAGGAATCTACGAGTGCTGTCACACATTGTATTGAAACATCTTGATCACAAAGAACCATTTTGAGATATATTAGACCTGACATTGTTGTTTTTCTGTTGTGTCTAATGATACATCTCCAAATATGTTTTAAAGGTCTAACATGGAAATGTAATAAAAAGATGTTTGTTTCCTGTAACCCGACCCTGACAGTATTTTTTAAATCGCACCCTAATGTTTTCCGCCCTTCAAACTCCCAATAAACACAAATACAGGGCAAGAAAACTACATGGCAACTACAGCTGCCATGAAACATGCATTATTTGAAAATAAATCCTACGGTATGTTGCCTACCTACCTATCCTATTTTTCTTGGAGTGTTTTAGGAAACAAATATTTGAGGGGGGGGGGGGGGGGGGGGGCTTACACTAATTTAGGAGTTATGTTCAAAGTTTTCAGATCGTGTGTGTACTACAGATGCAACTTGATTAATGCCCGCTGATAAGAATGATGTAACCAACACTGGTTATGTATTATCCATTTTAATCCATTATTATGTTCAAGAGTTCCTCTAAAAATTGTCGTCTGGAATTTTGATACTTTCGATACTAACTTTGGAATTGAGAATCATTTAATAAAATATTTCATGGAGAGTTGTTGTCAATGTTCTCATCAACATTTCTCCATCAAATATTTCCCTCATTATGTTTTTGCATCCAAGATTTCATCAAATCGTTAGGTTGCTTTTGGCAGTTGTGAGTATTATTGGGTTAATAGGGGTTAATACGCAATTGGTTGACTCAACAATACTAGTATCTGACAATGGTGTTATTTAAAACATAATTGTCCTTGTCCAACCAGTCAAACGAACTATTAAGCTGTGGTTTACTGGTTCCCTATTCCCAGTAGTGACACTCGTAGATATCTTTCGTCTGAGGGAAGTGCTGATGTTCTAATAACACTATTTCCTATAAGCCCGCAGGGTTGTCTGTGCCGCCATGATTTGCAAATCAAACATTTCTACAGTTAATACACTCCCAAGCCCTCCACGACGTACGTGATTGATAGATCCCACTGGAGCTGCCGTAAATGTGATATATCCGTGGTGGTCCAAGGCGAAACCGAGCAATCCCGAGGGAATTGCAAAAATGATCTCTCTCTCTCTCTCTCTCTCTCTCTCTCTCTCTCTCTCTCTCTCTCTCTCTCTCTCTCTCTCTCTCTCTCTTACTACCGATACAGTATACTTATGACAAAATATTTCACAAAACAATTTGTGAAACGATTTATCACATTTTTAAGGTTTTACTCCATTCCTCTGTCTGTTTTAGCAAATCAATGTCTTGAATTAAGAGTCAAAATTGATGTTACATCTTGTAGTAGGCATTTATTATTTTTGACTACTTAGTTGTATACAATACTACCAAATGCATGCCTTATTAGCAATTGTGAATTGAAATAAACAGGACACTGATAGGAATAATGCATGTATAAACGACGATGATATGCCTAAACACCCTGTAGATGGCCCCACAGCTACCGCTTGAGTTTAGAATCGGCATTGTCGGAGGAACCGTTATGCAAAATTTGAAGGAAATGGTAACTCAAGAAGTTAAAAAGAAGCATTTTTCTCAAGAATCACTTACCCCTCCATTTTCGATCTTCAACTTACCTTCAAATTTATTACCCCATTTTGTAACCCAAACCGCAGAAGATTTTCTCTAATCTGTCATTTATTTTATTCGCATTAGAAAATTTGGAATTCTATAGCAGTCTACGATATGGAAGTGAATAATTTTCCAATACAAAGAAGCTGATAAATAATATGGTGAATCACTCGTTAAAAATGAACAAGGTAATTACTTTGAAAGGCTGTTCTCTTTAAACGTTGCCTAGCAAATAATCCTCTTTCTAGAGGTTAGTTCTCAAGAAGCCAATCTAATTAAGACCACACTGCCCCCCCCCCCCCCCCCCCAAAAAAAAAACACAGAAAATATGTCTAAATTACCTGAAGAGAATAAACAAGATTCTCTTCTTTTGGAATTTTCTATTATCATCACCTTTTCTGTCATATTTAGGCTAACTCGTGACTTACGCCAGTTGTAATTGATATAGACAAAACCAGAGAACTCTGCGCGAAAACCGCCGTCTAACCTTGGTCACTGGCAACATTCTCACGTTTTCTCCTTTTATGAGAATATGAACAACCACCAATGACAAGCTTGCTATCTTTTAGCTTATGATGCATATATCATTTAGCACATTCCCAGCTGTAGCTGCTCGTAAAGGTTTATAATTTTGGTTATATACTGTAAAATGGCTAATTTTTCCGTGTAACAATTTTCCCTAATTTTTCATTATTGTGTGTTTCCGATCTAATATTTCCGAAGAGAGGACATATGTTTTTTTCCGTTTGCAATTTATCTGTTTTACGTAGATTTTTAATTTTAGTTTACCGAAGAATAAATATTAATGGGTAAGGATAAGTGTAATATCAAAATATTAAACTAAGGTCAGGATTTCTCCTTGTTTTCTCCGTGTTTAATAAGTCCAGAGATGTACTTAATTGTTGTTCCTGTGTTGCTTATTCCCATTTGAAGGCATTCGGAAAAAAACAGGAAATAAACTCACGGAAAAATTAACCATTCTACAGTTGTACCGATGAAGTTTTCATTTGACAAGTACTTGAAGGACAAACTTAAATCAATGCATACACAATAAATCTTCAAGCAGTGTAAGAATTCGTGATTAATTCTAGTTATTTACAAAAAATATCATATATCTAGACAATACATTTCAAAGAAAAATGCATTAGCTTATATTGCCTATAGAATAGAAGCAAAAAAATGCTTTATCAACCGGATAAAAATGCAAGCACGTGACCGTTTTTTGCACCCAACATTTTCATTTTAGATCCTTCCTAAAAACATAATGATCGGCGAAGGCAGGCATTCATATGGGTTAGTTAATTATGGAGATGAGTTTATATCCAGATGGACTATGAGTAATGTAATAGACCGAATGAATGAGAAACCTGGAATGCACTTTTGATTGTCACTAAAGCTAACATTGGATATGGCATTCAATTACAGAATCTATTCATCTGGATATGGTAAGAAGAGCTCATTCCGTGGAGAGAGACTTTGTCATTGCAAGTTTGTCAATAGATTCATGAATGCAATAATTGCGTGCATCTGTGGCGTCGATTCATCATGTTACAAGGGGAAAATCAAAAGCATGAAATTTGCTCAGGGTCTGTACTTTTGTCTTAAGTACTTAGCGAGATGGATATCTTTGTTTATTCTATGAATGAAACTGCAACCAAATAAAAATAATAATCTAGTTCGCAATGAGATATCGGGTTTGCATCACGCTGCTAGATTCTCACTGATGGTAGGCCTAGCCGCTGTACATATGTGTGGTGTTGTGGAGAGCTGTCCATGGTAACTTTGCAACTGAAATACAACTTTGGACTATTCGTAAAGATAATAGAAGTGATTACAAGTGACACAGAGTGTCATTAAAATTTACTGAATGGATCGATCGAAAGATAAAAGGTACTCTCAAATCAAATCGACTGAACTTGAAACGTATCGAAATGGACAAAACATCCACTTGTATCAATTTTCGATAAAAATTGACGTAATATATTTTCTCAATTTCGGTATGGTGTAACACCCTTAGATCTGTATATAATACGGATCTGTAAATAAGATTCTGATATGCAGCTTATCCTCAAGAGATTTCATGATGAAATTCGAGACCTCCACTTGGTCGGTGGTTTTCCCCGGTATGCCGGTTGCCATAAGCAACTGGTCTGTCACGCCTGAGCCTTGATATAGAAAAAGATAAAGAAACTTTCTGAGAGTTCATTGTTTCCCATTTATTCTTTATCATCGAAATACACATTCTTGCATATGTTCCTACCTTTCAGAAATAAATGAATTAATAAAGTATACTCTGTCTGTGTCAGTAAGATTCCCAAACCAACAGCCATACATAGTCACATACTAAAACATATGGGTAAATAATGTTTGTGATTCTGACCTTTTGACGACTGGTTCAATCCTTGGCAGGACAGCAAGAGAATTGAAAATGCGAGAAAATTCATTTTTTTAAATAAACGTTTCAGATATAATATCTGCTTTAATTCACATATGAAAGCAGTTCTATCCCTATACGACAATAAGTTCTTGTTCATGTATTTCTAATAGATCTAGGTATAAAATAACCCTTAGGATAAGTCATTTGATAACTGGTCATGTTCTGTCCAAATTTGAGTCCCATTGATGATCTTTGGCCTTTTCTGGCTCCTTACCGATATAGATTCCCAGCGATGTTTCCTGTCCTAATGTGGCTCTTGGTAATAAACCTTGCACTTATAAGTCTTATTTTGGATCTTGATGATACTCATATTTTGCTCTCAGTAGTGCACCTTGCCCATATTTGGCTCCTGGTGATACACCTTGCCCTTATCTGTTTCTTGGTGATGGCTTTAACCTTACTTAGCACCTGGTGGGGCACCCTGGTGACGATAAGGAGAAGGATGCTACCTACCCTCATATTTAATCCTGAGTGTTGCCGCTCAGTCTCATTGCCCCTGCATGGTGGCCTGGGTTTTGGTATGCGGTTGAGGCTGAGGCTTCGGGGGAGGTAGCTCTCTCTCTAGCAAGGGGCGACGTATCGGAACACTGTGGTCCACCGTCAGTTCCTCCTCCTCGCTATCAATCTGCTCGCCAAACAGTCCGTTAGGAGCGCTGCGGCAGTGGTACTCAAACCGACCACCAGACGGCGCAGGATGGCCAGAATCGTGATTCCTCGTCGACCACGCTGTGGAACCGGATTCACTTCCAGGAGAAAACGACACCGTCCGGTCATCTGGTTTTCTAGGAGTCTCTTGCGAGTCCTCGCCATTGGCGACCTGGCGAGTCATGGTCGACAGGGCGCTGACCTCGCTGCAGGTCGAGGCTCTTCTGAATGGCGAGCCGCCCATCACACAGAATTCCTCGTTAGTTGGCTCGGAGTCTAGAGCAAACACGGTGCAATTGAATTTTAAACGAATGAAAGCTATCAGAGATCGCCTGAGTTGCAGGTTTGCAAAGCCGTAGAGGAAAGGATTACAGGCGGAAATGCAAACTAGAACAAGGATGGTTATCTGTGACTCTACGGGCGGAACGTGCCGCGGTTGCCAATACCCTGTAGCGCCCATTATATTAACAATGAAATACGGCGAATAGCATGCCAGATATAGCACGATAATGACAATGAAAATTCTTGCACTGGGTGGTTTAGTGATACCGCCCTCGCCAGAGCAGTGCTTACGCCGATTTTGGACATTGCTTTTAGGCACATTCCTCGAAAATGGGTTTTTCGAGAACGGTCGTTCGTAAATTGTTTGCATGACGAATCCATAGAAGATGATTATGAGGGTTGCGGGGAAAATGAAACATCCTACTATAAAAACAGCAGTGTAGAGCAATTGCATGACACCTATTGAGTTCAAAGTTAGATGACAGGAGCACTTGTCTTCGTCATGCACAAAATAATCCGATACGAAATACATGGAACCTCCAAAGACAAATGCCAATATCCATATAGTCACGATTCCTGCAAAACATCGAAAATACGTCATCTTGTTTTTATACACTCCGTGTTTGATGATATACCAGTAGCGATCCACGCTTATGAAGGCTGAATTCCAAATGGATGCCGTGACCAAAGTTCTTTCGGCAATTGCAAGGGAAGTACAAATTGCACGACAGTTGAGCGATCTCGGTCCAGCAATTGTTAACAGCAAAAGCGGCAAGCATATGACAGCCATCAAAACATCCACAACTCCCAGATTCATTGCAAGGAAATAGAAGGGGCAGATGTGATGACGATTCAGATGCAGAACGGAGAAGTAAAATAGAACGTAACTTGAAACGATGACGAAAAATAACGCCAAAACAACAGCGCTAGACAAAACAACGCCAACACTCCAAATAGTCGACTCGGTGCCGTTCGTGTTGTATTGGATTACAGACGAATTTGCCGCCGCCTCTGAGTCTAAACCAGATACGTTGCTTTCTGGTGGTGAATGAATTGACTCCATATTGTGATCTCCTAGACACAAGTTCGTCTGCTACAGATCCGTTTCTTTTGCCTGCTTGTTCCCGCACGCACCTTCACACAGAATTTCCGCGGTGAAAGAAATCCCTTTATGAAATGATGGTCGAACGATGATTCAAAATTCCAGAGTCCGCACACACTCTCTTCAGATTAGCTGGTGGAAATCATGCATATTTCAAATTCGCAGCGTCGCTATGCGGCGAAGTTCCTTGATGAGCGCCATCAACGTTCTGACTGCACAGTCGTCTTGAATAACTAAACGCGCCGTACTGATTGCGAGGCATGGTGCTGCAATCTATATTGCCGCGTCTCTCAATCCACAGAGTTGACGTGAAAGTGTTATGTGTCTGATGAATGGTGCTGCCTTCTTAACCTGCCGTGTTTTATTCCGTGGAGCACGCACGACTCCGCAGATGTGTGCGCGCAGCACCACTATTGATGTACGTACCTTCGCGGAGATCTTCGCGACAATATGCCGGCACGTATTAGCCAATCCTCCCGACACAAGAGTCGCCGACTGACCCCGCCGCTACTCTCCCGACGAATGTGCGTGCTTCTCGAAACGGAGACGTCTCTCTCTCTCTCTCTCTCTCTCTCTCTCTCTCTCTCTCTCTCTCTCTCTCTCTCTCTCTCTCTCTAGCAATACTCACTCGAAAACATGACGTATTCGTTTATCGTCACTTTTTTGCCATTTAAAGAAAGCTAGGAGTTGAGACAAAGCAGTGCTTTTCAACGAAGCGACAGTGCATTTCACATTGTTGTTTTTGGATACGTTCTGTTGGAATTTGAGTGAAAATACTGTACGAATTCGAAGATGAATTTCGATTATCATCACTCTTTTCGGATTTATTTACGCTAATTCATGATTAGCCAGTTGCAAGTGGGGAAGGATACCCGAGTGCCCGGCGAAAACCATCGCCTAACCTCATGTTAGTGGCAAATTTTCACATGTTTAGACCTCTCGACCATCAGAACAAGCCCTCAGCGGTGAGAAACAGCTAGCAGTCAATGGCAATGCCTTAGACCACTTGGCCATCAGGAAATGATTCTGTATGATGTACGATTTTGTATGTTGTCATTACACTCAATAAACACACTAATACACATAATGCGATTGAAATATTGCTTATCGTCCCGTTTTCTATCATATAGAGGCTGAACCACAACTTGCCGGGCCTGTCGTGATTGCCGTCAAAGGCAAATCTGACTGCTCGCTGTCTCTCGGCACTGCGCAGGTTCGAATCCCATCAGGGGCATGTGAGAAATTTGACAGTGATTGTGGTTAGACGGTGGTTCTCGCCAGGAAAATCCGAGTTCCTAAACATAACTTGGCAATTGTAAATGGTAAAGGAAATGGATTACCCAAAAAAACATCACTAACCCCCAAGTTAATGACAACTTTTTCAAATGTCAAGGGTTGAATTTTTGGATTAGACAGCGAGCAGTCTGTGGCTACGCCTTAGACCTCTCGACTATCAGGACCGGCCCATTCCCGTGCAAATAGTTTCACGCATGGAAACTCATGGCACGAACATTTCTTGCATGAAAATGGTTTTTTTCACCAAAATCTTTCACGGATGAAAATTCCATGCATGAAATAGTGTACAACCCAATTTCCAATGAAAATTTCTGATGCAAACGAATTATCTCAGGAATTTTAGGGAGCAAAGATTGAGATTGGAGATTTCATTTTTATGCATGCAAATACAATTGATAAAAAAAAGATATTTTCATGTATGAGATTTTCATGCCACGATTTTTTCTTCCTCTAAGCACCTTTCTGTTTTTTATAGATCATGCCTCGGATTTCAAAGTCATCACACGACATTTAGATAAAAGCAAAAGTTGGATGAGATTTAATTGTTGAAAGTAAAGGCTTTGACGCTTTGGTAGTCTCTGTTTGATTGGAATTAGGCATTATATTTTGATTAACTTATGGACCATTTGGGTATACTATTCAACTTCTACAGATACGTCTACAGAGCTGTCTTACCTCTGAATTGCTCTATAACGTAAATGGTTCATGAAGGGACAACCCGATGAAACCACCGCATCACCCATGTTTTTTTGCCCGTGACTATGGGTTACGTAGGCGGTGGTTTTCGCTGGGTACACCGGTTTCCTCCATCACGTACAATTGGCTTAATTCACTTAGTCTAAGTATGACAAGAAGGTGATGAAATTCCAAATCCCCATGTTTTTTTCAGTTTTGTTTAAGCAGTTTTTAATGTGTTTGCTTTTATTGCAAAGGAAAGTAAACTTAACTTCATTTAAAATGCGCACAATTTTGATACAACATTACACTTAAATGACCATTAGACTTTTCACAATTCAGCTAGGTAATGTAGTAGGTGCGATTTATCTGTGGAAGAGAATGCGAGGCATATTGTCCTGCAGTGCCAAGTGAAGGAGAATATGAGGGAGGCGAAGTTAAATGAGATTAGAAATATCGTTGCTAGAATTTGGATTGTCGTTTTGGAAACCAGTCTGCTGATGTCACGGACATTTTTCATGGTCAATGTGCTCGAGAATTCTCATATCACCACATGAAAACTATTTTTATGATATCTGGAGTATTCGTTGATATGATAAATACAGAATGCGTGAGAGCCAGGCAAGGTATTGGTTAATGCTAGAGTGGTGTGTCTTGTTCTAGGCCAGGACTTCTTGGATTATGTTTGCCTTTAATTGTTGTATATACATTTAACTAGTACTATTTAGTTGGATGTTAATCAATTAATGTTTCTCCTCAGTTTCAAAATTTATTGTTGTTTATTTGCATTATATTATTCATTATTAATCACATTGTAATTGTATGCTTTTTATGGTGCGAGCCATAGTGAATAAGGTGTGTGGCATACGATATTGCGTTTGATTGACGGGCGATTCCGTTGTAGTCATCAAAGCGGCAACTACGTGGGCAATGACCTATGGCCGGTCGATCGTTTTCCATCTCATCGACTAGGCATTCCCAGCCATCTTTAAAGCTCCAGGGCCTGCCCTGATGGCCGGGTGCCCTCAGGCGTTGCCACTTACTATCACATAGGGGCTAAACCATGACGTGCCGAGCCTGCCCTGATGGCCGCCAGTGGTCAAAGGCGCCACCACTGACTGCTCGCTGTCTCTCACCAATGCCTGGGTTCAAATCCCAGCTATACACGTCACGAACAGGTACTACGCGTTCTTCTACCAATTGCAACTGGCTAGTCGAGATTTAGACAATATAAGTCGCAGATCGCCGGTGACTGCCCCTCCATTCAAATGCGACAGCTGAGCTGGCAACATCGGCTGGACGCTAGTGACGGTAATAATTTAGTTCCGGGGCACGGTCAATAAGTCCTTCGGCACAGCACATTTTGGTGAACATGGTTCGATAATACCTAGCTATGATTGAATACTGTCACCTGGTGTCACTACCAGATATGCCCTCATTGCAATAGTTGAGACCAAGCCCAATCAATAGATAGTATTACTAAATGGAATTCGCCAGTTTAAAAAAATATAATTTGCATAAGAATTAAATCAAGTGATATATCTGAAATATCAGTTGGACATGTTTTGCGAAAAAAATCCAGTTACACAGTGTTTCAAGTGTTTGGTTTGTCGCACGTTTTGAAGCCCCTGCCGCACACTGGTGTGACATTGCCAATACGTATATACACACACAGACACACACACACATATATATATCTATATATTTATATACATATATATATATATATATATATATATATATATATATATATATATACTGTATATATACATATATATATATATATAAATATATATATATATATATATATATATATATATATATATATATATATATATATATATAATATATATATATATATATATATATATATATATATATATATATATATATATATATATATATATATATATATATATATATATATATATATATATATATATATATATATATATATCATACAAATATGCCATGCCAGTGTGGGTATACTGATGGAATGTCTCCCAGAGGGAGCCCGAGGGAAAACCATCCTCCCGAGGGGAGACATTCCATCAGGATACCCGCACTGGCATGGCATATTTGTTTTATCATATCGAACCAACCCCAATTTGGTAAAATATCAATGAAAACACCAATGACGGCCGGTACTAGATCTGCTGGTGCCGTGGAAAAGAGCGTCTGCTACAATGTCAAGGTCACAGATGACTGGTGATTCACACATTCCCCGCTAGGCGTCGCTAGTGACGACGGTGGACATTACGCCGATCAGTGGACATGATGATTGCCAACTGTAAAGTCAGCCAATCACGGCTTACGATCTTCAAGTGAGGTATGATAAATATATATATATACATATGTATCAATATATATATATATATATATATATATATATATATATATATATATATATATATATATATATATATATATATATATATATATATATATATATATATATATATATATATATATATATATATATATATATATATATATATATATCAGGGCTCAACGGTCCTCAAAAGGACCAGGTAGTCTGGTGGGGCTACCTGAACCCAAAATCAGGTAGTCCTGCCAGCATTTTAGGTAGCCCCATCATTCTTTTCAGATATATATATATATATATATATATATATATATATATATATATATATATATATATATATATATATATATATATATATATATAAATATATATATATATATATATATATATATATATATATATATATATATATATATATATATGTATATTTATATATATGCATGATCGTATGGTTCCTGTGTATGTATGTATGTCCATATTTGTATGGATATTTGTATATATGTATATACATTTATTGTATGCAGCTGTACGACGGTAATAAACAAACAGATGTCAACGAGTTCCATTCGTGCTTGGAACTCACTACCAACAGAAGTCACAAGAGCGGGAATGATCGATAAGTTCAGGCACAGGCCTCTGACACAGAGGGACCAAATATGAAAACAATAAAAACGAAGATGTATTATACATTTTCCTCATTTCCCTTGAATCTAAACAAATTGTTCAATGGATACCATGACTTCAAGATTAGTGGGTTGTGTTGTTGGATTAAAGGTGTATTTCTATGGATTTCGGACCAGGAAGCACCTCGATCCAACCTGGCTGGGTTTGAAAGGCAGGAAACTAAGGATCAATTAGATGTGGCGTGGTTTATATCAGGTTTCTCATAAATGAAGGCAGTGCAAGCAGGTTTCCACGGTTCTATCCAGCTGAACAAGGCTGCTGATCTGCTCCTTACTTCTTACCTGTATGTAAACATATACTATATCTTATATTATAGGACAGGCGGTGGACACGATACCCGACCATATTATGCTATTTTATGAAGTTCTATACGATCCTACAGATAACATCACTAAAGGAAAATGTGCAATAAATCTTCATTTTAATTGTTTTCATATTTGGTCCCTCTGTGGCAGCAGCCTGTGGTTCAGGCCAATCAGGGTTAACCTTAGCAGGCTATGACCATTGACTCTAGCTTAGATGAGCAACCACTCTAGCAAGGTCTACTAGGATGCCCGCTACTGTTTTTCACAATATAACCTCTATTAACGTGCGTTTACCTATCTATCACGCTATTCCTGTCTACGCTAATAATCTAGGAAGTGGCTGCCGGCTACGCAGCCCCCGGGGCTGCATAGCCGGCTAGCCGTCTACGCAGCCTATCCTTCAGCATTTGGCTGCGTAGCCGGAATATGTTCCTGCCTTTACATATGGAAGTATCCTACTAGGTAGTAGTTAATACATGACATCAGTTTATCCAGGTATTACCTTAGATCTAGTAAATACATGCCTACTTCAAACCCATTGCATCATACAAATAGTTTATTAAATGTTTGTTTATTTTGTTATTAAGGTTTTAGCTGTTAGGGTGACAGCCTGAAGGACAACCATAATCAAGGGTGTCCTACCCCAAATGACTATCAGTGTTAAATACCTGTTATTGCAATCAGCCGTTCCTATGTATGTACCATGTATTGACCATCCCAATTGAAGGGGTAATATACGATGGTGCAAGTGTGAACAGCAGAAAAAAAAATTTAAATTTATTTTCTCCATCGTTTTTTTACCAAAACAGCAGAAAAAAAAATTTAAATTTATTTTCTCCAACGTTTTTCCAAAAACAGCAGAAAAAAAATATTTAAATTTATTTTCTCCAACGTTTTTCCAAAAACAGGAGAAAAAATATATTTAAATTTATTTTCTCTAACGTTTTTCTAAAAACAGCAGAAAAAAAAAATTAAATTTATTTTCTCCAACGTTTTTCCAAAAACAGCAGAAAAAATGAATTTAAATTTATTTTCTCCATCGTTTTTCCAAAAACAGCAGAAAAAATATATTTAAATATATTTTCTCTGCTGTTTCACATAGTTTGCCCTTCTCCCGCTAGATGTCCCCCTTCACCACTTCCAAGGGAGCACTCATTATTTGAATTTGATAGTATGTGGTGACCAAAATGGCATGTAAAAGTGGACAAAAAAGACATTTTGGAACATTCATAATTGATATTGAATATTGATAAATGAATGAGGAATTTCAAAGTCCATTTATGAATTGCAAATATTCACTTTTCATTATGCAGTCGTGACCAGACTCGGCTCTACGACGGTCAGCGTATATAGGCCTGTCATGAGAGTGGCATGGGGAAAGATCGACTCTGTATTAAAGGAGCATAAGCACGGCCACTTTGCACCTTATCAGTTACTCAGGAAATCACAAGTTTACCTGAGGGGGGGGTCTAGTATTTAACAAATGATAAACATGATTCGAGAACGCCCCGACCAACTTCCAGTTTGGTACGACATTTGTACTTAGTGTTATAAATTCGCCACTTATCCAAGTATTGGCTTCGTAGCCTAGAGGTTAATTGTCCGGCTCTCACGCGGACGATACAGGTTCAATTCGCCGACTCGGATGCCCTTTTTTCATAACTTCTTTTCTTTTTTTTTTTGAAGATAGAAAATGAAACAATTTTTTCTGTCTATATCTGACCCCAAATATATATATATATATATATATATATATATATATATATATATATATATATATATATATATATATATATATATATACAAATATATCCAGTTTCTTCTGCCCCCACACGACCCCCTCCCCCCAGAGAAAAGTGAATAAGTATGTATGTATGTATGTATGTATGTATGCATGCATGCATGCATGCATGCATATATATATATATATATATATATATATATATATATATATATATATATATATATATATATATATATATATATATATATACTTATTCACTTTTCTCTGGGGGAAGGGGGTCGTGTGGGGGCAGAAGAAACTGGATATATTTGTGTGTATATATATATATATATATATATATATATATATATATATATATATATATATATATATATATATATATATATATATATATATATATATATGGGGTCAGATATAGACAGAAAAATTTGTTTCATTTTCTATCTTCAAAAAAAAAAAAGAAAAAAATTACAGTTATGAAAAAAAGTCATCCGAGTCGGCCAATTGAACCCGTATCGTCCACATGAGAGCCGGACAATTAACCTCTAGGCTACGAAGCCAATCCTTGCATAAGCGGCGAATTTATAACAATAAGTACAAATGTCGTACCAAACTGGAAGTTGGTCGGGGCGTTCTCGAATCATGTTTATCATTTGTTAAATACTAGACCCCCCCCCCCCCCCCCCCCTCAGGTAAACTTGTGATTTCCTGAGTAACTGATAAGGTGCAAAGTGGCCGTGCTTATGCTCCTTTAATACAGAGTCGATCTTTCCCCATGCCACTCTCATGACAGGCCTATATACGCTGACCGTCGTAGAGCCGAGTCTGGTCACGACTGCATAATGAAAAGTGAATATTTGCAATTCATAAATGAACTATGAAATTCCTCATTCATTTATCAATATTCAATATCAATTATGAATGTTCCAAAATGTCTTTTTTGTCCACTTTTACATGCCATTTTGGTCACCACATACTATCAAATTCAAATAATGAGTGCTCCCTTGGAAGTGGTGAAGGGGGACATCTAGCGGGAGAAGGGCAAACTATGTGAAACAGCAGAGAAAATATATTTAAATTTTTTTTTTCTGCTGTTTTTGGAAAAACGATGGAGAAAATAAATTTAAATTTATTTTTTCTGCTGTTTTTGGAAAAACGATGGAGAAAATAAATTTAAATTTATTTTTTCTGCTGTTTTTAGAAAAACGTTAGAGAAAATAAATTTAAATATATTTTTTCTCCTGTTTTTGGAAAAACGTTGGAGAAAATAAATTTAAATTTATTTTTTCTGCTGTTTTTGGAAAAACGTTGGAGAAAATAAATTTAAATTTTTTTTTTCTGCTGTTTTGGTAAAAAAACGGTGGAGAAAATAAATTTAATTTTTTTTTTCTGCTGTTCACACTTGCACCATCGTAGTATTACCCTTAATGAATACCTGTAAATTACAACTGACCAATCCTTATAGTTAACTGGGTTGTATATGAATACCTGTACATGGAATTAGTAGACAGACAGGGAGAGAGAGAGAGACAGAGAGGAAGACAGATTAGACAGAGAGAGAGTTTGAGTTCCATGATGATGGTTTAGGCTATGGACTTGAATACATGTATAAAACTACTTATACTCTCTGACCTATCCCCAACAGATCACCTGTATAGGTGAGCCTTAAAGATCCCTTGACAAGTCACAATTTCCCCTGTGACAATGTCCTTGACTGTTGGAGATAAATTCCAAAGCTTTGCCGTATGGGAAGAAGCAGTCAAGAAATATGAACTTGAGAACTATGTACAGTTATGGAGACGTGATGCACGTACCATACAGGCTGCCAAGAAACGTTTGACCAGCACCACTGATAGGCAGTTCAATGAGGACTTGCAGTATTAAGAACTTAAATACTGCTGTATCAAGGGGGGAAGGAAGTATACTACAAGAACAACTGAAGGCCGTCCAAACACATCAACTTTTCGAAGTGAATGCAGCTTTCAAATCAGGCTTAGAGTCACAAAGGATGGCCAGTATCTTGAAATTGTCACCATGAATAAGGATCACAATCATGATATACAAACTCTGCATCATTTAATCTACACCCAGCTCGGCGTATATTAGCAAATGAAGAGAAGCAGCAGGTAAGTTAGTTGATAAACTGTCTATTACCAATGAAAAAATACATTTTCTTTATATAAGTACTATACACATTGATAATATTCCGGCTACGCAGCCAAATGCTGAAGGATAGGCTGCGCAGCCGGCTAGCCGGCTATGCAGCCCCGGGGGCTAGGTAGCCGGCCAGCCGGCTACGCAGCCACTTCCAATAATCTAACACTCATGCGCCGGCCATAATCATGCTCTAACAAGAGCGAAGCTGGTAAATGATGATGATGATTTGAGGGCTTCGTTTCGGCGAGCTAGTTTGTGGTTAGTGACGTCACAAACCACAAACAGCTCGCTAAAACGATTGAGGTTCGAACCACATTACGTGCCTTGTTCGAGCAGTGTGATTGGACGCCATGTGTCCCCCTCGGCTTGTAATACACGATCTACTGACTGGGATCAGAAAAATACATAACCTTGATCCGCAACCCCATAGGCACTGCATGCTAGCACCTAGGGCATTTGCGCCTCGGGTTACGCGGTGTAGCCTGGGGAAGTATTGCTCACGTGATTTTTTTCAGAAAGAGGCTGGCCGGATGTTGCCTGGAATCCAGGCATGCGCAACTGGTTTCGCGGCAATTTCAGTCTGATCCAGGGCCCGTGAAACCACGTCATCCTATCTAGGTCAGATAGGTTGCCAAGGAGATGGGGTCAGCAGGCAGCCAGCCTGGGGTACACAGGTTATCTATGACGCATAGTGGGAGGCAGCGAAATTTGATGATGCATGCTCAGTGCCCACTCCCTGTCTTCATACTCTCTGTTGGGATCTATATGTGTTTTCTATAGTCAACTAAATACACTTCATTATCATTACTGTAATTGTTTATATATGTTAAGGCCTATTGAGGACTGAATAGCGAGAACCACTATAAATCAGTGGTTCCTAATTTTTGAGCCAGACCACGTGACTCGGTTAGAACCAGGTGTGAAACAGTTATTCGGTCGGAACCAGAGCACGTGACTAGCGAGAACCAGCCTCGCGAAAACAAGCTCCATATTCGAGACTGGCCTGGAAAATGATCGCGTTCTTTTCAAATACCGACATCAACCGGCGTATACTGTACACATCAAAATGATATCCCATACAGCAATACATTGTGTTTTTCCTCCTTATATATTAATATATGAATCGAATCATACCTTTTATTGCACATAAATCTAGTATATTGCTCAATCAATTTGGTAATGCTTGTTCCACTCACAGACAGGTGCAACGGAAATGAACCGGTTTATGAAATCGAGCGGATCCGAAATGGCTACTCTTCCAACTTGACACACCAATGCAATCTTGAGGAAAAACAAGAAGGGTGTTGATTGTTATCCACAGGATGACTCATGATTTTCATGGGCATGAGCTTTTGCTACTGAAGAGGCTACAGACAGACTCCACCCTAAGATTCCAATGGCGAACGAAGCTACAGAATAAACTGTTGGACGATGACTATGATCTTGGGGTAAGAATTCTTTCCCAAATTCTTTGTCATTCCTACACTGGAAGTGGGTTTATCAAATTGTTTGGAAGGTGTGGAACTTGTCGTAATGGTCTTATGTCAAAAGGTAGTGTTTTCTTGATAAGAAAGTTGTCCGGGATTTATGAAATTTATATACCTTTGACACTGTCTTATTAATCAGTCCATGTCCACCTTCATTAAATAATCCAAAATAATGTAATCCTGTTTATTTACCAGTTTTATTTTCTACTAAAGCATCACTCTTTCTCATGTAATGAACTTTTAGATGGCATCACAGGATGTAAGAGTATGAGGCAGGGTCATAGCTATAATCTTAGAAGACCAACACATGGAATGGAAACCAGCCGGTCAACCTGAACATGCTAGCCTCAACCAGTGTCAATTAATAGTCGCTAATAGGTGCTCTGGGCACCCCCAGCAGGTGGTGGAGATAAGGTTTCTCTGTAATGTAATCGATGCGGGAGCCCTGATTGGTCCTTGTTCCCACGTGACCTCGTGCTGCTGCCTTATCTGCTAGTCCTGGCATGAGGCTAGCATGTAACTATAGGGCATATAGTGATTGGTCTCTCGTTACATATCCATTCTTTTCCTAATCCAAGCTATAATCTTAGATGAATAAAAACAAGTGGACATGAAACCAGTTGGTCTACCTTTAGAAACAACCAGGCTGCGGCGAATAGCCCAATACAGCAATAGTAATAATAACTGCGCATGTTGGTGTGTACTCTAACGATACGAGAGCCCTCATTGGTCTTCGTCTCCTAGTGACATCACACTGAGGCCAGATTCGAGACCCCTGGGATAGTCAGGTCTTCACTATTGCACATAGTAATTGGTCTTTCACTACATATCCATTCTTTTATTCATCTTAGCTAAAATATAGAAAGTGGGTGCCATGAATTGACAATTATTGTATTTTGGGGCGTCCTGTTTTTTAAGGGAGACACCAATATCATTGGGTTTAAATTTCACCCAGTGTCTTAGCCAGGATTTAGAAACTGGGTGCCTAAAATTGGCAGTTGTAAAATTTTTGGGAGTCCAAATTTTTAAGGGAGATCACAATATACTCATATTTCAACCATAAACATGTATAAATTCATCAAAATAAGGCATGCTATCATTAAACAATGTCATGGGAATTATAAGGAGATGAAAATATTCAATTATAAGCTTGAGATTGGGATTTTTAGAAATTCCACTCAAAAATATTTGGGTGTCCTGAGGGGTTCTTATTAAGGGTTTGGGTGTCCAAAAAAGCACCCAGACGCCATGCGGGCTAAGACCATGATTTCACCTGAAGACTTGGGAAATGAATGGTGGAAATTCCACCTGAGGCCATTGGTGTTGAGTGGTGACTTAGGGCAGAGTGTAGCCCTCAACTTTCACCAAAACACTAATTGCCAAAGCTAGGAATTCCACTTCCCAAATCTTAAAGCTTTATTAACTTAAACCCTTTTATAATGGGCAATTGTGATAGAGTTCAATTGCACTGGACATCAGCATATTATACTTAAATTCCAGATATCATTAAATCAGACTATGTTTTGCTAGTTAATGCCAGACTGTTGACCTACATCTTGGAAAAGGCAATTTTACTACCAGTAATTACCTCCATTACATCATTTATGGAAATTCTTCATGGAATTTTTTACCTGCCTGGTAAGGTTCAAAAGACTGGTTGGAGGGGCCTGGCCATGCTCCTGACAGCCTAGTGGCTAGGCTAAAAACAAGGAAGTTTAGTCTCCTTTCCAACTGATGATCTCATCAAACATTAGTCAACTCCTCTGTATGACATCAGCTACTAATACTCTGTTATATTGACAATTGACTAATACTAGATGTAATATTGGCAATTGTAACATTTTTGAACATCCTGTATCTAACTGGGTGATAATTACCGTAAACATATGTACTTACTTAATGTGGAGGAGCTTATAATCTTGAAACAATGCCATGGGATTTATGTTTCTGTAAAAATCTAAATCATTTGTTTGACATTGACATCTATGTAAATTTCTCAAATAAATAGTTGAAATGTATCCCAGTACCTATAATTTCTGATCAATAATTTAATCAAAGGATAATTCATAAGAGTAATTGCCTTACGTGCACCTTAAGTAGACTTATTTGTCACTATTTCTTTTGTTAAATGTTCTAATTTATATTCAGGAAAAATATATTTGGTGTAAAACGTTGTCCATTCCGCAGCACAGGTGGGCGTAAAGATAAGCTAATTACCTTAATATCTGTTGAGCAGCAAAATAAAATTCCACCTTATTTTGATTTTTGATACACTTTGAATTGTCTATTTTCAAGAAAGATTCATTTTAACATTGATTTCTTATATTAATTTTTCACTTACTATGTCACTAAATAGTGTCATGTAACTTCAGAGATACTAGGCCTAAAAAAATATATTGTTTGTTTCCTGTAACGGCCCGAAAAAAAATAGGGTAGGTAGGTCGGTGAAAAGTTTTTTTTTTGCATTATTTTTTTGGTCAAAAATGTGTGTTTTATGCATGTTTTACATTGATTGGGAGTTGGGAGGGTGATAAAAACTTTAGGGTAGAGATTTTTTTGAATAAAAACTTGTTAGGGTAGGGTTACAGGAAACAAACAACTTTTTTTAGGCCCTATGACAAAAGGGAAATCAATATTTTTTCAACTGTTCAGATAAAGCTACCACGGGAAAACAGTTAATTGGTACAAGTATAGTACATACAGTCACTTTCACTTTCATGTCCATTCCATCGTGCACCTTTTGCAGGGCTAGGCTTGTCAAAATGTTGTCAGGCAGGTAGAAATAAAAGTTTACCTGCTCTACTTGGCTAGTGCCTTCAAATATTTAATGTTGAGCCCTGTATGATATGATGAAATTCAACGAGGTCAGTGCTCCTGGCTGCTCCATTGATATTTTTACTTTGTTGTCTGTGGACAGGCAGTTTTACTGAAAACTTCCTTTTTGGACAGACAAAAAAAATTATTTCTGTTTTGATTTTGACTTTTTTGGGGTAACAATCATTACTTTTTCAATAAACCATATTCGAGAACATGGCTGCAGTGTAAAGTGCCCTTTTGGGCATGTGCACTTGGCTATTAAAGGTATTTGGTACAAGGAAACACTGATGCTTGACTTGGTTCATTGAGGAGATTCCACATAACCTTTTTTTAAATCCCAAGGCAACTATGACACTAATGCTGGACTTGGTTCTTTCAGGAGATTCCACATAACCTGTGGTACCTTGCGGTGACGCTGGACCGTAAGAAGGAGCGTTTGTTACAGTTTGTCCAGGAAGAGATCAAGAGAAGCCATGACCAGCTTCAGGTCAGGAGGTTCAATGGTAAGTTCAGGGAGTTAACCCTTATATGCCTTACCTGTGTATGTACTTATGGTTATAAACAGATCATGTGTAATTGTGGCTAGATACACATTTTGAATACAAAATAGAACAAATATTAACAGATCGTAACATTAGCGAATCAAACCCATTCGTTAAAGTTGCTGATAATACTTCCACATTCATATTTCAAACTTCACAGTATAGGCTTGTCATACAGGGGACCATATTTTTATCACTTAGGTCAAGTAAGGGATGTGCATTGATATTCAATACATTGATGATATTGATTATCGATAAGGAAAAACGTTTGATCATTTTATAATATTTTTAACGATTTGCTCAATGATAACCGATTAGCATACATCAGGAACACGAAACTACTTTTAATTGGGCTACACCAGACAGGAAGCAATGTGTCACTTGATTAATTACTCCCCACAGGCTGATCGGAGCGTACAACTTGATGGCATTGAAATAGACAAATAGCACATGCTAGACTAACTCACTCTTTTAGACTGCTGATGACATAGTTGGAATCAGTCTAAAACAGCCAGTTAGGCCACAACATAAAATGGATAAATATGAAATGGGACAAATATCTTCATAAAATACATCAAATGATTAGGCCACATCAGGGTGCCACAGATGATTGTCTGTCTTCAACTTGTGAGTAGTAGTTAAGATACTCTTAAGGCTGTGATGCTGGTGACTCACTCAAAATACGACAACTCCTGGTTTAGCACTCCTGTCCCCTTTCTAACAATAGTTATCTATGCCCTGACGTCTTGGTGTTTCAAATATAAGTTTTCTTCAACTTAGCTGCTTGAGCTGACCTCAATATCTATTTTACAGTGTTTACCTCAAATGAGGTTTTCTTGATCAACAAAGGTACATTTGATTTGTAAATACCATACATGTCTGCTAAATATACTAGGCTAGGGCAACTGGATGGAAAATTTGGACTTCCTGCAAGACAGTGCCTCAGGGATTATATAACCATTGTTAGAAAGGGCACAAGAGTGCTAAGCTGGGAGATGTCTTATTTTGAGTGTCACCAGCGTTAAGGGGAGCACTTTGAGGAATTGTCAGTTAAAGAAAATGTTGAGCATGGAAGGGTTAAAGTACAAATTCACAGTCATTGCTATTAAGAGATGTTTCTTAAGTACATTTTGATATAAATTTTGTTTGTCGTTGTTGTTTTTTCAGAGACGTTGTTGTCAAGGTATCTCCATAGCTACCAGTTCACCGAGCTGTACCTTGATGGCATCTTCAAATATGGCGATGATAACACACTGCCTTTGGAGGTAAGTTAGAAGATAATTATAATTATATTTCATATTTTTATCATTTTATCATTATTATTATTATTGTTATTATTATTAATATTATTATTATTATTATTATTATTATTATTATTATCACTAAATTATAATTATTATCATTATTGTTATCATTATTATTATTGATATTGATATCATTATTATTCTTTTATTATTATTCTTTATTATTTTTATTACTATTATTATTATTATTATTATTTTCATTTTTGTTATTATCATTATCATCATTATTATCATTGTAATTATTATTATTATTATTACTATTATTATTATTATTACTATTATTATTATTATTATTATTATTATTATTATTATTATTATTATTGTTACTAGATATCATTATCTACTTTATAACTTTCATTATTGTTTGAATTATAGTTTTGATTCAAAAACTACGTCAGGATTTCCAAACTGGTTGTCCAAAATGGACTATGATGAAAATTTTGGGTGTCCAGTTTTCTCAAATGATGCTACAGTATGTTCATATAAAAACCAGTGGCTTCATCTACATATTCAGACTATTTTAGAATCTATTCACATTAATTAAAATGTATAATAAGTTTTATTTTCTTACAGATATTTAAGTGCCCTAGTGTACAGAGACTGTCCATGAAGTATAATTACTTGGATCGGATTCCGCCGGACATCGGACGCATGTCAAACCTCGTCTTCTTGTCCTTAACGAATAATAAACTCCAAAACAAATCCATCCCTTACACATTGACTTTCTGCAGCAAGCTGACCACGCTAATGCTGGACAACAACTTGCTCGACGCCTTACCTGGATTCTTGCTCAAAATGGCCGCCTTAGAGACCGTTCATCGACATGGAAACCATAATTATTTCAAATCGACTTTTATGTGGTATCACACGGACGTAAACGAGCGAATTCTTGCCATAAATGCCTCGAACCACGACTTCATGGCGAGAATGCCGGAAACGCTGCAGTTCTGGGCAGCGAAGGCTGTCATTGGTCTAAAGCTCAACTTTTATAAAGACGAAAGTTTCGCGGCAGGTCTGCGGGATTATCTCTCTGAGATCTATGGCCTCTTCAACGTGTGCGGTTATTGCAATAATGCAAAGTTGTGCAATCAGCCAGGTAAGTACAGCGTTGATGGAACAATTACGATAAGTGTTCGCCATAATGTTCGAACATGCGGAACAGCGTTCGTTTTTGCCTCCCATTATGATCATCGAACGCAATTTGGCATGTTCAAATAAAAATTACATTGAAAAAAATAGCTGGACTTTCTTTAATCCAGCCAACCAGAAAAACTGTAACATAAGTTTTTTCACCGGTTTATGGCCCCCCTAAACGAAACACTGTGGGACCGCTCCAGAGAGGTGGGTGAAGCCAAATCCACCTCTCTGAGCGATCAACATAACCGTTGTGCCATTACTATTTACCTTGTGTCATAGGGTATATGACAGATAGAGGTGTTTTGAAGTGGTACCTTGTGATTCGAGTTAAACAGCATAACATTTTAAAAGATAGTCATACTCAGATTCCTGGGCCATAATAATTATGACCAATATAAAAGCAATCTGTATACTACTGTATACTGTGATACTTCTGAGCGGGAAGAAGCCACGCTAGTTGAACTTTTGGCTAGTTGTTATTGTCAACCAACACCACAAAAGGAAAACTGCGTGTCCACAACTTCGATTATTAATCTATTATTGCTAGTTGAGATGGACTGATGATTGATCTTGAAAATTGTGAGAGATTACGAACACCACTTACAATAAAACCTTTGTTAGCCTATTCATGCCATTTGCTCTCTGTGATGTTCACGTTTCATTTATGTTGTTATGTTGCAGGTTTCAAGGTGATCACTTTCAAGAACCCCTACCTGGGGAACACTTGTGTACCCTTCCAGCACTGGGCGTGCTCCCTAGCCTGCGCCCAAGCCATCGAGATCCCGGCCCGACTCGAGCAGATCGCCGCTGCCCGGCAGCTGGACAAACAATACGATGCCTACATCAAAGACTGTCAGAAAACGAGCCACGGCCAGTTTCCAAAGACTCCTCGCGAGCCCCAGCCAATGGCTGGTCAGGCGCAGGCCAGCCAGCCAATGGAGGTCCAGGGCAGGCACGCTCGGCAGCGGACTCGACGGGACAGCGGAAGTCAGAGTTGTTACTGTGTGATCACATGAAACGAAACCTACATGGTAAAAGAATGTGGTGCAATAGAATAAATACTGGAAACAACGATGCTGGTGGAAGAGTGGAATCCTGGAACAGTGGAATTCCGGAACTGTGGAATGCTGGAACAGTGGAATTCCGGAAGAGTGGAATGCTGGAACAGTGGAATTCTGGAACAGTGGAATTCCGGAAGAGTGGAATGCTGGAACAGTGGAACTCCGAAACTGTGGAATGCTGGAACAGTGGAATTCCGGAAGAGTGGAATGCTGGAACAGTGGAATTTCTGAACTGTGGAATTCTGTAACAGTAGAATACTGGAACAGTGGAATACCGGAACAGTGGAATTCTGGAATGTTCAGTGGAATGCTGGAACATGGAAATGGGTTATCAGATTGTTAACTTATTTGCATCTGGAATAAACACATGGTCTGACTTTGTACTCAATTCATCACATTCATTTGTGACATTCAAAAACAAATTGAAAAGGGATGGTTTATTTAACCCTACAGGATGCAAACTTCCATGTACCTGTCTTTGAAGATAATGTTTCTTTATCAAGATATTACCCTCAGACTCTGTGTATGCTCCACATATGATCCATCCATTACCAGTGAAGAGAGATTGTATGATTTACATGCAAATGTTTTTGTTCTTTAACCCTTCCAATGCTAGGGCCACTTTCAGCACAAAGATGCAAAGATTTTTGACAACCATCTAAACCCTGTCATGTTGGTATCCACGAGATAAATCTCACTGAGTTCACTGGGTTTCAGTCATTTTTCAGCTTTTTTGCCGTACCCTAGCATATGGGCACTCACCTGAGAGTACTCAGCGAGTGCTATCTGATGAATACCAACATGGCAGGGTTTAGACGTTTTTCAAAAATCTTTTGCATCCTCATGCTTTGGAAGAAAGTAGCCTTATTATTGGAAGGGTTAATAACTTAACACCTTAACATTCAACTGATGGTTGTGAATATCTTAGAGGTTATGATTGGTGGGTTCTTAGAAGCGGTCCATGTTTTGCTTAAAACAAATATATAACTGAAGAGTAAAATGTTATGACTTATTTAGTGATATTTTTGTGACTTAAACATTTTAAAATCTCTATCACCAGATTATTTTTATCTTGAAAATATTCGGAGGACAAATATTGAACAGATCCCAATCAATTACTCTCCTTCAAATATTTTGTACATTTATGGTTATTTCTCAAGTTAATTTAACAACGATCATAGGTCCAAGTGACACTTTTCAAGTAGACCCCCAGGCATGAAAGGGATTAATCCATAAGTTTTATATAAGAAGATTTGTCTGTATCTATGAAACTTTTTAAAAGAATTTTAAAAATTCAAAATGAATTGAAGGAGAGTTGTGGGTTGAGCTCCAAATGACAATTTTGTCTGTTAACCCTTATGCTGCTGGTGGCTAATTTGGCCAATACAAAACGATGCAAAAAACTTGAAAAATGACTGAAACCATGGCAAATGGGTACTCATCTGAGAGTACTCAGCAAGAACTATTCAATGAATACCAACATGACAGGGTTAAGATGGCGTTTTTGAGGTGCTACAGGCATGAATGGAATCCCCTGTGTTTTTTCACCAAGGGGCCAGAACAAAAGAATTTGCAACCCATTCTGTTCTAAGATGTTTAACTCTCTCTTTGTGTGTAACAGTGGCAGAGCTCTTACAGATTTATCATATGTTTGATCTTGCCAAATAGAGATAAATATGTACACAAACTTGGCCATTGTAATGGCTTAAGTGAAAAATATGTCCCTATAATTCTCTTGATTGATTTGAATAGAAGGGAAATCATGTAGTTGGTGAATTAGGGAGTGCAGCTTCAATTTGAGGCGATACCTCTTCAGTTAGCAACATTTCAGTAACTGCAGTTCTGATAATCATGGTTTTGTAAATTTTGGACTTGTGAATTTTGTAAACTATGTCCATCACTTTTTCTGAAATATGGAGGCTAAATTGTGACAAGCCAGTTGTTAGTGGTGGGTAAACTTGAGTACACAGAGAAATCACTGTCTATCCCCAAGTCACTGGTAACTTTTTCACATGCCTCAAGCCAGATTCGATTCCAGGGCTATTTGGCAATGGTGAGAGACAGCAAACAGTCGGTGAACTTTCTTATGAGCAATCTGCCAATTACAAGCTCTGAGTATGAATCAGTTGTTAACCCATTAATGCTTGCAGCAACCAAAAGCAGCTACAGTGTTTCATTGAAATTTATATGCGAAAGTTTATTTGGGAAAAGATTTGAGGGGAAATGGTTATCAGATTACTACTTACTACTCTCCTTTAAATATTTTGTTGAATAATTGTTTATTTCTAAATTGTTGTCCGAAGTAATCTGGATCAAGGCAACAATTTCTGGAAGGACTTAAGCATAAATACTTTAAAGTAATGTTCTATATTCTTCATTAGAAGTTTCACTTCATATAGGACTATACCAGAACAACTTTTAATGCCAACATTAAGGTGTTAGTACCGGTTTTCAATGTGGTACCAAATGTAAATATTGAATGGTTAAAAGTATCCTATTGACTAAAATCAGCGATACTGTTACTGTCAAATGATAGGAAATTGACTTAAAAACTACCTGAATGTCTCCACACAAAGACAGCGGGCTGTTTATTCGTCAAATTTCTTAACCTGACTGCGCTAAATTTACCAAATCAGGTCCTAGAGAGGAAGGCAGTATTTTAAATAATATATTGTTAAGATATCGTATCCTTGAGTTAATATGGATATTGTTTTGCATCACAAATAATCTAAAGGTGCCAGTCCTTACCAACTTTACGATTATTTGCTAACAAGTTTGGTGGCATTTCAGTATGATGGATTATAAAGGTTTTCTCAGCACAAGCAGTTATATGCCATGAAGTTGTTTTATTCTTCATTTTGTTTTACAGTTGAACTGTAAGTGGTAGAATGACCCTGAGGAAACTTGAATGTAAATGGTAGAAAGAGGCAAGGAAACTTAGGGTATGTGGTATACCAGCTTGTGCAAGGCAATCCTGACAGGGTTCACTTACACCACCCTTTCCAAGGGGTGTTTTGCGCTTGTGCCATAGGGGGCTGCCTTCCACCAATCATAGGCAAAGGAGATCTTGTAAATCTGTACCAAATTCATGGCCTTAATTGATTCAAAAATTACCTGACGATTATAGTGATATTTTCAGATGAAATGCGGAAAATACTCGAGGAAGAATTGTGAATATGAGCACGACCAACAATGCTCTTTCAAATATTTTATAAAATCATTCATCATTCTTCCAACTTTTCTAGAGAAACTCCTAACTCATTAATGCTCAAATTGGACCAAGGCAGCCTAATGATTTTGAAAAAACTTTGCAGGCAAAAGCAAAGTTGGGCAAACATTTGACGGAGAAATGTTATTCAGACCATGCCAAACAACTCTCCTTCAAATATTTTGTAAAACCATTGTTATTTGCTATTAACTCTACCAATGCTGAGGCTACTTTCATCCAAAGCACAAGGACGCAAAGATTTTTGAAAACCATCTAAACCCTGTCTTGTTGGTATTCATTGAATAGCTCTCGATGAGTACCCATTTGCAAGGGTTTCGTTCAGTTTTCAATTTTTTTTGCATCGTTTTGTAGTGCCAAAATTAGCCTACAGCAGCATAAGGGTTAAAGATATCATCAAAAGTATCTTCTGTCCTGAAAACAATTTGTGTAGGAACTCTTAAGCATGAAAGGGTTAACCTAACTATCATGTGGTCAGTGGTTTCAGTGTTGATAACAGCTGGCGAGTGGCTGTAATTGTTATATTCCTTTGTTACTTCTCATTCCATATTACATTGTATGTTTTCATTATCTGTGTTTCATAATAGATTTGCATTCTATGAGTGTTTCCAATACAGCTACACTTGCTGTCACTGCCTTGACTAACGAGTGGCGTATGATAATGTCAAAGCAGTGATTTTTCTCTTTGTTTATATTTGTGAGTATATTATGGGTTTGTTGTTGGTGCCAATTTTATTATATTATCCTCTCTCAATATCACTTTCAGTTCTTTGTATAGTTCACAATCAGGTGGTATTTTATCATGGGGATGGCGAGGGGTCTTTAGAGTGGATAATCAGTTAATTAGCTAATTAATGCAAGCCTATTATTGGCTAGCAGACTACTGTAGAATGGCTAATTTTACCGTGTTTTATTTTCCCGTTTTTTCCCGAATGCTTTTAAACGGGAAATGAATAACACAGGTAAAAACAATACAAGTACATTTTCGGACTTAATAAACATGGTGAAATCCTTGTTCTTACCCATTAATATTCACTCTTTGGTATACTCAAATTAAAAATACATAAAACGTGAAAATTAGAAACGGAAAAAAACCTGTCCTCTCTTCGGAAATATTAGAAAACGGAAACACCCCAAAATGAAAAGTTCCACGGAAAAATTAGCTATTCTACAGTATCTATGGTTTCACAAAAAAAGGGGGTTTATGTCACGATGGATGCTATTAATCCCTTTCTTACCAGTGTATACCCTGCAGTTTGCTGGCTAGGCTAATCTAACAAACGTTTTCTTTGTGAAAAAAGATTCTCCTGATTAGAGGGATTTGGGTCCGACACTTAGATTTCAGGTTGGGGCCCGAAAAGATCTTTTGATAAAAATTAGTGGTCAAAAACAGGATTTCTGGTTATTATACATACTATTTTGGGCCCCTAGATAAATCTAGGGGCCCACAGCAAAATTTTAGGGGCATATGCCCCTGGGAAAGTTGAACCCTGCCTTAGTCAAACATTTAGCTAGCTACCTGATTATCTGAATTCCATGAAACAGGTTCATGCTCCTCAAAACCACCATGTTCAAGAGAAGGGTTATTGAACACTTGATCTTAGTGTTCAAACAAGTGTTTTATGTTTAGAAATTCCACAAAATGGAAAATGTTGCTGCCAGATTAAAAGGACTTGCCGAGTGTGGAATTTTGTTTTATGGTCAATTTCTGCTGTGTTTGCCTACATAGTGATGACTAGCCTATAACTTATTAATGTTGTAGGAAAATGGTCTGGACCTATCATATTTTTGAAAAAAAAATTGAGAATTGATATAGTAATTCATAATCATGAATTTAAAAAATGATTGGAGAAGGCGTTGAAATTTTGATGAACATTTCTCCTCCAGATATTTTCTGAAGATTTCATTTGTTAGAGAAAAATCACTAAAATATTGAGGCGGTTCTGGGCGCTACAAGAATGAATGGGTTAAGATCACAGAAAAAGGGATGATAATCGAAATTCCAAATGCTGGTAGAGGTAATACCTGTTTATAATATTAGATGTGTCGTTCTTGTCCTTTCATTTGGAGTGTGCAGCCACAGGGCCAACAACAGCAGCTCAACAATAATCATAGTTCTGTGGGTTTTTGAGCAGTTGTTGCCTTCTCTGTGGTAGTACTCAGAATGAGAGGGCAAGCATGGCACACCTTGTTTTTTATACCAACCTTGTGGGGGGGGGGGTGCTCTGCAATCTTTAAGTGAGGTATTATTTGCGGAGAACAATCCTAAGAATTTATTATAGGCAATTGAAAACATTACTATATGGAAATAAATATTCTTATTCTTTATCTGTGTCTTGTGTTATGCTATCATTTTAAATCTGCTGGGTCTAGTTGCTGTTTGAGGTGTTGAGTGTCATTCAATTGCCTTTTGGATTTTGGAAGACATTATTGTTATTCTAAAATAAGCTCTTCTTTTCATTGGAAGCCCAGGCACAGAGAAGGCAACATCGGCTGGGTACTGGGCCCCTTAGTATAAAGCTCTACGTAGTGCTTGTGGTTAGAAAGTCCACTGTTCTCCCTTTGTACAAGCACCTCGCAAGCACTACGTAAAGTTTTATATTAGGGCCCCCGGTCATGATTGGTGATGTCGCAAGCTGTTTTATCTGCTCTGTGGTTACACTAGAAACTAGAGGCTGTGATGTGCATCTCCTTTTATTCTGGTCCTGGGGGTGCCATTCTCATACCTTACTTAAACTAATTTGACTGCCAGGTATGGGGTTGGTGGTGGTTTTTGGTTTCCTCTAGTCAGGCTTTGAAATTTCTTCAGGTACATCACTCTTTAATCTTTAGATAGCCATTATTGATTATGTCAGGTGAGCTTTAACCCATTCAAACTCAAGAGTTCCTCTGGAAGTATAGTCTGCTACTTTCATACTTTAGAAAATAACTTGGGAATTAAGCGAAAGTTCGCGAAATATTTCAAGTAGAGTTGTTGTTTATCTTCTGATCAACATTTCTCCTTCAAATGTTTTCAAAAAAATGCATTTGTAAGGAAAATATTTCCAAAATCGTCAGGCCTCATTTGGCTGCTCTGAGTGTAAATGGGTTAAAATCTGCATCAGCTATCAGATTTAACCATTTGAAATGGGCAGACCAATAATGCTGATTGGAGCCTATAATAGTTTTAAGTCTTGCACATTTCTACAAAATACAACGAAACAAGACAATATATTTGTATTATATACAATGTACTTTATTATATCAAGGTTCATATATCACAATCATTTGTCCCATACCATAAAAGCCTCCCAAAGAAGAAACTGTTCCGAGTGTACAAAATGACAGTCCGCAGAAAGAAGTTAAGTCACAAGGAACACCATACTCTTCCAAATAAGGACAGTGTGCTTAGAATATTTACTCTTTCAAATAAGGACACAGTGGGCTTTGAATACCATACTCTTTCAAATAAGGAAAAGGTGGACTTAAAATACCACACTTCCAAATAAGGACTCAGTGGGCAAAGATTACTGTACTCTTCCAAAAGGGACAGTGGATTTAGATAACCGTAACCTTCCAAATAAGGAAAGCAGTCGTAGAATACCATACTACTCCATTTAAAGACTCAGTGGAGGAAACTGATTTAAAGACTCAGTGGAGGAAACTGGAGTACCCAGGAAAAACCACAGACTGACCCCAAATCACTTACAACTTTCTCACATGCCTCAAGCAGACTTCAAAAACAAGGCAAGCTTGTGTTTCAAGAAGGAAAACAGGTGTATTCTGCAAGCAAATTCAGCCATTTGTTCTGGCGTTTTGGAACATCAGAGTGCAGTCCATTATACTACACGTATACACAGACAATTAGCCTTAACCAGAATTAAATATAATACTCAACCCACATTATTATACGTTTGTATCCACCTTTCTACTAAATACGCTTTACTGATTTTACCATTGGTTAGTACCTTTAAAAGGTTAGAATAGCTGTATTTTTTAACTGTAGGATTTTAGGATTGGCCTGTGTGGAATGATTTTTATCAAAATATGGTCTTTAAACAGCTTAGGATGATTTGCATAAATGATATTTTAAAACCCTTGCCTTTGTGGAATGGTCCTCATAACTATTGAATTTAATTATATTTACTGATATACGAGACCTCACCACACCAATAACATCTAAAAAATCAGAAAGTTATGACAGAACAATCAAATGCTGTTATATTGCCTTGATAAGTGTAGTAAGGAATACTTTCCTATTGTGAATTTATTTATTGTTTTATATTCAAAATCACCACAAAGTGTGTTTGTGACACCCAAAGTATATAACAAAAGCATATATACACCTTATACTTGCAATAGCCTTGTCACTGCTATACACATACATTTCTTGACACTTCATAAACTGGAAATCAGGCGTGATAAGTCAAAACCATGTGACACGTCTTGTTTACAAATACAACCTGCCACTTCTTGAATTGTACATACATTAAAACCAGCCCTCCCAGATCCTTAGAATATACAATATAAATAAGATTTCTAATATGTACAAATGTCATCTATAATCTGAGTATTTGTATCTGCCATTACCTTCTATTCTCTGAACCTTTAGCATCTGAAGAACACACATGATCTGCCAACTTTGAAAATAAATTACCAAATGCAGTAATATTTGAGAAATATTTGAAAAGGGATTGTTAAATCGAGCGAAACAACTTTCAATTAAATATTCCTCAACATATTACTTTTTTGTTGAGATACTCCTATGAGTGTCAGACGATGTTTACACTCAAGATGTTAATGGGCTCTAAATCAGCGTCTCCCCTCTATCTGACCTACTTTTACAGCAGCCCCTCTATGACCTACTTATACAGTAGTGCCAGCATATGACCTACTTATATAGCATAATGAGGGTAGTCGCAGTGTTTTATGCAGTTTAATTAATGTATCAGTGTACAACGTTCTTCTTTTATTAAACAGTAAACAATAAAAAATCCCATTCCCCCCAAAAAAAACCTCACTTTAAACTACTACATCCAGAATGACTTACATCATATATAAAAGAGATCACCCCAATCATGCCTATGGATGTTCGTTATCATTGTTGTCTGGATACTCATGAAAAAATCTTTAGAATTGACCCTAAATTCACAAAATATTTGGTTGGAATCAGATCAGCATTTCTATTTTAGATATGTTATAGTGAATGCCCAATGCAGGAATGAATGGGTTCACACACACACCATATCTACCATACCCTTCTTAACCAATTCATCCCCAGAGTACCTCGAAAAGAACCTCTGGGAGTATGTAAAGAATTTAGAATTGAATTGTTAATTGCAACACAATCAACTATTTGCGGTACTATGCTGAACTTCATGCTTTACATCTGTATCATAGCATACTGACTAAACTTTTCATCAATAACAACTCTGAATCCGATCATGTATGGATTACATAACCATTCTCTGTAAAAACAATACTGCCTGGTGACCATCAGTTGGATATGTAGTTATTTTTAAGGGAAACACGTGGAAGACACACAATATGAATAATTCAGTGGAAAGTGTAATCCAATATCTAATCATTGGCAAATTTCTTTGGCAAAAAGGGTGAACGAGACGAAAAGTAATTTTTACAACATTTAGCTTCACAGGGAATCTGAGATGCTTAACCCACTGTTGCATGGAAACCAATCTAAATACTGGCCTCTATGTTAAGATAATTTTGAAAAATAAATTTCCAATTTAGCAAAATGCTTGAGGATGAATCATTGGATTTGATTAAAATTTCTACTTAAAATATTTTCATAAAAAGATGATTTAAAAGAGAAATGTAGTGAGACTGCTTTAGAATATGACAGTCATCAATGGGCTTATCAAAGCAATTGCATGAAGTTTTGAAACAGGTTCCAGAACAGCACTGGTATTAGCCGAATGCGTTAGATTAATATTTCATTATAATGCCTTTTCTACTGTTCATATTTCTTTTACCAAAGACATACATGAATGAAGAATGTCAATTGTTACATCTTAGTAAATCGCAGTGCAATATAAACATGACAATATGAGAATATTTCCCTGGACTTATATTTCCCTAAATTTGACTATTTTGGGTATTTCCCATTTTTAATTTTCCTGGCCCGACACATCTGCCACACCATAGCAACAAAATTGGTTAATGATACTGTTTTTAATTTTACCGCCACAAACCCATTTAGTAAATTTGGGAAGATTAATTCCTCGTTATATTAACATTACAGGATTTACAGTAGGTAAAACCAACAGCAATAATTTGCACTCGTGTCAGTGTCACAAAGGTATGCATCCACCCCAATCCTCTTCAAGCAATGATAAAATCAACTTTTTTGTGGAACCATGTTTTTATTTGCATTTTGTCATTATAGATTTAGGTAACCTTGCTCACCACAGTCAAAAAAGGACAAAAAAGCCAACTCATTGAAATAGATAGGAATGATTGGGGACCAGCGCTTTTGTTCCAGCTATGTAAAAATTCAGGATAGGCGAGTATAAGGTGAGTGAGGTTACCAATATATATCAATCTGTAGGTAGAAGTTTATAGACCAGATGAAGAGAATGCTTTCAAGGTAAATTCGAGGAAAGAAAGGGTTTACTTAGATTTTCCCTTATAACTAGATGTGAAGAGCATGAGTAGCTACTCATGTGCAAGGATGAAGGGTAGCATACCTGAACAGTGTCGATGATGTGGAATGTTGGAAAAGATGCTAAAGACACAGCAACGAGTTATCATAAACTTAGATGGCGCTACTAGTACAAACATAACCCCTATGACCTCCTCTAACCCAGATTAGCATACTCAAATAGATATCGATATCAAGCTTGCATTCAAGAGTGACCACCTCTATTGAGAGACAACCTCTATTGAGAGACCACATTTTCATTTCCACTGGTCTAACATTACAGTTTAAACGATCCTCTATTAAGAGACCACCTGTCTTAAGAGACCATTTTTGGTCTTCCCTTGGGTGGTCTCTTAATACAGGTTTGACTGAACCTAGAAGGGCACAACCAGTCAAACACGACTTTTGATGACCTCTGTACCTGGTTGTGCTATAAGAGGTACGTACACACCCACCAAGCTGGTACTGGAGGCTAAGCAAAGCTATAGGTGGCGCTACCAGTCTAGAATGACCCTGATGACCTCTTAACCTGATGGAACATCTGGAGGCACGAGTGATGGTTCGAAGCTTGAATCGAGGGCAGAGTGAGCATCTAGATGGTGCTGTAATTCATGGATAGGCTGACTTAACCCTTCCAATGCTGAGGCTACTTTCGACCAAAACACATGGATGCAAAGATTTTTCAAAACCAACTAAACCCTGTCATGTTGGTATTCATTGGAAAGCTCTCAGATGAGTACCCATTTGCCAGGGTTTCGGTCATTTTTCAGGTTTTTTTATATCATATCATTTTGCATTGGCCAAATTAGCCATCCCCAGCATAAGGGTTAAGCTCTGGCTATGAGGGACCTTGTAGCACGCCTTTCAGTATTGAGCTTGTATTGGGCGTCGAGCGCCCTGAGTCGCTGGTGCCTGTACTGCGCCCAGACTCCGACGCCTCCCTAGCGACAGACTCCGCCGCAGTAGGAACGGGTGCGAAAATGTTCATGGCAGGATTAAGAATGGTTGGACTGACAGGTTGCATAAGAAGGTGCTGTTCGCCCCTGGTGGCGCCCCCGTCCACCCCCACCCTGAGGGGTAGGGCGGCGTGCCGGGGTGCTGAGAAGGGGTTGAAGGCAGGGCGCTGCTGCTTGTGTTGCTGAGCCTTAGCGATCTCCTCTCTCGCCATCTCCTCTGCCGGTAGCCTCATCGTCATCTTGGGTGTCGACTCGGTTTCGAGGAACTTCACGAACAGCTCAGAGAATGACTGAAATAGACAAGAATTCACGTCAGTTACATGTAATGGATCAGAGTTCTGTTTATCGTCAATTTCACTGCAAAAGGGAATGACTCAGATTCCACCAATTTCACAAAAAGCTCAAAAAACAACTGAAATAAACTGTAGTCACATCAGCCACATGTACTTCATTAGAATTTGGTTATCATCAATTTCACAGAATACGACTCAGATACTGCAAACTTCACAAAACGCTCAAAGAACAACTGAAATAAACGAAAAATACTTAAATAAATTAATCTAAATACTTATTACACCTAAAGAAGAACTGATGATCAAAACCAAGTCTACATCTCCTCTTCAAATAAATCTTGAGTTCAAGCTTTACTATTAAATTATTTTCAAAAGTACATGGATCCTTTATGTAAACTTTCACAGAAAGCTGTCAATCTATTTGCTCCATCCCTCCTCTATATCCTCACCAAAGAACCTTAGCTCCTTAATCTATAGAATAGGACAGACACCCTGACAGTGCATGCAGACCCCATTACTACACTAACCAGAGTATGACTGTATTGCTGTTAAAGCAATGCACCCTGTTGAGAAGTAGGTATGTTGCAACCACATCCAAGTGTCACACCCATGTTACAACCATGGCAAAGTTCCACAGCCATATGACATTGTTACATTCAAATAAGGGTTATACCCATTTGACATTGTCACAAAAAGTGTCAGCCCATATATGTGACAATGTTCCAACAGTGTGATGTTGTCACACCCAAGTGTTACACCCCTGACATTGCCACACGCCTACACCCATATAAGTGTTACACCCAAGCAATATTTTCTGCTTTTGTCCCTCGAGTGTTAATGCAATTTTTTCCCTTGAGCCAAGGTTAGAGGAAGAAAGAAGACTATCTCTATGTTGTTCTCAAAAGTTTTGGGAATTGTTCTTTTTTGGGGGACTCAAACTTAAGTTATAGTGTCTGTATGAAGACAAGATGCGAATTGGCACCATGTAAGCATTTTAATATGGCAACATGCCCAAGAACATATGTTTCTGGGATTTCCTTAGCATTTCTGGGAATGAATTTGGAATTTCAATTATCGTCACTTGTAAGTGGTAGAGAAAAGTAGAGTACCCAACTAAAACCACCTCCTAACCCAAAGTTATCAGCGACTTTCTCACATACCCTCATTGCCTTGGTTGGGATTTGAACCTGAACAGTGATGAGAGGCAGTGCGCAGTCAGTGACAATGCCTTAAACCGCTAGGCCATCAGGGCAGATTATTTTGAGCAATAATCGTTTTGCAACAAATATTTTTTAGTAACGGAGTAGATCATTAGTTGTGGCATGAAACAATTGATTAATTGATTTATAATCAATTAACCAGTTGAATACATAATTATTGTCCCAACTCCAGTTGTCATGTTATTCAGCCACCATTGAGTGTTTGAGACCACCCCTTATATCATATAGAGAGTTCTAGCAGGTAGTAGAGCAGGGGAGAGAGTGAACTATTACCAGATTTGATATGGTATTGCCACCAGCTAGCAGCTGCTCCTGAAAAAGGTTAATACATAACCATGGAATGAGCATTTCCTCATGAATGTTCCATGAATTCTCCTAGAAATTCCACAGCCATGTTATTTTGGCATAATATCTGTCCCCTCAAAGAGGAATATCAGCCCGCTAGTGGAGTGCCAAATATACAAATCTATGTGTATTAAATATGACAAATCCAAAATACTAAATCTAGTTTAACCAAAATAATGAAACTACAAACAAGCCAAAAATTCTTGTTCAAATATTCTGTCTTCCTACTTTATCCCATAATTATCTTTTATATATACATATATATATATATATATATATATATATATATATATATATATATATATATATATATATATATATATATATAAATATATATATATATATATATATATATATATATATATATATATTTTTATATATATATATATATATATATATATATATATATATATACATATATATATATACATATAAATATATACATATATATATATATATATATATATATATATATATATATATATATATATATATATATATATATATATATATATATATATATATATATATATATATATAAAAGATCCAGAGGACAATTTTTAAGGGAATTGCAAGCACGAATAGGCTAATTAAAGACAACTATTCTAGTTGTTATCAAACAGACTGACATGAAATGTCACACGCTTACCTTGTCTATAGCTGAGCGGGATCGAGACGTGGTCGGCGTCTTCGCGCCAACGCCCGGAATTCTATTGACGATTCCCGACAGCCAGCCGGTATTGTGACCTTCGACCCCTACTTTCTCCATGTCATCGTGTGAGAAATCGAGCACTCCGCCAATGAGGCGCACCACTTCTGTTCTCTGATTGGTCGGTGCCGAAAAGTAGCCGAGGAAGAGATTTTTCATGATGATCCTAAAATGACGAAAAAAAGAAAAGATTCACAGTCAGCAAATTTTGTTTATTGATATAAGTAAACCAACATGATTCCCCACACAGAAAGAAAAGATCCATGGTTAAATAGCAAGTTTAGTTTATTAACTAGGACTCCAACATGTTTTCCTACACTTCATTTTCATGGCTGTAACAGTCAAAAATACCAAGACTGTTTTATAAATATTTTTGTGACTTGAGTATTTTTTCTAACAATTTTCAAATTTGGATTCATGAGAACTTGGGAGAACTTTTAGGCTTTTTGTCTTTTTCAACAAGTTATCTATATCAAAAGGCTCCCAAAATGTTGTTAAGATATGGGGTCCCAGACACTTTCTATGATGTATTAACCCTTATGCTGCTGGTGGCTAATTTGGCCAATAAGAAATGATGCAAAAAAAACTTTTTTTTTTAAATGACAGAAACCCTGGCAAATGAGTACTCATCTGACCCTTACAACATGATGCAAAAAACCTGATAAATGACTGCAACCCTGGCACATGGGTACTCATTTGAGAGTACTCAGTGAATGTTATCCAATGAATACCAATATGACAGGGTTCAGATGTTTTTCAAAAAGCTTTGCATTCTTGTGCTTTGGACGAAAGCAGCCTCAGCATTGGAAGGGTTAAGATACTGAGACAGTGCCAGGGCCAACACTGGCTGTAATACTACGAAGCATGAAAGGTATAATCCTTAAACCTGAGGGCCACAGCGAAAATCAAACCCTGTATTGACTGTGTTACCCTTGTGAAATAAAGGTTACTACCATTATTAGTTATTATCATTATCATTATTATTATTGTTATTATTATTATTATTATCATTATTACTATCATTATTATTATTATCATTATTATTATTATTATTATTATTATTATTATTATTATTATTATTATTATTATTATTATCATCATCATTATTATCATTATTATTACTATCATTATTATTATCATTATCATTATATTCAGTATTGCTACAAGTAACTGTATTTTTGACTACTTACTTGTCTACCTTCTCAGCGGTGCTATGTCGTAATCTCTGAACCTCGTCCTCTGATTCGGTGAGAGCCTTTTCACGCAGCAAGACTGACAAAAACAAGTTACACACAATAGTATTAAACATGAGACCACAGTGAAAAAAAAATTGGAATTTCAATTGTTCATCAATTTTCTCTCATACTGCGGCGACTTTGTGACTAGCCAGTTGTAACAGGTGGGGGAAACCGCAGTACACCTATGATGTGCACATCATACATTTAGTGCATACACACAATGGTATTGTTTACCTGAAGGGTCAATCACTGGTCAAGACTAGTGAATATTATGGCTTCAAAGCATGGCTAATTACATAACATAAAGAAGTATACTGCTTATCGACAGCATTCAAAATGGATAATGAAAAAAAAATACACCAAATCTGAAAAGAAAATGGAACATTTTGGCAACCCGAAGCAAATATCTCTGGATGATTTGCATGATAGATATAGTCAGAAAAATGGATCTTTTAGCAAGAAAGAATACTCTAAAGATTTCGCTGATGCATATATCCTCCTATCACATCAGGCATGTTACTTTTATTCCTGCAGGAAATCCATGTCAGCTGAACATTTTTTCCCCCGACTCAAGAACTACCTAAGCTGAGAGAACGTGTTCATATTGCCTCAGTCTACCCAGCTGCAAAATGGGTACCTAGCATTAATAAGGCAGTGCTTAGAGCTTGTGCGCTATATGCTGCCAGCTGCTCTGGAATATCCCTCGGGGGATTGAAATGGTTTCCGTGTGTACAGGCCAGCTAGGGAAGGAAGGTTGTGTGAACATTTCGGTGGATACAATAAACAAGACAATAAACCGAATACCTTTACCTTTTAGTGCTTAGCTTTGACCAAAGTAACTGGGAACACAACTATCTACAGGAGCATAGCTGCTTCTGTGGCTCAGTGGTCTGAGCAGTGCACACTGACTGTTTGCTGCCTTTCAACACTGTCAAAGTTCTGAAGTTCCAATCCATCTGAACGCACATGGAAAAATTGACGATGACTTGGGTAAGTTGATGGTTTTCCCAAAGTGCTCCAGTGCCCTTCTCCGTAAATTAGTGATGATTTAGCATTGCTATTGCAAAAAGTGACAATAAAAAAGATTCCCTATCAAAGTTCAAACATCAACAATGCTGTTATTTTCTTTTTGAGCCAAGGCTCTAAATCCTTATTCTCTTTGTGGTCTTTAAGGCTCCTCTTCTGGAAAATCAAGTGAGCAAATGCAATTTCCCGGGCACTGGCTTACAAGATCCTGATGGAAATAAACTACCAACAGTTTCTTAGTCATTAACTGAACTTCTAGTAACTACATATGTGCCAAGTCTCTCGGTCTTTAGATGAACTTCTAGTAAATACATATGTGCCAAGTTTCTCGGTCATTAGATGAACTTCTATTAACCATAACTACATATGTGACAAATCTCTCATTCATAAGCTGTATTTCTAGTAGCTATAACTACATATGTGCTAAGTCCCTCGGTCATTAGATGAACTTCTATTAACTATAACTACACATGTGCCAAGTCTCTTGGTCATTAGCTGAACTTCTAGTAACTGCAACTACATATGTGCCACGTTTCTCCGTCATTTGCTGCATTTTGAGTAACTATAACTACTATTATGTGCCAAGACTCGCTCATCAACTGAACTCCTATTAACGATAACTACATAAGTGTCAAATCTCGGTCTGTATTTCTAGTAACTATAACTACACATGTGCCAAGTTTCAATCTGTATTTCTAGTATCTATAACTACATATGTGAGAAGCTATGACTATGTAAGAGGCAAGCGAGAGACTAGTAGTAGAGAGTGTCAGTAAGTGGAAGAGTAGGTTAGTTGAGTGAGGCGCTCAATCCGAGGGTATGACAAGAGGCACTGAGATTCCGAGTCCGTCAGTACCTGATGTAATACTCAGGGATGGAGGACGCTCTCTGTGTTAGAAGCCAGTTAGGTGATGCTCTTTCACGCCGAGAAAAAACTGCTGCCCAAAACTGCCCCCCCCCCCCCCCCCCCCACCCTTGTACACACATGTACACTCCCTGTGTTAGAAGCCAGTTAGATGATGCTCTTTCGCTCCGAGAAAGACTGCAGTCAAATACTGCCCCCCCCCTTCCTTGTACACACATGTGTGCTCCCTGTGTTAGAAGCCAGTTAGATGATGCTCTTTCGCTCCGAGAAAGACTGCAGTCAAATACTGCCCCCCCCCTTCCTTGTACACACATGTGTGCTCCCTGTGTTAGAAGCCAGTTAGATGATGCTTTTTCGCTCCGAGAAAGACTGCAGCCAAATACTGCCCCCCCCCCAACCCCCATCCTCTTGTACACACATGTACGCTCCCTGTAATAGAAGTCAGTTAGATGATGCCCCGCCGCCTCACATATAATGTTTGCAGTGTGTGGATACAGAATAACCATCGTATACCATTGAATCATACAGCCCTTCCCTCTAATTCCGTCTAACACATGTTTACTTTGTCAGAGAGAATATACCTGAAACTACACCAGAGTGTACCAGTGAATTAAGCAAAGCATACCAAAGAATACATATATATATATATATATATATATATATTTATATATATATATATATATGTATATATATATATATATATATATATATATATATACAATATATATATATATATATATATATATATATATATATATATATATATATATATATATATATATATATATATATATATATATATATATATACATATATATATATATATATATTAGAGCTGCACTCACGGAGGGAGATCAACTCATGAGCTCACCACCCGTTTGACTCGTGAGCTCATGAGCTCACGAACGTTCTGATTTTCCAAAAAGATATTTATTTTCCAGCCCAGCTATTAAGAAATAAATATTTATTGGCGGACAAGTATTAACATTGCCATGTTTATTTAATTTCAAAACGTGCTGACGAGGTACAAAGGTCAGAATAACACTCAACACCGCTTGAATGTATACACTGGAGATTGTAAAGAAGACATGACAGCGATAAGCAGTTATGTATGTTAATAATGTGTGTTATGTGCCCTGTGTTACGTTTGTGTTCCCAACATGAGTGCAGCTCTAATATATATATATATATATATATATATATATATATATATATATATATATATATATATATATATATATATATATATATATATATATATATATATATATATATATTTTATATATATATATATATATATATATATATATATATATATAAGGATTGATTCCCTCTGAACTCCTTAATCTCATAACTTGAAAGCAAAGCAATGATGAACTGAAATATTAGCACATTTTATATCTACACCAATTATTTCACCCTGGCAACTTTGGTGATATTTCACCGATGAAAGCATCTTTTTATAAAATATACTAAGAGGAAATACATACAAACTTATAACTACAACTCCCCTAGATAAACATTAATGTGTTATATGTATGACAGATGCAGAGGACTCCATGGGAAATTAAAGCATGAATGAGTAAAGCATCATTAATTAATTCTGAAAGCGCTAAGATGTATTAATAAGTTCAATTCAGCTAGGAGAGCATTTGCAGGTATACAGAGGACAAAAGTAGTCATCTGACATGGAAAAGCCCTTCTATTATGGCTAATGCAGCAATTAGGGTTCATGAGAAATTGACATTCCTTGAACAAGCATTGAGGCATACCTTTACTTTCACATCTGCTATATATATATATATATATATATATATATATATATATATATATATATATATATATATATATATATATATATATATATATATATATATATATATACATATATATATATATATATATACATATACATATGTACAAGAGCATTTCAGATGATCAAACTTATCATTTCACATAAAAAAGCCCTTCCCTTATGGCTACTGCAGCAATCAGGTTTCTTGCAGAATCGGTTCTCATCTTGTCCAATAGGTGTCAGCAGCAGCAGCGAAAATGGAGCTAGTAGGCGTGGTTGTGCGTATGATGATGATGAAGGTGATGATAGATGGTGTTAGTAGAAGCCGATTAGTAAGGACAGTTCTTTAATCTCAGCAAGTAACTTGAGAACCCGAGCAAGCCACACAACTCAAAATTACCAGCTGAGATTAGAGAAACGTCTTCTTCAACAAAACATAACACAGATTGTATGCACTCCATGCTTGCTATCAGGCTAGTAGGCAATCCTTACAGTAAAAACAAGTCGGACTGAATAATATAAGCTAGATATGAAATAAACAGTCAGTGTGCGGGTCCTAGTACATAACAAACAATAAAAATCAAGAGAACTTCATTCATGGTAATAGAAAATGAAAACTGTGCACTAGTCTCATGCCAAAAATCATAAGGAAATGACAAGAAAGGTTAAAACTGAGTATATAGAAAGGTTACCCATATTAAAACTCAGTAGAGATATAAATAAATTATAAGCCGAGTGTAAAATAAAGTCTACCCATTTGGTGCTAAGTATATCTAAAAATCTAAAGAAGGGAGAGAACTTAAAGTTAATGAAGAAAGAAATGAAGAGGATGAACCTTAAGACTAGAAAGAGAAGAGGAGATGGAAGAGAGGTGGCAGAGGAAGATAATAAGATAAGGAGGAGGGGAGGCAGGAAGAAAGAAGAGGAGTATGATGAAGAGGAAAAAGAGCAAAAGGAAGGGGAGATGTGACCGAAACAGGGTTGAAAAAGAGTTAGGGGGAAAAGGAAGAAAAGGAGAAGGAAGAGAAGAATGAGAATCATCATGAAGATGATGAGAAGGAAGGGGAGAGAGAAGAGGAAATGGCACAAAAAGAGGTTGCGAAAGAAATGAAGGAAAGAGTATGAGGAGTAAGAAGGGGTGGAAGGAGAAAAGGAAGACAAGATGGAAGACATGACAGAGGAAGAGAAAGAGGATGAGAAGAAGGAAGAGGGGAGAACGAAGAAGAGGCTGAGAAAAGGTGAAAATGAGTATGATAATAAAGAGGAGGGGGAAACGTAGAAGGAAGATGAGATGGACAAAAAGGAAATTGATTGAGAAGGAAGAAGTGGAGGAGGAGGGAAAAGGATAGGAAGGAGGAAGAAGTGGATGAGGAGGAAAAAGATGAAGAAGTGGATGAGTAGGAAAAGGATGAGAAGTAAGAAGAAGAGGTGAATGAGGAAGAAAAGGATGAGAAAGATGAAGTGGATGAGGAGGAGGCAGAGGATGAGAAGGATGAAGAGGTGGACGAGTAGGAAAAGGAGGAGAAGGAAGAAGCAAGAAGAGGTGAATGAGGAAGAAAATGATGAGAAAGATGAAGTGGAGGAGGAGGAGGAGGCAGAGGATGAGAAGGATGAAGAGGTGAACGAGAAGGAGGAGGTAAAGGGCGAGAAGGAAAGAATAGAAGCAGGTTGGCCTAAGAAGCCCAGCCCCCAGAAAGCCACATCATGCAGTGAGAAAGCATGTTGTTCTGTGTGTGTGTAAGTCTGCTAAAAAGTCCTGGGTCTCTGTTCCCCAATACCAGCAGGAACCCTGGGTCCAACGCAGCTCAGAATTACCAGCTGATATTAGGCAAACAGGCAGAGGATGATGTGCTCAACTGGCTCCAGGGGGCAGCACTGCAGGAGGCAGCGCCACTCCACCTGGTGGCCAGGTTCAGAAGTGCAAGCGGACTAGCAGGTGTGGGTGTATATAGTGTGGGTGCGGACGGGTGTTTCACGGGTGTTGTGTACTTCTAAAACTATACAACTAGGACTACTATTCCTATCTTAAAGTCTAGCTTAATCACTAAATAATATGCTTTTTTTCTTTGCCAAGATATCTCATGGTTCATCTGCTTTCCATCCTAAGAAGATTCCTCTTGATGTCCTTACAAGGAGTGTGTTCCCCTGCTCCATTGTTTTCATGTAGTCAATGGATTCTTCCATCTTGTGGTCATTAGGCGGTCATTTTAGTACATCTAGCCAGGATTAATTGAAGTTTGAACATTTCAGGGCATCTAGCCAGGATTAATTGAAGTTTGAACATTTTAGTACATCTAGCCAGGATTAATTGAAGTTTGAACATTTTAGGACATCTAGCTAGGATTCATTGAAGTTTGAACATTTTAGGACATCTAGCCAGGATTCATTGAAGATATGAACATTTTAAGATATCTAGCCAGGAATTATTGAAGACATGAACATTTTAAGATATCTAGCCAGGATTTTTGAAGATATGAGATTTTTGGGTTTGTCTTATTTTCAACTGAATGATGAAATCTTCATTTATAGTAACTATTTCACCTTGACTTACTTGCAACTGTGTTATGTTACTGTGCAGAAAGCAAGCGGATTAGAGTGCTATTTGTTTAGTCAGAGACATTGTCAAGCTTGAAATAGGCATTCTTGAAAAAGCATTTTTGATCGCAAGCTAATTTGATCATCATCATTATGCATTGTCACTTTGGGACAGAAGTAGATTCAAAAGCAACATTTTGATTTTCAAAATGGACGACAAGTTAGCAAATATAATTGATTCTCATGTTGTTCAAGACAATGTCAAGCTGTATATTACACCTAGGTTTGAAGCATTCTTGTTAGCAAGTAGATTGGATTCCTATTAATCTAGTTAGAGACACAATTAGAAAGGAGAGTTCCTTTGCAGTGGCAAGATTGTTAGTACGAAGCTTAAGATTAGTTGACACAGTGCCCACTAGAGGTCTCTGCAGCTGAGCGAGCGAGAGGAAGAGGAATTAGTGGCGCGATGGCGGCGCTATTAGCGGCTGTTAGTGTGGAGGGCGGCGTTATCCAACCTCTGCTGATAAGTTCGAGACTTTGCGATAACTCTGAATTACCAGCTGAGATTAGATAAAGAAGCCCCAGAAGCCCGGCCACGAGACCCGTAATACGGCCCGCCCGTGGCGCTGGTGCGGCGGAGGCAGCATTGCGAGATGGCGAGCGATCCCTTCGATTAGTACGAAGGCTGATCGCCAGCAAAGCTTGGAGAGAGATTTCAATGGTGACGCATACAGTACAAGGCCTTATCATAACAAAAACACTCACACCGGTCTGAAATAAAAGAGAGCCCTGGATCCCAGATTTCAAGACTGACGCCATGTGTTCAAAAAGCATGTTTCATCTGTTTCCAAAATCTTGCCTTGTTCTAAACTGAGTTGCTTGATTCATTTGTTCCCAAAATGTTCCCTTGTTCTAAGCTTAAATATATGTATCATCAAGAGTTACTAATTTACAGACTTGACTCCAAGTGAACACAAACTCATTTCCTTTGTTCACAAAATCTTCCCTTTTACCTAAGTTCAGTCATGTAAACAGCTAGGAACCCCTCATTCCATGACTGACACTGATAAACACTTTCTTGTGACACAATCATAATACTACCTTTAACCTTAGATGAAGAGAAAATGGATTGGTTGGCACAGAACAATTACCATAGGGCCCATTGCAAAGACCTCAACGAACCTAAACTCCCCAAAACTAGTCTCAGTGTGATGTCACTAAACGATGGAGTTGAAACAACACAGATGTTGTTCGTGAAGACCGAGCAGGCCATAACTATATATAGTGCATATCTTTACAGAAGTTGCTCACGCATCTGCGTAGAGCGCACCTCTTGAGTGGTTCTCGTCAACACCTATGCTAGGAGCCATGCTGAGGCTGTTGAGCTAGATCTGCGGGTTGCGTATCCTGTGATCAACATTCTTGCTCTAACAAACCAGGGGTTTTCCTTTTAGCGGTCTTTAAAAGGGTGCGAAAGACCATTCCCTTATATCTCACTTTGTAATAATGCCATATCTCACCCGTTCACACAGACTGGTATGATACAGGGATTATCTTTGAGTCTTCCTAACCGCTGTCTTTGAGGAGGTCCTTATGACCATCCTCCATACTTCACACTATATTCAAATACAGCAAATCTCGCCTGTTGATAAAGAACATTGTTATACCTCACCCTATATTAAGAGTCATTTCATAATTTACCCTATCTATCAGAAAAGGTGGAATAATAGCACAAGCAGGTGAATAATTTTGCCAGTCAATAATCTCCCCTATTCCATGTTTCTATGGTGGCTGGGCGCTTTTGATTCATAAAACAGGATAAAATTTGTGGTGGGTCAGGTGACAACTACCTATCAATAAAAAACTAAAATAACTTTGATATTAGCTTGCCGAAAAATTTATCAGGTGGTTATAGAAGTTCTTCAATGAATAAGGCGATTTCAATGATAGATTTCAGTATACTGTAGGGTGCACCGGTGCACCTATTCATTAGACCGGTTTATCAAATGAATGCAGTTTTTTCTGCTAGAATAAACAGATACATGCAGCTGGCAAAGATGTTTATTGCTGTTTTATTTACTTGTTGGGTCTAACTCAAGGAAAAAAGGTAAAGATCCATAACAGGACTAGTTGATTCTATATGAAGCCCAGGATATTTTCAATGAAATTTTGAGTAGTAGTGAGTGATAATAGAGTGAATTTTCATTCAAAAGACTGTCAAGCAGAGCAGCTTGGAGCACAGCATATTTTCAAAATGTCTCGGTTAGGCAGTGCTACCAAAGAAGATATTCAAGATTTACATGACCAAAATGACAGTTTAAACACCAAAAAATCAGTTAATCATTCTGTTAAGGTTGTGTTGGGAAGGAGTACTGCAGGGAGAAAGGCAGCAATGTTGAGTTTGAGAAGTTGGATCCAAAGGAGATCGATTAGTATTAGAGTTATTCTATGTTGATCTCAGGAAGAAAGATGGCACACTTTACAAGTCTAGTGCATTTAGCCTTCATATCAAAGTGATTATGGTATAATTGAAGTAATCCGTAGATGAGAAACTATGATATTCATACATTTTGTTATCATTAAAATATTGAAATCAGCTCTGGTCTTGTCTTATGATTTTGCCCCTTGTTGTAAAATGTTCGGTATAACAAAACAGTTATTGTCTGGCTTGTTGGTGGATAGTGCAGATTATCACCCCTCGAAGGAATTATTTCCCTCGGGCGTTGCCCTCGGGAAATAATTCCTTCTCGGGGTGATAATCTGCACTATCCACCAACAAGCCAGGCAATAACTGTTTATTAATGATCTTTGGGTCATCCTGTCAGCGTTCATTAAGGACTGAAGGACCAGTCTCTATAAATACATCACACAATCTCACCTTACCTGTTGATAAAGGCCAGCATTTCACGTTGACCATCTTTAAGTCATCCAGTCGGCAGTCATCAATAAATTATCAGCGTCTTATTTTCCACTATTCAAATACATATCTCTCCTTTTTATAAAAGATGAGTATTTTACAGAATATAATAATATTTTGTTTTATATTAAATATTATTTTTTGATGTCTATACAAAATATTACCTTTCAGACTGTGATCCTGCCAGTGACTTCTTCGAAGTATTGTACCTTGTTTTCTTAGAGGCATTTCACCAGGTAGTTTTTTCACAGGTTCTTATCTTCCTTCTGAAAGTTCCTTCCCATCCTGCCTGATTCTCTGCTCCTCACTGACTCTGCAGCCGCGCTCGTTTATATAGCCCACCTAACCTGAGGACTAACTGTCACTCTTCAGTTGTCACACATCATAACATCCCATCTTAATGAAGCCTCAATTTCCCCCCCCCCCCCCCCCCCACCCCCACAATCGCCCTCAGACAGCCATATCCTGTTCCAGATCACAGCCAAAACCTTAGACTTGCTACAAGTTTGTGTTAAATAGCTGTTTCCTGAGTCTTAACCCTTATGCTACTGGTGGCTAATTTTGCCATTACAACATGATGCAAAAAACCTGATAAATGACTGCAACCCTGGTACATGGGTACTCATCTGAGAGTACTCAGCGAGAGTTATCTAATGAATACCAACATGACAGGGTTTAGATGGTTTTCAAAAATCTTTGCATCCTTGTGTTTTGGACAAAAGTAGCCTCAACGTTGGAATGGTCAATGTTCTACTCTGAGTTGTTTTCAGTCCAGGTTTTAGGTCTGTATTGTTTGCCAAGGTGGACCCACTACTACAACTGTTTGAGTTTTTTAAGTGCAACCACAGAGAACTGTGCTGCCATCTATAGTACAATAGAGACATCAAAGCTGCTTCCAACCAAGGACTTCCCAAACACAGTAAGTCTATATGTTTAGTATAGTAGTGGCATTATATGTATCTAACTCAGCCTGAGAACCAGGCTAAGCCAAGCTCAGCATATAATAGACAGAGAGTTCCGGAGCTACTTCCTTGATGCCTATCTTGGCCTGTCGAATTATCACCTCCTACGATACCTCACAGTACTGCACACGCACGGAATACACACGCATTAAATACACACGCACGGCAGGCACTGCTGACGCATACTTCAAGGCTTTGTTATCACAACAGTAGAATAACAGTGGAGGGCAACCAGGAAACAATCCACTACAACACTTCACTCATAGCACAGCAAAGCTTTACCCATTATTTATCATTTTACGTATTTGACTTTCCTCTATTTTTTTTAATTCTTTCTTCTCACATTTATATGTAAATGCTTTTTCTTCCTCTATTTAATCCATTCATTTTTTCCTTTGATTTTTCCTTTGATTTTTTCTATTTTTTTCTTCTCACATTTATATGTAAATGCTGTTTCTTTCACTATTCACTAATCCATTCATTTCCTTCAATTTTTCCAATCATGTTTTTTTTCTTCTCCCATTTACATATGCCTTTGTTTCCGCTATTTAATCCATTCATTTTTCCTCCGATATTTCCTCTAATTTTTCTTCTCACATCTACATGTAAATGTGTTTACTTTCTCTTTTTAATCCGTTCATTTTCCCCAGCTTTTCTCACCTTCTTCCTTGAGTGCCTGCATGGCCTCCTCCTTGCGATCGAGCTGTTCGCTGAGCCGATTGGCTGCGTCCAGGGCGTCGATGGCCTCGCGTAGCTGGGCGTCCAGCTCGACCACCTGGTTCTTGGCGCCCGCCGCCTCCTCCCGCGACTGCTGGAGCAGCTGCTGGTAGCGCTCCAACTCCGCCGCCTGCTGCGTCTCTTTCTCTGAAACAAACAAACAAACAAATATAAATAAACAATAATAATATTGTAGGATATCTACAGCCCTGAACATGTCGCTCAAAGCCTCCTTAGACATACTTGAAAATTGATGCATTTCTTTCCCTAGAACACACAAACAAAACAAAGCATGAAAATGTTAAGGTCTGTACCAAAAATAGACAGGAATTTTACCAATTTATGGAATTTGGTAAAAAACTTTTTTTTTTATATGTGAAGATCTCTACCAGGTCTTTTTCTTGTCTTCAAATCACAATGCTCAAACAATTGTTTTGGAAAAGATATTATTCAAAGAAAATGGGGTCACATTGATATGAATAAGGACATGAGGTGATGTATTAGTTATCTAGTTATACATAAGAATTTCTTTGAAAAATGGTCTATTCTAATCACTCTTCAGAGTAATTAATTGTATGACTGTCACATAGAAATTAAATCAATGAGTGAAGACATCAACATGACGTCAGTAATAAAGCGATTTCCTCTATTAACTATTGCAATGATTGACATCAAGTTCCTATTGTTAATTGGTGACGTCCTATTGTAATATGACTGACATCAGCATCATTACAAGCTATTTTTGTTAACGCTTTAACTACCGAATCCATTTGCCGGCTACTTATTTTGGAATTTCTGTTATTGTCACTTTCTCTGCCGTATTAACCCTTCCAATGCTGAGGCTACTTTCGTCCTAAGCACAAGGATGCAAACATTTTTGAAGAACATCTAAACCCTGTCATGTTGGTACTCATTGGATAGCTTTCACTGAGTACTTTCATATGAGTACCCATATGCCAGGATTTCAGTAATTTTTCCAGGTTTTTTGCCTAATTTTGTATTGGCCAAATTAGCCACCAGCAGCATAAGGGTTAAGCCTAAAATTGTGACAATATCAATGTTTTTGATGGTGACAGAAACCAGTGTACCGTGTGAAAACCACCACTTAAACCCAAGTCACTGGCAACGTTTTAACTTATGCAGAGATAGGTCTTAACCTGGGTAGTAGTGAAAGACAGGAAGCAGCCAATGGCTATCAGGGGCTTAGCCGTAATGCGTCCAGCGTGTCATTTGGACACGCAGAACACTGTTTTTTGACAGTTTGGACACCCAAAAGTTTATGTCAGAATTTGCTGAAGATGACTTTTCTTAGAAGATAGAAGATGTAGAAGCTGTAGTGTCACTTTTATAAGACACACAAAGCAGTATCTGGCCTAAAAAAGCAAAATCTGTAAAGGTATAGGGTCTATCTTATTAGTAGTATGTATTTTGTACCACACTTTGGACACGCAAAAGTCTATGAAACCTCTATTTGGAGTATTTTGGACACCCTGTTTCCAAATATCGGCTAAGACCCTGATGGCTATTGTGGATCAATCCTAGTAATAAGGCCCGAGAATGATTGGGGAATAAAGCTATTATTATTTATATTGAAAGGGAAAGTTGATGTTTGTATTCTATCTACCATTTCCAGGGCTCGACGCTAAGGGTGAACCTATGGCCCCAGGCCAGTAAAAATTTCAAAAAACAGCTTCGGGCCAGTAAAAAAAGACCTCAACTGGTCCTACAGGGCCAGTAAACATTTGGAGACATTCTTGTTAAAAAGTTTCCCCCTGAGAATGTCCCCAATTGTTTTTGAAATAAATGAAGATAAAATTTATAAAGATAAGTGTTGTGGTGAATCTTATGCAATGTTCTTTCTTCTTATGTTAAAGAAAAAATGTAGGACCAGTAGACATTTTGCAGGACCAGATGCTAGGTGTTACTGGTCCTACAGGGCCAGTATCATTTTGAGTTAACGTTGAGGCCTGATTTCTCATCAGTTTTTTTTTCAAATGGCGATTTGATTTAGTTTAGGAGAAAAGTGAGTTTTTTGAGGGACTGTGTGATTGACAGGCTGATAACAGACTTCCTATGTATCTCACTTTCCACTTGTGGTGGTTAATAAGAGGATATTGATTGACAGAGGTGTCTAGACTGTGATGTTAGCATCCTTCCTTTCTATGGAAAGTGCATCATCCCAAACCTAATGAAAATATTAAATGTGACGTCATTCGAAAACAAAAAAAATTCCGAGAATATTGATCATGTATGTTACTGAAATGAAGAACTAAAAGGAAAGGGACAGTTAAACGAAAGACATACACAAGAAATAGGATGATAGCAAAAAGGCTGGAGTTAGGCTGGGGGTTAGATACTTGTTAGAGATTTAAAGGGCAAATTGATTAGAAATTCTTGTACTTGACTTTGCTTTCTCATATTATAAATGATTGCGATCTGTGGTTGTTATTCCAGTGCTAAGGCTACTTACCTCCAAAGCACAATGACACGACGATTTTTGAAAACCATCTAAACCCTCTCATGTTGATATTCATTGAATAGCTCTCTCAGGTGTGTACCCATCTGTCATGGTTTTGATCATTTTTCTAGATTTTTTTGCATCATTTGGTATTGGCCAAATTAGCCACACCCAGCATAAGGATTAAGAGAAAGGTATAAGGGAAATATTTTTGTATTGGCCAAATTAGCCACCAGCAGCACAAGGGTTAAGAGAAAGGTATATGGAATTTTTTATTTCAGTTTTTTCGCATATTGTTTTATTGGCCAAATTAGGCATCAGCAGCATATAGGCTTACCTATTGTAAACTGTTCCAGGACCATCTGTAGGTTATTGAGCTGCGTGGCATACTGCTGGGCCTGCTCCTGAGTGGCTGCGAGCTGCAGCAAGGCCCCGTCCCGCTGGCTAGCCACCGCATGCAACTGTTGTCCCAGAGACTCCACCTGGTGGCTGGCCTGCAAACTACAAAGAGAAGAAACCATAAAGAATTCATGTGGAATTTCCCATATATGTGTTACACTATCAAGGATTTGAAGTATGAATTACAAAGACACAGACATATATATATATATATATATATATATATATATATATATATATATATATATATATATATATATATATATATATATATATATATATATATATATATATATATATATACATCACAATTCACAAATATTAAATTTTGACAGAAGAACTTCGCTCTTGCCCAAGGTAGAGTGGTATATGAACTAACTTACACACCGGTTGCATAGGTGGAATGGGTCTATGACCTGCAAGTGGTAGCAAAGTGCAGTGCACTGAAACTGAGATTAAGAGTCCTATGTCAACAATCTTGACAAGCAGTTACCACAGTAACAGATGCATTCTCTTCATGAGATGACAAGATTGATGCCTTTTTCTCTTCATCACCCATTCATGACTGAGATCTTGAGAAGGGCCATCTAGACCTATTATACTTGTGAAAACTAACTTGGGAACTTAGCCTAAATTCATGAAGATAAGAAGGAGGGTTATAAGTTATGAGAAATATTTTGAACAAACTTATAAGCGAACTGATTAACCTGATTAACAGACAAACAAACTTTCAGTCAAATATTTCTCAAAATACTTTTTGTGTTTTTCTAATTAACTGATTAACAGACAAAGGAACTTTCAGTCTAATATCTATCAACATATATTTTCAGTTATCAAGATACTTCTACATGAGGCAGGCCATGTGTGTGACCCAGGTGTGATTGGGTGAGCAGAGGAAAGGTGTAGTGTGTTTGGAAGGGAAAAGACAAATGTATTTTGCATGCTGTTATTTAAGGTTGTTTGGTGCTGTACCTGGATCTTGAGACAAACAGCTGTGATGTCTAACAGGCTGGTAACTGGCCATCAACTTCTTAACTCTTCCAATGCCGAGGCTACTTTCGTCCAAAGCATGAGGATGCAAAAAAGTATCCACATCCAAACAATACCTTTTCTAGAATTCTACAGAGAGACTGTTTGGCTTAACCCTTCCAATGCAGGGGCTACTTTCATCCTAAGCACAAGGACGCAACGATTTTTGAAAACCATTTACACCTTGTCATGTTGGTATTCATTGGATAGCTCTCGTTGAGCACTCTCAGATGAGTACCCATGTTCCAGGGTTTTAGTCATTTTTTAGGTCTTTTGCATTATTTTGCATTGGCCAAATTAGCCACCAGCAGCATAAGGGTTAAAAGGGTGAACAATCACAAATTTCACCTACCTGGCGTTTTGTATGGCGGACGAGGAGGTGGCTGCTCGCTCCTCCGCTACTGCTAGTCGGTTCCGCAGCTCCTTTTCTCTCTCCTCGGACTCGAGAGCTTCCCGCGTGTATCCTTCCTCTATCTGCAGGAGATGCTCCCGTAGGCGACTCAGTTCCCGTAGATGTTTAGCCTCCTTCTCCTTCAGACTGTGCATCTGTGGGGAATAATGCAAACTCAAGGTAGAGGTGGTACTGGTATCAATTGATTATCAAGGTATGCTTTCTGTATACGGGAAAGCACTCCCTCTCTCATATATTCTATGGTTATATTTCTTGTGCCTTTAATTTCTGATTTTGCGAATCTGAGTGCCTTTACTTTTTTCATATCCCGATCTGAAATCTTAATTTGCCGTCCTCTTTTGAATATTCCTTTAGACAAATGAGCTGATAGTACTAAAACAAAGTCACATCAGGGCCATACATTCTCTATCTGCCTGTGATATTATTCTGGCAGGACCCGGTCTCTCTCTTATCATCGTTTCTATCATAAGTAAAGATGTTTTATTACCTGTAACTGTAGATCTGCGTTCTCTGTCTGCCTGTGCTGTAACTCCAGTAGGACCTGATCTCTCTCTTGCTGGAACTTTTGCGCCTGTCCCTGCATTGCCTCGCTCTCTCTCATCAGCTGTTCCATCTCGGCCTTGTTGCCGCCAGCGGCGCCGCCTTCCTGCACCATCGCCGTCAGCGTAGCCGTCTTCTCCCGCAGCGCGTTCACCTCAAACTCCTTGTCGCGGAGACTCATCGTCAACCGCTCCCCGCTCTCCTTCAGCGAGGCCATCTCCGCAAGCTGACTGGTGCACTGCTCCGATAGCTTCGCCTTGTCCTTCTGGAAGTCCTCCAGTTCGCTACGCAGCCCCTGTAGCTGGAATGTGATATTTTCAAGCTGTTTTCGTAAGGTGTTCAATTCCACCTCCTTGTTCATCAGGATTTTTTCTGTGCGATGCAGGTTGGAGGTCGCCTCTGTGATGGAGCGGTCCTTTTCAGACAGAGCATCCTGCTGGAGTCTGATCTTTTCACTCAGCTGGCTCACTTGGTTATTTCTCTCCTCGTACACTGAAGAGTCCACGGTGCTGGAGCTGGAGCTCTCCTTTTCCAGGAGGTCCTGATAGACGACCTCTAGGTCCGCATATTTCTGTTTGAAACTGATCAGGTCGTTCTGGACATTGAGTAGAGTCTTTTGTTTCTCCTCGAATTGCGACTGGAGCTTGTAGTACTCCTGCTCCAGCTTGTCTTTGCTTTCGGAGCTTCCCGCTAGCGCGCCGTTGAGCCTCTGGATCTCGGCGTGGTAGGTGATGCTCTCCTGGTGCTTCTGGTTCAGGAGGACGATGATCTGCTCACGGTCCTGCTGGAACACCGCCACCTGTTTGCTCAGGTTTTCGCGCTCCTGCATCAGCCCGTTGATCTCGTTCCCACTCTGCGATGACTCCTGAAGAACCGTCAAGAGAGTTCCGTTCTTCTGCTGCAGGGCCTCGATCTCCAGATCTTTGTCCCTGATAATTCTCGATAAGTTCTGAAGGGCCTGTTTTTGCATGTCGGAATTCTTGTCCTCCCGTTTCTTGGTCAGTTCGTGATTGTCCTGCTGCAATTTGGAGATGGCGCTCTTCTCGGCCGAAACCACGTTCATGAGGCGATGTACTTCCCCTTTCAAGTTGCTGCATTCTCTCGACTTCTCGTTCAGAACAGACATAATCTGCTCCTTCTCCATCTGCAGGCTGCGGACGTGTGCCTGGAGCTCCTGCAGCTCCATCAGCGTCCGATCTCCATATATGGTCATGGAGCGCTCCTCGAGCATTTTCAGCAGAGACGCGTTATTGTCCTTAAGTTCGCTTATCACAGAATCTTTTTGGCTCAGGACCTTTTGGAGAGTCTCCATCCTGATGGCATTACTCTCATCTTTCTCCTTCTCTTCCTCACCATCCTCATCATCATCATCGTCGTCAGAAGGAACGACGCCATTTTGTTGAGCGTGCCTCAGCGACTGGTTCTCTGTCTCAAGTTTGCTGATCTTACCCTGTTGCTCCTCGACTTGCCTTTTCAGACCTCCGAGGTTCTCGCTCTCTTGGGCACCAGAATTTTCTCTAGTCCTTAGCTCGGCATTTTCAGCCTGTAAATATTCTAACTGGGCCCCCAGCTCACTCAATTGCTGGATAGCATCTCTTTCGGTTGCCTGGAGTGCTTGTTCCGATTGTTCTAATTTGGCACGCTCCTCATTCAATGCAGACCTTCCAGCCTTTATTTCCTCGGTCAGCCCCAAAAGATGCGCATCTTTTTCCTCTAACTTTCTTTCCAGCGCAGCCAGAGAAGCCTTTTGTGTATTCACAACATCGTTCGACTCTCTGAGCTTTTTATTGATTTCTGCAATTTCATCGTTCAGATTAGATGCTTTAGATTCATTGTCCTTGATGGTTTCCTGCAGACTTTTAATTTCATTTGACTGCGCTTCAATTTCTGTGTTCAAAGATGTGATTTCAGACTCTAGGTCTGTGATGACATCTAATGTCTTTGACTCGATCTTCTGGGAGTCTAGCTGCGAACGTAGGGACTCCAGCTCATTAAGGTACCTGCCGTTTTCGACTTGATATTTACGAGCTTTTTGATCGGCTTCCATGAGCATCGCTAACTGTGCCTCCTGACTCCGCACCTGGCTCGATACTTCCCGATTCTCCTCTAGGAGAGCAGCGTTTTCTCTTTTCAGCGTGTAGATATCCGACTCCTTCTCGTTGATAAGGTCGGTCAGCTGCTTCTGGTTGTCGATGCTGCTCTGGACCACGTCCTGGTTGTCCTCCATCTCCTGCTGCACCTGCTCCAGCATGCTCTTCAACTGGTTCAGCTCTCGATCCTTCTCATAGATCTGCTTCCGCAGGCGGTCGTGATCCACCTGGAGGGTGCCCGAGTCCATATCCTTGGCATCGCCCATATCCTTGATATAGTTCTCATAGTGTTTCTTCTGCTCTTGGAGTTTGGCCTCCAAGAACTCCACCTCTTTCTCCAACGAGTGTCGCTCACTCTTCAGGCTATCGATCTGGGTGGTGGCCGAGCTGGCAAGTTCGTCGGTGTCGAGGCGGCCGCTTTGAACGGAAGCTGACCGCTCGACCTCTTGAAGTTTAATGAGAAGGTCCTCCTTGTCGGCGCTGACACAGGTCAGCCGGTTCTCGAGAGCCTCCATCTGGCGCTCCATCTCGGCGATCTTCGACTGATGGTCCTCGCTCGCTTGCTGGCTCTGGTCCAGCTCAACCTTTAGGAACGAGAGCTGCTCCTCCAGTTCCGCTGAAGGCCCTCCGACCAGAGACAGCGAAGTCTCCTCCTTCAGACCTTGCAGCTCTTCCTCCGTGTCGTTGAGTCGCTGCTCCAGCTCACCTTTCTCAGCACTCAGAGCCTTGCGAGACGCCTGCAGCTCGCTCAACTCACGCTTCATCGCCGACACATGCTTCTCTAGCTCCTGCTTGTCCATGTGGAGGTCGTTCAGTGCAAGTGCCCCGCTCTTCACTTTGGACTGAAGATCCTCGAGTTCCACCAGGTAGGTCTGCTTCTCGGAGGTGAGTTTCTTTACCGTGTCACTAGAAGTCATCAGCTCTTCTCTGGTTGTGTCAAGTTCCTCAAGGAGGTGGTTGCGTTCCTCGATTGCGGTATCGGTTTCGGCTCCCTGTTGGCTCTCCAGCTCACGATGCTGCTCTGCCATGGCCGCTGTCTTGCCCCGCTCCTGCTCGAAGCTTAGGTTCAGGGCGTCCTTCTCGCTCTTGAGCAGGTTTTTCTCCTCCACGGCCTCGGTCACCTGCGACTCCAGCAGCGCCACTCGCCCCTTCAGCTCCTCATTGTTCCTCAGTAGAGAGTCACGCACCTACAAAACACACAGAGAATATAAACTCACGTTGCTTCACAGTGGTAGCGCAAAGTCACGCAACTTCAAAACACAGGGGGAATATAGAGTCATGCACCTAGAGAGAATACTGTATAACTGGTATTTTTCAGTCATTTAATTTCCTCTTTTTTCGCGCTCCCCATGATAGCGCCAAAATTACATCCTTTAAACAAATATCCTGCTTTGCATCTGGTTTAGTTTGAGTGCTTGAATGCGCAAATTGCTAAATAAACTTATGAAAATCAAAATTGTAAAAATGAAAATAAAAATATGGACATCCACAAAAAATTCAAAATTAATTTAAAAGATTAGAAATAAATATAAAGATATATCTTACCTGTATAACTTTAGCCATGGCAATCTGTTGCTGAGCATCCAGCTCCTCCAAACTTCCAACAAGTTGATCCCGTTCGCAGCTCACATCCAGAAGCTCCGCCTCTTTTGCCTTCAAAAGCTCTTGATGCCTGTCACTCAGCTGCAAAAGCTCCGCCTCCTTTTCCTTCAGCTGCTCCTGAAGTCTGTCACTCAACGCTTTAAGCTCCGCCTCCTTAGCCTTAAGCTGGTCTGCAAGCTGACCAGTCTCATCGTCTTTTACTAAAGGGATAAAACAAGTAAGAAATAATGAACATATTACATGCAATAAATAACTCTTTACAAACCTTTGTATTTTATCTAGAATTATATATCCTTGACATGTTACCATTAACCCTTTGAATTAGATTGTACAGAAGGATGAATATAGAGAATCATTTCTTTACTCACAATTGCTCAGGGGTTTGTGATACCTTTCAAAAATAACTTTGAAATAATGCAAAGAATCGAAAGAAACGTTTGAAGGAAAAATGCAGATAACTTTTCGGATTAGATAGTACTGAACTGAACAAAATTTGCTCACCTGAGAAGCAGGCAGTATAACAAAAAACTTTGTTGAAATATTGTACTCTTAGGGAAATATTGGTATTGTATCATAGAACTAAAATCTAACCCTTATGCTGCTGGTCGATAATTTGGCCAATACAATATCGTGCAAAAAACCTGAACATGAGTACCCAGCGAGAGCTATCCAATGAATATCATCAAGACAGGGTTTAGATGGTTCTCAAAAATCTTTGCGTCCATGTGCTTTGGATGAAAGTAGCCTTAGCATAGGAAGGTTAAAAGATGCCTATCTCTATCAACTCTCTTACCTGCTCTCTGTAGTTGTTGGAGCTCTTTCTCAAGTGCTTCATTTCTCTCCTCCAGATCTTCATAATCCTGCACCAGTGTTTCCTACAAAACAGCAGTGGAAATAAAGTAATTACTATCAAAATTTCAAGTAATACCACTGATATCTAGATCACTGGATGCGAAAAATAACACCGTTGATATTCACAACTTTTCAAGTACCGATTTGCCACAACAATGGTGTTGCCTACCAAGCCATGCAAGCTTATTGGGCATAACATATTAGTAGGGTTTTATAATAAACGAAGCAATGAAGGGTTACCTTAAGTGTTAGGAATCAAGTTGATCAATGACTTTCAGAATTGTAGTCAACAGTTTAGTGAAAGCTAGTACATTTTAACCAAGCCAGGTTAGATGTTCTACGAGGTAAGTTCTTAACCAACTCACGCCTATGGCGGCCAAAAAGACATGACGTTTATAGTGAAGTCTTTCGAAAGAAAATATCTTTTACAAAAATAATAGGAGGAATCTTTATTACTACAAAATCAACAACTATCGAAAAATATAAATATTTTTCTTTATTCCAAGTCATTTTTAAAAGTAATGTAGGTCAAGGAGATCTTCAGGCATAAATGGGTTAATTACAGAATATGAGTAGAGCTAGTTCAGTTAGTGCATATCTACCAATAAAGAGGCTAACGACACTAATTAGTACACATCAACACAGACACGTACACAACACAAAAAGCAGTTATGGTAGATATGAAAGGCATGATTAGTTAGTAAAAAAAAGATGAACAAATTCATGCCTGCAGTGCCCTTATACATCCAAACTTCGTTAGTGAAATCTTTATGACAAACTAATGTTTGATGAAAAAGATTGATTTACTGAGAACCCAACCAAAAACTCTCCTTCTATGTTTTTACTTGTTTGTAAATTCGATATTCATTACAAAACTAAGTTGGTGATAAATTCTTGATCTCTAGGCATGAACAATTTAAGGTCATATTGAATTAAGTTTGATTAGTCATTTTTAATCCATTAAAGGTAGAAATGGAAGAGATGATTTACATTTAAGACAAATAGGCAAATCACCATGATTGGCTATAAACTGGGACATAGTACTAAAGTTCTTTATAAACAGCATTTATGAATAATTGACCTAGAAATAAATTGCATCTGGTGAAAAAGAATAGCTTAATTAGTCATTTTAATTCATTAAGGCAGAAATGGAAGAGGTGATCTAAATTTAACCTAAGATGAACAAATAGGCAAATCACTACAGTTGGCTAGAAGCTGAGACATAGTGCTTAAGTGCTTTATAGACAGCATTTATGAATAATTGACCTAGAAATAAATTGCATCAGGTGAAATTGAATAGCTTGATTAGTCATTGTTAATCTACCTAGAAATGAAACACCAACCTTCATTTAAGACAAACGAATAGGCAAATCACTAAGGTTGGCTAGAAACTGGGCCATAGTGCTATTAGGCATATTTACAAATAATTAACCTATAAATAAAGTGCTTCATTACATATACCAGGTACAGCTACATAAATAGAACAGAGGTACAGGTATACAACAGGTAACATCAGGTAAGGATGAGACAGGTAACAAATAACTTAAGTACATCAGCAGGGTGTATGTAGCAGGGAGGCTGGATGCTTGGCAACAATAGTGAATCAAAGAATGTGACTTGAAATTCAACCTATTCATCTTAGAGTACACTAAAAGGCCTTATAACTTTGCAAATATCAAGTGTATAATGTAAAAAATATTTATATACTTCACAGAATACAAACAACTTTCTTTAACCCATTCACACTCAGAGTTCCATTAGAAAGTATCGTCTGCTACTCTTTTGCAAATAACTTGGGAATAAAGCAAAAGTTCACAATATATTTGAAGTAGAGTTGTTGCTTGTCTTCTGATTAACATTTCTCCTTCAAATATTTTCAAAAAAATGCTTTTGTTAGAAAAGTATTATCAAAATTGTCAGGCCTGTTTTGGCCGCTCTAAGTGTGAATGGGTTAAAATATTTTTTGTTGTTTTTGTTACTCTCTTGATACTTGTATAAATATCATTTAGTTCAGATGTTACTTTCTAGATGGGTTGACCCATTCATGCCTAGAAAGCTGCACAAGTGTTGTTTGGATTGGTGATGATGAAAAAATTATTTAGAAAATAAGCGTGAGCCCGATACATATTTCAAAGAGAGTCTGAGAATGAATTTTGATTTACATTAATCAATAAAATATTTTCTTTAAATATGCTTCAGTAGAAATATATCAAAGTAGTTTTCAGCCGTTTATAGACATGAATGGGTTGAGAAGTGCACATAGATGTTTCTCTGAAAGGTAGAATCTCCAGCAAAAAGGCAGGTGGAGAGACCAGAGTCTCAAGTGGAAGTCGCTGTAGTTTCGAGAGTCTCCATCAGGGGGCAGAGTGAGGGGCAGAAAGTACACACCAGTTGAGTGTAGATCGAGTGCAGATCGAGTGGGGTTTTTTCAGATGACGATAAAAGATTGCATCAATCAGTTCAGAAATCACAGCAGATGAAGAATGATGATAGCACATCAAACAAATCCAAAGCACAGCAAAACAATAAAAAAAAAGTCGAAAAATATATCAAAAAGTGGCAGAATATATCAAAAAGTGGCAGAGTCAAAAATTGGCGGTGGTAGAGGATCCCAAGCCAGAAGCGTTTGCCCCGAAAACCACCAGCAGGGGGCAGCACGGGTGGGTGCGAACCTTTTCCACCGAGATCGTGTCCAGATCTTTCTCAAGTTTTTCATTTCCGGCAGTTAAGAGTTCCACTTGCGTGTTGAGATAATCTATATTGGCATCAATATCACTGCCATCGGGACTACCCGCTCCTTCCTCCTCCTCCTCCTCCTCATTCTCCTCCTCATCCTCCTCTACTCCAAAATGATCCAGCAGTGCCTAAACGGGTGTGAAACTTATCCATAAAACATGCTCAACTCAACTCAAATCAGGAACGAAAATGAATATACTTTACTGTGTGCACGTGGTTCAGAATTCCTACACACAAAGCCTGGTGCATTGAGGATTAAAGAAACATAAGAACATGTGCTTTGTGAAACTCTGACAGTATACTTACTTATACTGGTGTAACAGTACACGTATTGTTCAGTTTGAGAAAACAGTCTTTTTGCCTTTACACATAAAGGTGCATATGAATTTCAGATTCTTGGTGCATCTGGGATCTCAGAGTTACATATCCTGGTGCAACTGGGATCTCAAAGTTACAAATCTTGGTGCAACTAGAATCTTTCAGTTACACATTCTAGTGCAACTAGAATCTTTCAGTTACACATCCTGGTGCAACTGGGATCTTAGATTTACACATCCAGGTGCAACTGGGACTTCAGGGTTAGACATACTGGTGCAACTGGGATCACAGAGTAACACATCTTAGCGCATCTAGGATCTCAGAGTTACACATCCTGGTGAATATGAATTTCAGATTATTGGTACAACTTGAATCTTTCAGTTACACATCCTGGTGCAATTGGGATCTCAGAGTTACACATCCTGGTGCAATTGGGATCTCAGAGTTACACATCCTGGTGCAATTGGGATCTCAGAGTTACACATCCTGGTGCAACTGAGATCTCAGAGTTACACATCCTGGTGCAACTAAGACCTCAGAATTACACATCCTGGTGCAACTTAGATCTCAGAATTACACATCCTGGTGCAACTGGGATCTCAGAATTACACATCCTGGTGCAACTGGGATCTCAGAATTACACATCCTGGTGCAACTGGGATCTCAGAATTACACATCCTGGTGCAACTGGGATATCAGAGTTACACATCCTGGTGCAAAAGGGATCTCAGTATTACACATCCTGGTGCAACTGGGATCTCAGAATTACACATCCTGGTGCAACTGGGAGCTCAGAATTACACATCCTGGTGCAACTGAGATCTCAGAATAACACATCCTGGTGCAATTGAGATCTCAGAATTAAACATCCTGGTGCAACTGAGATCTCAGAATTACACATCCTGGTGCAACTGGGATCTCAGAATTACACATCCTGGTGCAACTGAGATCTCAGAGTTCCACATCCTGGTGCAACTGGGATCTCAGAGTTACACATTCTAGTGCAACTGGCATCTCAGAGTTCCACATCCTGGTGCAACTGAGATCTCAGAGTTCCACATCCTGGTGCAAATGGGATCTCAGAGTTACACATTCTAGTGCAACTGGGATCTCAGAGTTACACATCCTGGTGCAACTGAGATCTCAGAGTTCCACATCCTGGTGCAAATGGGATCTCAGAGTTACACATTCTAGTGCAACTGGGATCTCAGAGTTACACATCCTGGTGCAATTGAGATCTCAGAATTACACATCAAGGTGCAACTGAGATCTTAGATTTACACATCCTGGTGCTAGAATCTTTCAGTTAAACATCAGAATTGCACATACTGGTGCAAATGGGATCTCAAAGTTACACATCTTAGCGCATCTAGGATCACAGAGTTACACATCCTGGTGAATATGAATTTCATATTCTTGGTACAACTCAAATCTTTCAGTTACACATTCTAGTGCAACTGGGATCTTAGAGCTACACATCCTGGCGAATATGATTTTCAGACTTACAAATCTTGGTGCAACTGGGATCTTAGAGCTACACATCCTGGTGCAACTGGAATCTCAGAGTTACTGGTGAGACTGGGATCTTTAAGACACATCCTTGTGAAATTGTATTTCTAACTTAGAAATACTCACTGGTAGAAAAAGTATCTCAGAGTTACAAATCATGGTCCCACTGGGATCTAAGAGTTACGTATTATGGCGCAACTAGGATCTCAGATTTTTCCTTCTTGATATAACTGGAATCTTTGAGAAGGGGTAGCAGACTACATATATGTGTAGGTCGCAACTAAGGTATCTCCTGTTCCATCAGGTGTAACATCAGAGGTAACACCAGGTGACCTGAAAACTGGACTTACACACATTTGTAGGGTACATTTGGGTCTTGTGAGTTACATGTACAGTAAAATACATTTTTTCACAAAGGGAGGGGAAAGTAGTGTATTCACACAGGCATATGGGAAACGAGTTAGTACATGCCACACAGAATCTTAATTAACACTCTAGGCAAATGAGAACAACAACACAAAAACACGGTCAGCAGTTAAAAGTTAATAACTATAACTAAGATTATGTTATGATTAATGATTAGAAGATGATGAAAGCTGTATAGAGGTTAATTTCTTTCCTACATCTTAAAGGTTTTTAGGATAGGAGCTCATAAATTATAATCTCATTAGAACACAAAATTAAGTCCTGATTTATGGATTCATAGCAATCATTTTGAAAAATAATCTTATCATTTTAACTACTATGAAGTTACAGCAGTTCATTCATGTACAACTTGCTCGTCATGATTTAGCCTCACATAACAGGAAAAGTGATGATAAACAAAATTCTAAATTATATATGTTTTACACCAGGAAGGGTTGGCCAGCCAATCAAAGATATTACGAGCCAATCAGGAGCCAGTAAAATACTATGAGCCAATCAGGGGCCAGCATGATACTATGAACCAATCAGGAGCAAGTATGATACTATGAGCCAATCAGGAGCCAGCATAATACTATGAACCAATCAAGAGCAAGTATAATACTATGAGCCAATCAGGAGCCAGTATAATACTATGAGCCAATAAGGAGTCAGTATCCTACTATAAGCCAATCAGGAGCCAGTATAATACTATGAAGGTGATTGGTGATTGGTGAACGTGACTTACAGTGTGGTGGTGGATTTCCCGTGCTTCACTCGTGCTATTGGAATCCTGTGCTGTGTCCCTATCGTGCTTCTCCTGCTGTTGCACCTCAGCAAGACCCTTTAAGGGCAAACGAAAAGGTCAAGGTCAAATGAAGGTCAAAGGCGAAAAGAAGGTCAAGTGAAAAGTACAACGGCACTAAAGGGCACGGGGAAGTCCCTATACGTATCCATCATATCTATTTTAAAGACTACCAAAAGAAATATCTTAACATGATTTAGCCCTTATGCTGCTGGTGGCTAAATTAGCCACACCAAAAAGATGCAAAAAAAACTTTAAAATGAATGAAATCTTGGCACATGGGTACTCATCTGAGAGTACTAAGAAAGAGCTTTCCAATGAATACCAACATGGCAGGGTTCAGATGATTTTCAAAGTTTTTTGCAGTCTTGTGCCTTGGAAGAACGCAGCCTCAGCATTGGAGGGGTTAAGAAAAAGGAGCTACCAAGTAGTGAAAATATATCAGTATGAAGACACCTTACCTTTTGCGCTTGTACGAGAGTAAGAGACGTTTCTTTTTCGCGCAGCTCTTCGCGCAGCTTCATGAGAACTTCCTCCAACGCCTCCTTCTCCATCTGCCAATCGGCTTTGACGTACTCGAAGTGATTGATCTCCTGCTCGTATTTCTTGATCTGCGATTGGAGCGTGCGCACCTGATCGTCCAGCTCCTGGTTTCGGAGCGAGATCTCCGAGTATTTGGAGATGAAGGAGCCGCCGGAGGTGCTGGCAGTGGCCGTGCTCTGGTCGCTGCTCGCGGCCGAGGCCTCCGACATGCTCGACAGGCTGAGCTTGTGTCGCGGTCGCAGTGGGGTGCTGGTCATCGTGCCACTGAAACAATAAGAGAAATCGTCAGATAGCAATCACCATGCCTTTTATACCCTTAAAGGCTTAAGCAAGTTAGTCACACATCTGCATAATAAGTCTGACAACTTTAAAACTTACTCTTCAGTTAGAGAAATGTATGAGTCTACCAATCTACATCAATATATATATATATATATATATATATATATATATATGTGTATATATATATATATATATATATATATATATATATATATATATATATATATATATATATATATATATATATATATATATATATATATATATATATATGTATGTATGTATATATATATATATATAATGTGGGATTGTTCAAGCCAACACAAAATAAAACTTTCAGTTAAATGTTTCTTAAATTCTGATTTTCTTATTATGCATTTCAGCAAGTACTTTCTAATGAATACCAACATGGCAGGGTTAGGATAGTTTCTAGATAGTATGCATTGGAGGAAAGTAACCTCAGCAGAGATGGGTTAATACCTGCATACATATATATTATAATTTCATTTGCATATATCTGCCAGCCTTATTTGACTGCTTTCCTATATTCCAGTATAACTTACCCAGACTGCCGATGTTTGCCTAAGCCCAGGACTTCAATGTCATCTTCCATTGGTTGAGGTGCCATCTTCTCAGCCTCACTATGAGACAGCCCTATAACAATGAAAGAACATGCATATTAAACATATCCAAGGAAATGCCAATCTTTGACAGATAAACCCTTTTGTACATGATCATTATTCAGTAATATAGTAATACTTATTAAGAATATTTAAACATGTAATGTCAACTCCATGAGATTGTACTGTATACGGCTTTAATTTGGAATGCTAAACATTTTGCTTTTACCGCCCTGCTGGAGGGTATTTGTAACACTTGAAATTTGCACACTCAAACTATATATTCATTGCTATATAGATATTTATTTGAAGGATGTTATTTTGGTGCTATTATGGGGAGGGTGAAAATATTGAAATTAAATGCCTGTAAAAAAAATACCAGTAATACAGTACTGTCTACTCCTCTCACCTCCCAAAACCTGGATGTACTCATCTGATTGTACTCACCAAGCGATATCCAATGAATACCAGCATGACAGTGTTTAGATGGTTTTCAGAAATATTTGCATCCTATTGCTTTAGATGAAAGTAGCATCAACATTTGAAGGGTTAAGACGGTTGATGGCCAGTTCACCAACCAGTTGGTCATCACAGCAGGTGGTCTTTTCCTTAACCCTTCCAATGCTGAGGCTACTTTCGTCCAAAGCTCAAGAACGCAACATTTTTTGAAAAACACCTAAACCCTGTCATGTTGGTATTCATTGGATAGCTCTCGTTGAGTACTTTCATATGAGTACCCATTTGCCAGGAAATCAGTCATTTTTCAGGGTTTTTGCATAATTTTTTATTGGCCAAATTAGCCATCAATGGCATAAGGGTTAAGCACTTGATATCCGGGTGCAGCACCAAAACAACCTTAACCTCTATGCTGCTGGTGGCTAATTTGGCCAATACATTTGAAAGGTCAAATCCTTGAAATTGTACTGTCTATTGTCTACTCTACTCACCTCCCAAAGCCTGGATGTGGCGGTCCATATCCTCGATGGTCTGTTGCTGCTTGCATTTCTCCACTTCAACCACGCTCATCGACTTCTCCAGTTCCTTCACTCTCTTCTCCATCAACATGCTGTTCTGCTTCAGCACATGGTTCTCTTTCTCAAGGCTGTTGACAATGTCTGCAAAAGAAAAGGGGTACTGAATTAATTTTCGCAGATTTTGTTTCAAGCTATTCGCACTTGGAGGACATGTGCAAAGTGTGGCAGTGCATGAACTAATTGCCCCACATAGTCAACATTACAGCACAGCCAGTTGAGTGCGCTTTCTTATCAAAAATCCTGAAATAGCGATCCGGTCTTTTAACTTCCTGCCCCCTACTTTTGCCCCATAGTACTTCCCTGAAGTTCCCTTGTGTTATTCCCCGGCTTGAGAAGCTTCCAGAAAAACATCGCAAGTGTGCTCGATGTATTTTTCTAAGTTTCTTCAGACTGGTGACAGTCCCTTCACAGCATTGAGTTCTGTTGTGTTTTACAGGTAGGAGCTACAATGCTATATATAGGTTATATTCCAGTGTTTTCTATCCTAAAAGATTCAATCAAATCTAATCACCGAAGAGACAATATTTTGTTGATTATCGAATCGAAATAAATCAGATACCAATGACAACCTTACTTACTTGCTGTTAGTTTTTGATGTTTTGTGTTGTCAATATATTCCAATATGACACTAATATTTCACTGTTGCTACCATTCAGAACTTACTTGCTGTTGGTTTTTGATGTTTTGTGTTGCCAATATATTCCAATATGACACTAATATTTCACTGATCATGCTACCATTGAGAACTTACTTGCTGTTAGTTTTTGATGTTTTGTGTTGCCAATATATTCCAATATGACACTAATATTTCACTGATCATGCTACCATTGAGAACTTACTTGCTGTTAGTTTTTGATGTTTTGTGTTGTCAACATATTCCAATACGACACTAATATTTCACTGACGCTACCATTCAGAACTTACTTGCTGTTAGTTTTTGATGTTTTGTGTTGTCAATATATTCCAATACGACACTAATATTTCACTGACGCTACCATTCAGAACTTACTTGCTGTTAGTTTTTGATGTTTTGTGTTGTCAATATATTCCAATACGACACTAATATTTGTTGGTTTTTGATGTTTTGTATTGTCAATATATTCCAATACGACACTAATATTTCACTGATGTTACCATTCAGAACTTACTTGCTGTTAGTTTTTGATGTTTTGTGTTGTCAATATATTCCAATATGACACTAATATTTCACTGATCATGCTACCATTGAGAACTTACTTGCTGTTAGTTTTTGATGTTTTGTGTTGTCAATATATTCCAATATGACACTAATATTTCACTGACGCTACCATTCAGAACTTACTTGCTGTTAGTTTTTGATGTTTTGTGTTGTCAATATATTCCAATACGACACTAATATTTCACTGACGCTACCATTCAGAACTTACTTGCTGTTAGTTTTTGATGTTTTGTGTTGTCAATATATTCCAATATGACACTAATATTTCACTGACGCTACCATTCAGAACTTACTTGCTGTTAGTTTTTGATGTTTTGTGTTGTCAATATATTCCAATACGACACTAATATTTCACTGATGCTACCATTCAGAACTTACTTGCTGTTAGTTTTTGATGTTTTGTGTTGTCAATATATTCCAATATGACACTAATATTTCACTGATGCTACCATTCAGAACTTACTTGCTGTTAGTTTTTGATGTTTTGTGTTGTCAATATATTCCAATACGACACTAATATTTCACTGACGCTACCATTCAGAACTTACTTGCTGTTAGTTTTTGATGTTTTGTGTTGTCAATATATTCCAATACGACACTAATATTTCACTGATCATGCTACCATTGAGAACTTACTTGCTGTTAGTTTTTGATGTTTTGTGTTGTCAATATATTCCAATATGACACTAATATTTCACTGATGCTACCATTCAGAACTTACTTGCTGTTAGTTTTTGATGTTTTGTGTTGTCAATATATTCCAATATGACACTAATATTTCACTGATGCTACCATTCCAGGGCTCAACATTAAGAAAAAACTTCATAAGCCCAGCAGGGCTAGTTACCGAAACTTTTACTATCCCTGAAATACTTTTGCTAGCCCTGATATTAATGACAACTCTTTTTCAAATAGTGACCTCTGTTATTATCATAGCCTCTGTTGATAACATGAAAACAATACAGTGTATTGTGGTAAATTGAGTTAAATTATCATCCAGGTATGCAGAGCCAAAGGTGGGCTTCATAACTTTTTTAGCGCTGATATTCTAATTCTATCTAGCCCCTCAGGGCTACTCACAGGTAGAATTTACTAGCCCTGACATTCAATAACTAGCCCGGGGCTACGGGGCTAGCCTTAACGTCGAGCCCTGCATTCAGAACTTACTTGCTGTTAGTTTTTGATGTTTTGTGTTGTCAATATATTCCAATACGACACTAATATTTCACTGATCATGCTACCATTCAGAACTTACTTGCTGTCAGTTTTTGATGTTTCGTATTGCCCATATCGTCCAGTACGACACTAGCCTCTGTGCTTGCCAGGCGGGCCTCGAGCTCCAGATCCTTGACGGACGTCTTCAGCTGCGCCTGCTGGGGAGACAAGACACACGGAGACAATAAGAAGATGCACATGTGCAGCACTGACACACACAGCTGTGCTGGTGTCACACTGACCACAGGGAGTGTCAGTCAATAATAATAATAATAATAATAATAATAATAATAATAATAATAATAATAATAATAATAATAATAATAATGATAAGGCCCCCCCAAAAAAGTTGTTTGTTTCCTGTAACCCTACCCTAACAAGTTTTTATTCAAAAAATCCCTACCTAAAGTTTTTTCAGCTCTCCCAGCTCCTAATCAAAATAAATCATGCATAAAACACACACCTTTGACCAAAATTATAATGCAAAAAAAATATATTTTACCGACCTACCTACCCTATTTTTTTTTCTGACCGTTACAGGAAACAAACAATATTATTTTCTTGGCTTAATAATGATGATGATGATAATAATGATGATGATGATAATAATGATAAGATATTTAGTTCAAACCCTGATTTACATGGCAGCCAGGACCAACAACTAAAAGGACTACTAAAATCTTTCAATGACTTGCAGCTTACATCTATTTAGTTATTTTATATGATCTACCATGTAACTAGAACCAGCAACCAGAAAGGACTCAGCTTATACCTATTTACATGATATAGGGCGCATCCATAACCTATCACTAGGAAGGACTCACAGCTCATACCTATCTAGTTATTCTACATTGCTCTACAATGCAATACATGCTATACAGCCATGATTTAACATTTTAACAAAAACGAATGTACATTTGTCCTGGGCCCTACTAAATTCTTTTAGGCACATTTTCTTCCTACATTAGGTGCCAAGCTAGCCCTTAAATTGAAATGAAACAGTCAAGCCTTGATTTACAGAATGTGATGTGCAGTTAGGACTGATATGTAGAAAGGATCATGTAGTGCAAGTACCATAAAGGACTGTGTGATGCAATGCTGCAACTAAAACAGTCACTGATCTAGATACAGTACTGTATTGTCATGATCTAGTTCTAGCAGAAATAGTGTACTGAATGGTGCTATATGACCATTGAAGCTACAGCTAGAAGATGGTGCAATACTATAGCTGGAAAAACTGTAATAGCACCAGTTAGTTGAGGACATCAGTAGCTCTCTCTCTCTCTCTCTCTCCCTCCCCTCCCTCCCTCCCTCCCTCCCTCCTCCCTCCCTCCCTCCTCCCTCCCTCCCTCCCCTCCCCTCCCTCCCTCCCTCTCTCTCTCTCTCTCTCTCTCTCTCTCTCCTCTCTCTCTCTCTCTCTCTCTCTCTCTCTCTCTCTCTCTCTCTCTCTCTCTCTCTCTCTCTCTCTCCCCGTCCCCCCCCCCCACAGCAGCTGCTACATAAGAGCCACACACTTGTATCTCCATCCTCCCCTTTGACCTCTAACCTTTCACTCTTGACATACACAGGAAGTCAGCTGACCCTGGTCCTGCTCAGAATAACTGCGCTGCCAGACAGTTTTGACAATAAAGAAATCACAAATGCAATGTCTCAAAAAAAATTTGGAAGTGTTTCCCAAAAAACGCAATATAACTTTGATTATGGTTTAAGATTCACTATGGCTTTTAAGATGATCAATAGAGCAAAGGCAATAGAACTCCGGCCCTTAGTTACTTAACCCATTCATGCACATGTCAATATTAAGTTTTTGTCTGCATTCTTGATTCATTTCGAGTTAATTTGACAAGTAAGTGTAAACTTAATGAAACAAATTGAAAGCTGAAGATGGATGTTTTAAGCGGGTCTTTGTTAAGAAGGTGGAATCATTAGTTAAGCGTACGAACACTACCATTGTTGGGATTTCATGATTCAGTATTTGATTATCGTATAGAGATGCTTTGGTTTATAGCTCAGTTGAGAGTGGAGCATGTTTGGACATACCTACTGATCAGTGATGGGAGTAGCCTGCCTCCCAGGCCATTTTTAAATGTCTTCCATTGTGGATAGATGGCACTGCGGTATACTAGGAGCTGTTATATTAACACCAATCTCCCTCGTGTGGCAATTGTGTGAACTAAATGGCCAACAGTAGGCCACAAGTCCCTATATATAATAAAGCTTCTATATATAATAAAGTAAAATCATAATATAGCCTTGTGGCTAGGCTATGATATGAGCTGCTACTCCTGGGAAACATGTTTACGGCTTGACGAGGTCAGTAATTAAGTTGTCAGAAGCAGCTGGAGGAAACTACTGTGTGTTTACTCTATGGTCTTCAACTGGACAAGGTTATAACCCTATTCATAAATCTCTCTCTCTCTCTCTCTCTCTCTCTCTCTCTCTCTCTCTCTCTCTCTCTCTCTCTCTCTCTCTCTCCCTCTCTCTCTCTCTCTCTCTCTCTCTCTCTCTCTCTCTCTCTCTCTCTCTCTCTCTCTCTCTCTCTCTCTCTCTCTCTCGCTCTCGCTCTCTGACTGTGTTCTCTCTCTTTCGCTCTCTTCAATCACTCTCTTTCTCTCTCTGACTGTGTTCTCTCTCTCTTTCTCTCTCTCTCTCTCTCTCTCTCTCCCTCTCTCTCTCTCTCTCTCTCTCTCTCTCTCTCTCTCTCTCTCTCTCTCTCTCTCTCTCTCTCTCTCTCTCTCTCTCTTCTCTCTCTGATGTGAGTAGTGTTATAGGTACCTTTTGCCCTGCTCCCACCAGTTGGTGCACTAGAGCTAGTTTATCATAATAGAGTTGCTGTTGTCTGGTTGAAGCCTGCGTTACTAGGTTTTGCTCAACTGGCCTAGCTGACTAAGGGTTTCTGTGGTGCTTGCCTGCAATGAGAGGCTTCATGGTAAATATGTGTGATCCAGGCACCCATGCATTTCACCAAGAGAGGGCAGGACTCATGCACCTGAAACCCATTCATGCTTAACCCTAATCTGCTGGTGGCTAATTTGGCCAATACAAATTGATGCAAAAACCTGACAAATGACTGAAACCCTGGCAAGTGGGAACTCATATGAGAGTACTCAACGAGAGCTTTCAAATAATACCAACATGACATGGTTTACATAGTTTTCAAAGGTTTTAGCGTCCTTGTGCTTTGGACAAAAGTAGCCTCAGCATTGGAAGGGTTAATCCTGCTGGTGGCTAATTTGGCCAATACAAAACGATGCAAACAACTAGAAAATCACTGAACCAGGGTACTCATCTGACAGTACTCAGCGAGAGCTATCCAATGAACACCAACATGACAGGGTTTAGATGATTTTCGAAAATCTCTTTGCGTCCTGTGCTTTGGAGAAAAGTAGCCTCAGCATTGGAAATGTTAACCTATTCATGCCTGTAGAGCACAAACCCACCTAACTCTTTTGGTAATATCTCGATAACTAAATCAATTCAAAAGAGAAATTATTTGAGGAAATTGGTGGACAGGAGTTAGAAAAGGGTTAAGTTAGATGATGCAACAAAGGGGATAGGCAGGAGAAGAAACGTTTTATCGTTATTAGTGTCACTTAATGTAACTCAAGCCCTTTGCTTTTTATCAAAGTGCTGTTTAGTACAGTCATTTCACTTCATATAATTTGATATGGCTTATTCCATTCATGCTTAGAACTTCACCTGGAAAGTTTCCTCTGCATCTACTTAGTTCATATCTACAAACCTGTGAGTGTGTTGGCTAGATCTAGGTGTGAGTTGAATCATGCTAATTTAATCATTACTATAGCTGAACAAAACATTGCAGCACTGTTGTTTTACATACTCTTAGCACCTGTAGGACAAAATTAGAACTAAACATGGGCTGAGCTCATGGCAGACCATGGAAAGAGGCTTTTAACATAGACTTGAAGAAAGTCTACAAGATGAAATATACTGCTACCAGAATGACACTTTTTGGTACCATGATGAATTAAGATTTTGGAAACATCAGATTTCACATAAATACACTTGCTGTCTTTGAAAAGACGAGAAGACATAGGAAAGAACCACAAAGTGTGCTTCAAAAACAAAAGATTGCCTTATACATAATCAAACATCTAAATAGGCTAAGAATGCAAGAGACTCAAAAGGTATCCTATTCATAACCAGTTAATGTAACAGGGTAAATAATAACAAGCGAACTAGCAATTATCAATAAATCAAACAATGCCATTGTTATCCAGCTGAATGCAAACTGTATCCTATCTATGTTGCACAGAGAACTTTGCCATGCTATATATATATATATATATATATATATATATATATATATATATATATATATATATATAATATATATATATATATATATATATATATATATATATATATACATATATATATACATATATATACATATACATATATATATATATATATATATATATATATATATATATATATATATATATGTATATATACATATATTTATATATCAATGTTATAACTTCCTGATGACATGCAAAATAGACATGCAGAAATACAAAGATAAAAGAGGATAAATTGTTTTAGAATAAGAACTATAACATTCATTAAGACTATAGTTTAACTGAAGGGGGCGGGAGGGCGGGAGGGGCAGTAGGTATTTCTATAGTACATGGTTTGCATCCAGCTGGCTCAAGAGGCGTTGTTTGGTGTGAAGTAAGTCAGTGCCAACCTGTGCGGCTTCTGTCCTCAGCTCTGCCCTCTCACGCTCAGCATCTGAAACAAACAACACACTCATTACAACACTGACAAGCCTCACTGTATCATTGGCATTAGGATAATGCTGGTTATAACTATCATAATGAATTTCATCAATATAATTATCACCACCAGCACCATCATCATCGTCACCTCCATAATCATCATATACATCAAACCCTAAACATCATCATAATTAGAATAACTTGATATATTGACATAGGTTTATTTTCTATTTTGATTATTATTGTTATTATTATCATTATTATTATCATTATTATTATTATTATTATTATTATTATTATTATTATTATTATAATTATTATTATTATCATCATTATTATCGTTATCATCATTATTAGTATTATCATTATTATTATTATCATTACTTTTATTATTTTTATCATTATAATTATCATTTTTATTATCATTATCATTACCATTATTATTATTGCCACAACTATTACTTTTACTATTATTATAATCATTATAACAATTATAATTATTATCATTATCATTATTATTATTATCATTATCATTATTTTCATTATCATTATCATCATCATAATCATCATCATTATCATTACTATCAATAACATTGTTATCATCATGATGACAATTTTTACCAACTTTACAATTAAAGCACATCAAATAGAATTAAGTATATTAAACCTTAGATTACGATATCTTCAAAAACAAAATTACACCCTCTCGTCTTACCCTGTAGCTTAGTGGTCAGATGCTGGACAACTTCCTCTTGGTGGTCAGCTTTCTTGACCTCATTGACCAGGCGCTCGTTGGCAGCGTCCAGCTCAGCCTTCAGCTGACCGCGCTCCTGGCCCAGAGCGGACACCTCCTTTTCCAGGTCCTGCTTCTCATTGCCAAGCTGAAAATACACACACGAGACACGTGACTACAGCCTGGAGAAAATCTCTGAAATTGACATTCTGATTTTTCGTCATCTTTTCAGCCATATTTATAGCTAAACATGGACTAGATCCTGTTTAAGTAGAAATATGATGATTGAAAATACACACATGAGACGCGTGACTACAGGGAGAAAATCTCTGAAATTAACCTTTCAATTTTTCGTCATCTTTTCAGCCATATTTATAGCTAAACATGGACTAGATCCTGCTTAAGCAGGAATGTATTGATTGATAAGGATATAGTTACTGTAAATTCGGAAAAGATTGCGTTAGTTAAATTTTTGCATTTTTTAGCGTTTAGCCTCGGACACAAAATTAAAATGCGCTTTGTTTAGTGCTGCCACTTTAAGTGTATGGCTGGCACTCAATGTTACGGCCAATTCGCAAAGTTAAAAAACACAAAAATCGATTTTCTGTATATTCGCAAACTTAACTCTACACAATCTTTTGTGAATCTACAGTATATGAAGAGCTTTACAATAGTGGTAGCATGCCTAGCCCATGCGGTCAAACTTTGACCCCAGTTAGCAAAATAGTAAAAATTGTAAAGAAAAATGTTTCTTAACCCTAGCAAACGGGTACTCATATGAGAGTACTCGGCGAGAGCTTTCAAATGAGTACCAACATGACAGGGTTTCGATGGTTTTCAAAAATATTTGCTTTTATTCTTTTACTTTGGAGGAAAGTAGCCTCAGCATTGGAAGAGTTAACACACATAGTTTGGGTGTCTAAATGCTGTTGGGTGTCTAACCCAGCTGGTTAAGACCCTGGTTACCTATGCTTAAGTATCTAAGCTGTTACTTCAGTAACCACTGCACATATGTAGGACAATGTCAGACTGACCTGTAGCAGGCATCAGAGTCCACCAGCAAACTGGACAACTAATCTCAGTGACCATACTAGACCTCAAGACCTACATGGGGCCAATGTCAGATTGACCATTGGTCAATAGAATGCTTATCTAAGGGTTACCAAAATAAATCAGAATGTAAGATAAATAAATAACCTGATAGTTACATGACAGTTTTTAGTTTTTAACCTAAATATTGTCATTAACTTCTAAGATTTGAATGCTATATGCAGGAACGAACAAACATTTATGGTTGAAATTCAATCCTGAGCACAATGCAACACAATTAAAAAAAAAGGGTTTTTTAAATCATTAAATCTATGATAAAGAATACATGCCATTCTAGCATACGTTATAACTTATTTCGTGCCAGCCAAAAATGATGTTGTGCAAGTAAAAGTCATTAATTACTTGCCTGGCATGGCAAGTTAGTTCTGAAACTTAGGTTGGTGTCTGTGAACTATGAACTAAGCATCAGACACTTTCACAACACGTACCTTGTTCTTTTCTGACTGTAAGGCCTGGAGTTGCTTGGCCAGGTTCTGTAACGTGCGATCTTTCTGCGTGCAGTCATGCCGAGCGTGCTCCAAGTCTGCCTCCAGTTTGACCTTGACCTTCTCCAGCTCGACCAGCCTCTCTCTGAGTCCCTTTCTCTCATCTTGGCTGCTGACGGAATCATCCCTCCCAGCGACGGAACTAGCATCTGTGAAAGAACCAATCAAAAGTTAGACGAGAAAGGTGGAAATATCTGCTAGAGGAAGTTCAGGAACTTCCCACCAGGGGTATTTAACTCATTATTGCTCACAGCAGCTAAAAGCAGCCCAGCAGTTTTGATTAAATCTTTGAGGTAAAAGCTAGGGATCTGTGCTAGTACTCGATACCATACCAATTACCGATACTAATTGGGAAAATGTATTGAAACGAAAGAGTAAAGTATCCTATTGTATCATTGAAGTTTGAAAGTATACATAAAATTGACTTAATTGCTATCTGAAGGGCTCTGCACGAAAGCAGTTTGCTATTTATTTGCGTAAATTTCTGAAGTTAACAGGGATAAGTTTAAATAAATAAGTTATAAATAAGTTCCCTGGGAGGCTGAGGGAGGTCATATCGTTAAAAATATTTTTAAGATTTCATATTGTTAAGGAAATATAGATGCTGTATCATATCGTAAAAAATTTAAAGGTACCCATCCATAGTGAAAGCATAGTTAGGGATATATTTAATGAAGAAATGTTCTTCAGAATATTACCAACAACTCTCCTTCAAAAATTTTGTAAAACCACTCTTTATTCCCAAGTTATGGTCAACAATACCAAAGAGAAAGATGAAAATTTCTAGAGAAACTCTGTAACATAAATTGGTTGAGTAAAAATTGGTGCCACAGGGTCACCATGTGTGGCTGGTAAAATTTTAGCCCTGCTAGGCTAGTTGAAATTTTAGTAATGTTGAGCCCTGTAAAGTGGTCATAAATTTCATTGTATAACAAACTGTCTTACAACTGTCTTACAAAATACTTGACTGTTGAGTGTCTTACAAAACACTTGTGTCTGTAAATGATAACAGTGAGGCCATTCTTAGTCTGGAGAAAAGGATATGAGTTGACATTTAAGTTGACATCTAGCTCACATTGACATGTAGGCCCCAACTCATTATACAATAACAGGGGTCCAAAAGGCAGGTAGAGAGTTGAGGCAAAAAGGAGAGGTACTTGTAAAACAAGTGAATAAACATTTTAAACACCAAAGCAAGTTATACCACTTGTAGATTAGACAAGTCTAGTGCATACTCGCAAAACTAGCATTAACTCTTCCAATGCTAAGGCTACTTTCGTCCTAAGAACAAGGACACAAATATATTTTAGAAAACCATCTCAACCCTGTCATGTTGATATTCATAGAACAGTTCTCGCTGAGTACTCTTAGATGAGTACCCATGTGCCAAGGTTCCAGTCATTAATTAAGGTTTTTTGCATCATTTTGTATTGGCAAAATTAGCCACCAGCAGCATAAGGGTTAATTAATTACCCCTGGTGCATATTACTACACACCTCAAGAATTATGGTCCAGATATGACTTCCATTTCTAGCTTGTTTGTAACAAGTACAGACAGGCTTGTTTGTTCCATTTCCATTAACTGTCCTTGTCCACGTAATTAGCATATGGGCAATTACATGGTAAAAAGCGGTGAAATGTTTCAATGAGGGATACGAGGGATACCTGCTAATAACAGTTGACAGAATTGTTTTTCAAGAAAATGCCCTGATTCTCAGTCAAGTAAATGCAGATATTTGTCATAAGTGGGTATCAAGTCACATGTTTCGATGGCACTTGATTATTAGGATTGACACATGTTTTTCATAATTGGCCTTCATTCTCAATGAGGTGACTGTAGGAATGACTACGCAATGACAAGGAGCTAAACCTGTGATAGGAGCCCTGGGTAAACCTCATATGTCATGACAACATGAGAGACTGAGTTCTACTAGATAATTAGACTTGCTACAAGTCTATGATATCTTATTCTTTCACTGATCTGACCTGAGTTGATTTCACTCCAGGTTTAGTTCTGAATAAATCCTCAAGGGGGACACACTTGAGCTGCAGTCTGTATCACAGGCTACTAGATAATGTAAAACTTAAGACTTTTAATACAGGGGGGGGGGGGGACCTGCTGCCATATCTCGCCATGTGACTTGGGGTACGGGTAACAGCATGGAATCCACTGATATACCCTGCTTACAGCCAATAGGGGCAAGAGGAATGCAAGGGATTGGCCAGTATTGACCTGAGTGCATTGATCTTTATGCTGAACCAAATAATGCTTAAAAAGTTATCTAGAAATTGTTGTCAGGGTCTGTATTACTTTTGACAAAGAATTAAAAACAATTAGAGATAATTATAAAGAAAGCTATTGGTAAGTGTTTCAGTTAAAGTTTCTCCACATATTTTTCAATTGCATACTTGCAATATTTCATGAGATTTGGCTGGCTGCTTTTTGGCCTCTGTGAGCATTAATAGGGTAAGAGTCCCTCTACTCTAGAAATTGGCATCTGTATCTACAATATTTCTGACCCCTTAGGAATTTAGGATTATTCTGCAAAATATTTAAAGCAAAGTTGTTGGTAGTGCTCTAATTAACATTTCTTCCTCAAATATTTTCCCAACTATTTTTTGCCTGAAAGATTTCAGCAATATGGTCAGGCTGCTTTTAACAGGCGCGAGCATTAATCAATGGGTGTTCAAACTATGAACAGTGCTCTGTTCAAAAATAGAACACTGAAGGTTAATTTCCTCCTTTTGTATGCACCACTCTCTAAGTATCATGATTTGCGAAACATAATTAGTGAAACATACCAGGAATGAGTAGCTACTAAATAATGAGCCGAGAAGAAATTTCCTCTCAGTCGAGGTTGAAGCCCAACTCTTATCATAATCACTCTCACATTATTCACTAGGGCCAGTCAAATCTACCCATTTCGATTTTGCTACCCTGTAAATCATTGAGAGACTTATGACAGCTAGCTAAGTACTGCTTGGTACAAGTGGCTATTCTGGTGGCTGTGCACCCTCCCCCTGCAACACCTTACTGGTGTGATAATCTTGGGTGCAAGAGGCTGTTCTTGTAGGCGCACACCCTCCCTCCTTCCACAAAGGCATGACAAACTGTGGAACCAGTGGCTGTTCCAGGAACCACACACCCTCCCCCTGCCAAGGAGGACTCCTTGCTGGCATGATAATATGGTGTACAAGTGGCTGTTCCGGGGACCACACACCCTCCCTCCTACCACTGGGGACTCCTTACTGGCATTTTAATCTCGCCATATCTGACTAGATCTGGAGGTAGCAAAGTTCACCCTGAACAATATCCTTCTATGATTAATCTCACACTTACCACCTTCTAGGCGAGGCTCCAGCTAAGACCTGAGATGATATTAGCACCAGCAATGGCCTAGCTAATAACTTTTACTTAAAGGCTGATAAACTAAAGACTTAAGTTCATAAGTCTATGCCTTTACTGTATTATACCCTATTATATTAAAGTCATATATTAGGGCATGGATATCCTAGCTAATAACCTTTACTTAAAGGCTAATGAACTAAAGACTTAAGTTCATCCGTCGTTGCCTTTACTGTACCATACCCTATTATATATTAAAGTCATACATTAGGGCACGGATATCCTAGCTAATAACCTTTTCTGCCATATACAGTATTATATACAAGGCAATTCTACCATTTTTTTCATTTTTTACTGCATTAAACACATCTCAATTCTCACACTTTCATATTGGCATGGGTAGCCTAGCTTAATAGCCTTTACTATCTTTTACCCCATTAAACACAACTCCTTGTTTACACCTTTATATGGGCATGGCTAGCCTAGCTTCTAGCCTTTACTATCTTTTACCCTATTAAACACAACTCAATGCTTACACCTTTATATGGGCATGGGTAGCCTAGCTACTAGCCTTTACTATCTTTTACCCTATCATAAATAATTTAACTCTCACATCTATATAGGGGCATGGCTAGTCTAGCTACTGCTGTCTCTTACCCTACAAAGTATACGTCAATTCTCAAACATATTTAACATCATGTTGCTTTTTATTTGGTTATATACAGCAAATTACCATTTAAATCTGATTTATGGTGCTTTTGACAATAGTATATACCTTGGGAATTATCAATAATTTCACGAAATATTTCGAAATAAAGTTGTTGGTATTGTATAGTTAAATAATATTTCTCATTTAAATATTTCGCCAATTCTCCATTGCATTGAAAGATTTCTTGGAAACAATCAAGAGAGTTTTTGGTGACTGTGAAAATCAAGTCATTAACTTACGGCTCTTGTTCTGGTCTTCCAGGTCCGCGACCTTGGCCTCAAGGTCAAGCACCTCCTGTTTGTGGCGCTTTTTAAGCGTGGCAAGTTTCTGTGAATGGACATCTTGCAGTGCCGCTAACTCCCTCTGGTGTTGGTCGATTTCCTCACTAAGCGACTCACGCAGCTCCTGAAACATTTAAAACAATATCGTTCAATAAAATGATAAGATATTGCGATACCTTGGATATAACTTTGAAATTTATTTTTCCTCACTTTGCCTACCAGGGCTCCACATTGGTGCTTGCCCCATTGCCCTGAGCAAGTAGAATTTGTAAATTGTAGCTTAAGGGCAAGTGAAAACTGTATCTTACTTGCCCCATAGGGCAACTATGCTGTATATATTTCAGATTTACTTAAAATTGAGAATGGGTGCAGTTATGTGTTGTGGCATCCAAGCTTGTCCTAGAAAATATGCTTTTACATGCCAGCACCATGTTCTACTTGGTTTTAAATGAAACATTATAAAATTTACAATTTTTCAAGGGCAGGTGAAAGTTGGAGTAGGGCAAGAGAAAGTTGAACCTCACTTGCCCTTCTGGGCAAGTCGTTGCAAAAGTTAATGTCGAGCCCTGTCTAGTGTCTACCATATCAAAATCTTGACCAGCCAAGTGATATCAGTGGGGGAAATTGCAATACTTCAGGAAAACACCAGGTTTATGTCGATCACTGGGAACTTTCTCACATGCCTTCATTTGCATGACATTGCCTTCAATTCAAAAATTGCCAGAAACTAACCAACAGCCTCTTCAGTTGTTATTCATATCTACGCTTGAGTGACTACAAATTTCAAAACATATCATAGCCTTCAGATGAAAACTTCCAGAACTCTTAACATCAATGCATCAAGCTTTAACCCTTCCACTGCTATGTCTACATTCCACCTAGTACAAGGTCACAACGATTTTTGAAAGTCATCTAAACCCTGTTATGTTGGTACTCATCGGATAGCTCTTGCTGAGTACTCTCCGATGAGTACCCATTTGCCAGGCTTTTGGTCATTTTTCAGGTTTTGGCATCCTTTTTATTAGCCAATTAGCTACCAGCAGCATAATATAATCTGATATTGACTGAACAGAAAATTGTATACCGAGTAGTTCTAGACAAGAAACATGGCGCCAGTCAAAAGGCGAGTAAATGAGAACTAGATATGAAATAACAGGTGTTAAAGTAAGAGGATAAGATGATCACAGTGTGATAACATATCCGCTGATATGATTTTAGGGTGAGATCAAAATGACTGAACATTTACATTGAGCTGTAGCCCGCTTCATGGTGCCATTGTAGAAAAGCACTTTTACTAATTACTTAGTTGAGGCAGTCAGCAACTTCCTGCCTTGGAATTGGAATCTTTAAACATGTTTGTGATATGATATGATATTTCCTTAACAATATAATATCTTATTAATATCTTTAACAAATTATGCCTCCCAAGGACCTGTTTAATTTAGCACTGGCAGCTTAGGAAATTTCGCTAACGAAACTGACTTTATGTGGAGATGTCCAGGTAGAATTGCCGCTAATTGATTTCTTCCGGAACTACTCGATACATTACGACAAAGTATGTGACCAACGGCAGGCAAAAACATTCTCGGACAATTCTGGTACGTCCCAGTATTGCCTGAATCAACAATTCTGGTACACTTGTAATACCAGAATTGTTCTGACAATTCTGGTACGTTCTGTATTGTTTGCAGGGAACAATTCTGGTACATACTAGAATTACAAAATTATCTCAACAATTCTGGTACGCACCAGAATTGAGGTCGCAAAGTACAACATAACCAGGTTACCACATTAAATAAACCCAAACAAAAACATCATCCAATGTCTGACAATTTTGAAGGTGACTCACCATTCAGTGTTGTGTTTCCTAAATATTTGGAGAGGGATTGTTAAACCAATTAACTTTCAATAAAACAAATTATTACTTTTTCATCAAGATATTTGCGTACATGTTAAATAACACATAGACCCTGGAGGTGAATGGGTTAGCACATTTGTGCGTGTAGTGCACTGACTATTTTGCTAATATCTTCGACTAAACCAACATTACTTTCAGCGCCACACACAAACCTGACTAAAAAACATAAAAACCCAACACTACACCCTCCCAACTCGGGGAACATTCACAAAAACATACCCAAAAGTAGTGGCTAAGACAAATTAAAAAGCGATCCCATAGCTATACAAAAGGACAAACTCTAAAAACATGTGTAAGAAAAATGTTAATCAGTATCCTACCCATTCCAAACTTTCAAATACTTAGTGAATTTTATATGTAAAATTGAAAAAGTTATTTTCCAAATCATTAAAGATACAGACAATGCTAATCAATGATATCTGCAGACACAAATGGGTTACTGTAAAATCCATTATTATCGCGCTCCTTTGAGGCTGATATTAAGATCCTTTAAATATCATTTTGAATAAGAAATGAAATTGATTCTCGTGTGACATGCTCTTTAGAAGTTTTTTCGTTTGGTAAGACTCTTTGCTTCTTTTATATATAATTTACATTAAATTATGCAAAAATATTATCAGGTAGATTTTTAGGGCTTAACCTATTCATGCCTATAGCCCACAAAACCGCCTGACTATTTCGGTGATATCTCTCTAACAAAAGGACTTTTCACGAGATACCGAAGGAGAAATGCCGATTAAAAATTAACCGTCAACTCTTCTTCAAATTATTTGCGGTTTTATAATTAATTTCCAAGTTATTTTCAAAAGAATGATAGGACCAGACGACACTTGGCATGGAGAACTGCCAGCATGAATGGGTTAATTCAACTGCAAAAGTTTAGGCACGTGAAAGTTACTGTTACATATTATTCACATGTTGATTCCTGCTAAGGTATTAAATTGATCGGACATTATCCCTCTTTAACCCTTTTATGCTTTTAGCTCCAAAAAACACCTTTTTTGGCTATATCTCTCCAGCAAAAGCAATTTCAAGAAAGTTTTTGAAGAAGAAATGCTGACATGGAAGCAACTAAAGAATCTCCTTCAAAATGTTATCCAATTAATGATTAATTCCAAGATCATTTTAAAAAGAATCAAAAGTACAGACAACACTTGACATGGGAAATTCCAGGCACAAATGGGTTAACACATTTATACCTGGAAATCTTGTCAAAAGTTGCTTGGAACTATTTTGCCTCTTGAAAATAACTATGAGATTTAAAAGCATACATTCACTTACACTAAATACTCAAAGGAGAGTTGTTAATTAAATCATTATCACCATTTCGCTGTCAAATTTTCTCAAGATATACAATAAAAAAAGTTGTGGCATTTTGGACGCTAGAGCAATGAACTGGTATAGCCATAACACAAAGTGGCATTCAGGCCTACCTTCCATCAGTAAGTTAGAGGATATCTGAAGGTTTTAATCTTCCCTCCATCTTACCAAATATGGGCATGTTTCATCTAATTTGATGTATCATATTTATACATCCATTTATCTCAGCTATCATTTTTAAAAACAACAACATTTTAACAGTCTAACCAAATGGAAATACATGGAAGAAGCGATATAGCAACTCTCACCTTGGCATACCCTTGAAATTGTTGAATTCACAACATATTTGAGGGTGAGGTGTCAGTGAGTTTTCATGAATCTTTCTCCTTCAGAGGTTCTACACAATAAACTTTCAGGAGAGAAGTATTTCCAAAATCTTAATACTATTTTTGTTCATTACGTGCATGAGTAGGTTAATAAACCTTCACATATTCAAATTAGATGCACAAAAGGAAAGTCGCCCACTGTACCTAGGGAAGTTTCCATATGTTTCTAGCACTAAGGAGCAATCAAAGTTCATCTGTCTCATAGCCTTATGCCATTAGCTGAGGAAAATAACCAAAAATGATAATTCCAGTAAATGGAACTTTCCAGTAACTTACTTGAAAATCGTTTCACACTGCAAAATTACACACACACACATACACACACACACACTCACAGACACAAATGAAGTAACACTCACTAAAAATCTCATATTCTCATATGAAGACGCAGAAAATGAAATTCTCTGCATCTGTATCTGTATCTGTATAATAGAGTTTTATCTTTGGTGCTTTTCAACAGCTTTGATGGCCCTGTAGCCATTACTTCTTCACTAGCCAAACCACTAAATCAAACACACACACACACACACACACACACACACACTCCTACACACACATGCACACGCACAAGTACCAGATATGTTGACCAAAATCTCACATTGATAAATACAGACACTGAAAATGAAATAGTGAAGCACTTTACCTTTGGTACTTTCCAATAGTTCCTTTGACACTGTGGCTATCATTTCATGTGACAGAGAGCCAAATCTCACATGCTCACACTTACAGACAGAAACTCTTCCCCATGCAGACTCCTACATCAGCAGTGACAGTGTAATAAGCAAAATATCCCGGTGAGAAGTTATTAGTAGTTCTGTGCATGGAGCATTGCGTCCTGCTGTGTCGGGAGCTGTATGCGGCACACCTAGTATGCATGCCACCAAGCCACGGAGTCAGCAGCAGCAGCAGCGGACCAACCGGGTGGCTTCCTGGTCTCCACTAAATACCTGATAAGCTAGAGCGTGCACAGCCACAGGTGTGGCTTCTGTAAGTAACCAAGCTCAAGGTTCACCTACAACTAATAATCCCACACAACAGGACGCAATACTACATGCTGTCTCTCACTGTTCCCACATGGGCTGAATGAATTTAAGACCCTCATCAGGTGTGGCATCTAACCAAGCTCAAGTATATCTAACCAAACTCTAGGTTCACCTACAACGTTCACCTACAAGTAATAATCCCACACAACAGGCACTACATGCTGTCTGTCTTTCTCTCATTCTCACAAGGGCTGAATGATTTTAAGACCCTCTTACCCTAATCTCTGTCTGTAGGCAGTTGACGTCTTCGCTCCCGCCTCGCCCATCCGCACCTTCCCGGGACGTCGTCAGCGACCTCTTATCCTGAAAAGATCGGCAAACTCAAAATGAGGCTCCGTCAGATAGCACGCACGCAAGGGAAGAGCGAGTAATTAATAGTGATCAATTAGCTGCTGCTTAAGACAAGGCGGCGGTTACCGCTCATCTCCAACGGGCAGTTGTTGTTTCAGAAAGAATGGCTCTCTCTCTAGTGTTATCTCCCTACAAGTAGCAAGGGTTAAACATCTTATCAGCTCCTTCCAAAGATTTCTGGACTCCGACCTAAGTCTCAAAGCTTGCACCAGCATTGATATACAGCAAACAATAACTCGATATACATAGTGCGCGATCAGATCTCCACCATCAAACCAGAAAACATGGATAATGTCAAGCAGCAAAGAGCAGAGATATATCAAGTAAGATATATCATAGAGGGGGGCCAAAGGCCCTGTATGAAAGAGACTTTTTGAAACACTGAATCAACATGTCCTATGTCAGATACAATCTTAGCAACCTCCATTAATCAAAGAATGAATGCTCTGACCCAGGTAAAAGTCTCAGCAACTGATATCTGTATTCTACCTTGCACTCATGAGAAGCTGATATTTATATATATATATATATATATATATATATATATATATATATATATATATATATATATATATATATATATATATATATATATATATATATATATATATATATATATATATATATATATATATATATATATATATATATATATATATATATATATATATATATATATATATATATATATATATATATATATATATATATATATATATATATATATAAATGCATATAAGTATATATATGTATGTGTATATATATATATATATATATATATATATATATATATATATATATATATATATATATATATATATATATATATATATATATATATATATATATATATATATAGCATGAAGAGCAGAGTTGAGTGGGTATTTCTGTCATGTACATCCTTAGCCAATTACCAATATCATGCTTATTGTTCACATGATATCTATAAATAGATTAGAGTAATAAGTGTCAGGTACACCAGAACACCCACACAGACCGTAGAACTAACACTAGAAATAGATTAGAAATATGACATTCATACAATTACTCTCCCAGTGAGTTACTTATATATATTTACTCATGTGGTAATGAATCTAAGATAGCTATAAGAAATGTTATATGATCAGTACTTCTCTCTCTCTATATATATATATAAACATTTATATATATATATATATACATACATATACATATATATATATATATATATATATAAATATATATATATATATATATATATATATATATATATATATATATATATATATATATACATATATATATATAAATATATATATATATATATATATATATATAGGGCTGTACACCGGTACCCGGTACCAGCACCGTACCGAATACCGTCTCGCAAAATACCGGGGAATACTCGTTTCAATATTTAACGGTATGCTTATCGGTATTTTGCAAAACACAAACCCATGTCAAACATTCAATACTACGAAATAATTCAGTAAAAAGTTATACTTACGGTTGCCGAACTTGTAAACTTGGAAGGTACGATATAGCGGCGATAGTTCCATCGCCGCTACCATTAGTGAACTTGTGATTCTTATCGCTACCGCGTAGTGGCGCTGTGTTATACAGCGCCACTACGCGGTAGCGATAAGAATCACAAGTTCACTAATGGTAGCGGCGATGGAACTGTAGCGGCGATGGAAATATCGCCGCTATATATCGTACCTTCAAGAAGAATGTGGTTATGTGGATCTATTCAAGTTAACAAGGTTTGGCTGCCGTAAGTATGACGGCTTAGTTTTCACATCTGATCACATGTTGTAATTGAAATACCTGACAGACAACAAATACGTTTTAGGTTTATGTCAGGAACTACGCTAAGTGTGTACTTAGCGTAGTTCAAGATACCGATAGCAGTACCGATAAAATACCGTATCGTTTCGACGGTACCGGTTATGGTACCGTACCGCTTCACCCTTAGCGGTATGCAGCCCTATATATATATATATATATATATATATATATGTATATATATATACATATATGAATTAACCTACATCAGTTTAAATCGAATATTTTTGAGGAGAGGGTATAACTACGCCTATGGAATGAGCTCCTAGACAACATCAAGGCTGCTGATAGTGTGCAAAACTTTAAGACCCAACTAAAAACATCCTATTTTGAAGGACTTCATTTGAGTATATGGACCATTTAAATATATTCACTCACTTTTTTTGCAATGCGCTGTGGACAGGCACAATAACAATATCAGTTGTTATTAACATCATAGGACTAGAGTACAATGAGTACTTTTCTGGTCCTAATAGCAATAGGTGCTCAATGTACACATGTTCACTATACTTCTGAAGAGGACCTGGAGCAGGCTTAACCCTTATGCTGCTCGTGGCTAATTTGGCCAATATAAAATAATGCAAAAATCCTGAAAAATGACTGAAACCCTGGCATATGGATACTCATCTGAGAGTACTTGGCAAGAGCTATCCAATGAATACCAACATGATAGGATTTAGATGTTTTTCAAAAATCTTTGCCTCCTTGTGCTTAGGATGAAAGTAGCCTCAGCCTTGAAAGGGATAAATGGGTTAATGATGACTTTGTCGCCTGTTTTCCTGTCCTCACGTAGTCGTCTCTCATCAATCAAGAATGCCACTCATTCACCTCAAGCTTTTTACACTCAACCGCCAGTCTCATTAAGAAATATCACGGCTAAACTGGCAAAAATACCTTCTTTATACTTTCTTAGCTAAGTTATCATTTCAAATAGCAACATTTTTGGACATATCACATAAAAATGTATATACTTTACATGAAAAATAAACTTTAGTCATGAAACCAAAAAAATCATAAGTGAAAGATTTGCCATATAAATTTGTGCCTGGCTAAAGTTTTTCTTTTAAGCGGACTGTCCATAGGACAGACTGGACAGATCCTGGCTAGGTTCCTGATTGGTAAGCATTGAAAGGGTCCATCAAAGACTACATAGCATCTGAATCATTTTAGAAATCCATCCTTCATCTGAGCAGATGTACCAAAGAGACTTTGTTTCTCATGTGTGTTCAGCTTGCACTGTATTCGGATATTGTCAAAGCCCTGTGTATGTTGGGATTTAGAAGCAGGGACTTAGCTAGGACCAGCATGTGTTTTGGACAGGCGGTTTACTGAAACCCTCCTTGTCGGACGAGCAAAACTTTCTAAAAAAAACTTTCAATTTTTACTTTTTAAAAATATTTTTTGGGGGCAATAGACATTTTTTTTCCAACAAAACATCTTCTAGGTTATGGCTGAAATGTAAATTGCCCATTTTAACACAAAAGGCTATCAAATCTAGTTAGTATAATGATATGAAGTAGCCATATCTGGACGAGCAGAAATTTTGGAATTGTTGTTTTGGACAGGAATTTTTGAAATCCTGGCCAAGACCCAGTTTGGAAGCAGGGTTCTTCAATGGCCACCTTGAAATTGAACCATTCCAAACACCCATCTTTCATCTGACCACTGTGTTTGCAAAAGGGATTTTTCGGGATTACACAGATGGTGGTCGTCCCAATCCAGCAGAGCAGTATGATACGATATGATATCACACTGATCCGAGATAAGATTAGAGAAGGTTTGAGTGGGCTATCTACAAAGCATGATTAGGACATCCACCAGCTCCATGGTTTCTCAGATAGCAGTAGTGGTGGTGGGGGCTGTTGGTCGTCGGTTGGTTGGTAAGGACTAATTGCATAGCTCAGTTACCTGGCAGGAAGACTGCTAAGGTAGATATTAATACAAACAATAACTCCGCTGTCAGCCAGCTACAGACGCTGATGCTTTAACACATGACTGCCTTAAATACTCCTTCACATATATTCCCTGGCAGTAATTTCTATGAAAACTTTGATATCGCAAATAACCCTTATATTTTGAAAGCCTTGGAACCCCTCTTCAAAAAATATTTCAATAACAAAGTGTTTGAAAATTTGCCTGTTTGTTAAGCTCTAGATGAAAGTAGTCCATTGTTTTACCTCACCATTATACCAATATCTCAAAAGCATATTTTGGAAAATATATTTAGGGGGTATGGTCACCAGAATTAAATCTAATAAGCTCCTTCTCATACATTGTACATTAAGGCCCTATGCATAAATTATTTTTTGAATTGCCACAGATCCTGACATCACTTTTCAAACAAAAATTGATATCTCTAAAAGGAGAATGTGTTTAGGCCTAATGCTGGGAGAAGGTAGATTTCATAAGTGGTGTACATCTTTTGAGGATTGTCTTACAACAGGGTATGTAAAATGCCCTTAAATTGTCAAAATAAGGGCATAGGGACTCAAAAGGCACCATACAACATTCATAACTTAGCTTTAGCAAAATATAGGGGAAAAAATGCTGGTCAGGAAGGCCGGAATCATTTACATTGATAAAAAATTAGATCACTCAATGACGTGAGATAATAGAGGTCATTCAAGGTCAAGTTCACCAGCCTAGGATGCCCAGTATGGCCCTGAACTCATAAATACTTATGACTATGAGACTCGCCAAACTCATCTGGATCCATACCAATTTCAACAATAACTCAGATATTGAAAATAGGGGAGTAGGGATTCGATTCCTCTATAAAATGGGGCAACCATCGAAAACCTTCATTTCTTACTCTTTATGGTCAGTCGCCGAATCATAGGGAGAGATTACCTGGGAGAGTTTCATATTCATTTCATCGTTCATGCTATATATCGTCTGCATATACAAAAAAGCCCTCCTTCTTATATGTCTGAGTCACCCTATAAAAATGGGCAGTGACTAGTGAACCTTTATCGAAACAAACAAAAAAGTTCTCCTTCAAATATTTTCTTAACTTCACTAATTCTAGATTTTATTGAAAGAGTAACTGTGAGCATTAACTGATTTAACACAATGCCATGATTTTTTAGTTTTTGGGACAAGCATTTTGGCGAATATATGTTGCCAGGGCTCTAACAGATATGGTAGAGGAACTGCTGGCCCCAGGCCAGTCAAATTTTCACTAAAACTGCTTCAGGCCAGTAAAATAAGGCAACAACTGGTCCTACAGGGCCAGTAAACACTTGGGGAGATTCCTGTTAACGGGTTTCCCCTCAAGAATGTCTCCAAATGTTTTTGTTTTTTTAATGAAGATAAAATAAATGAAAATAAATGTTGTCTATGAATTTCCCTACAATATGTTATTGTGTTATGTTAAAGAGAAATTTGCAGGGACCATTAAAACCTTTTCAGAACCAGTAGTTTCCTAGGTATTACTGGTCCTAAGGGCCCAGTAACATTTTGAGTTAGCATAGACTTGCTACAAGTCTGTGATATCTGGCTCTTTCACTGATCTAACCTGAGTTGATTTCACTCCAGGATTAGTTCTGAATAAATCCTCATCTATCTACAAGGGAGGACATTTGAATATGGGCCTGGGGGTGGGAGGCAGGCTAGAGTTAGCATTGAGGCCTGGTTCCTGTTATCAATGTGACCTTCCATTCCAGAGAGATATTTGTCACATACCTTTGTACCCCCTGCCCCCCTAGGTCTGTGATAAATGCGCTACAGGTATCTTATGCTAAAAAGATTTTACAGTTGCTGAGTCAGGTTGCATTTGGCCACTGCTTTTGGCAAATGTTTGGTTTAACATCATATACCATGACATGATATTTTTTCAGCTTTCGGGACAAGGATTTTGACTGGTGTATTTTGCAGCGATCAATGTGACCTTCTCATTCCAGAGAGTTGTTCGCTGCGTACCTTCCCCCTTGTCCCCTTGCTCCCCGGGTCCTCCGTGATAAATACGCTCCAGGTATCTTATCGTGGGTGCGCCAATATGACTCTTCTGTACTGGCGTGACCCTTGATTAACGAGCTACTGAGATTCCTGGCCACTTGCACTTTGACAGAAGCTTCGCTAAGTCTAACCTTGCATTACATTATCTATCTGTATTGACCCATTCATGTCCATTCAGGGACTTAGCCAGGACCCGTCCTGCATGTCTTTTGGACAGGCAGATTCCTAATATCTTTATTTTTCGACAGGTAAAAATTTCTCTGAAGATTTTTCAATTGTGTCTATTTAGGGGAAATAATCAAATATTTTACCAACTAACGCATGATCGTAACTGAAGTGTTACTTTGCCCTTTTCAACACAATATGCTATTAAATAAAGTTGTAATAAGGATTAGCAGTAGATAAATAGCTAAATCTGGACGGGCAGAATATTTGGACTTGCTATTTTGGACAGGCATTTCTTGAAATCCTGGCTAAGACCTGTATCATGCCTGAAGTGCCTAAAATCTTCCCCGCAATTTAGGTCATATCTTTCTGAGCAGAGCCGTTTTTCAGAAAATGTTTTTACGAGAGTTTTTGATCAGAAACAAATCCATAACTCACTTTAAAATATTCTGCCAATTTATGCTGAATTTGAAAACTTTTTTAAGTTGGCTTAAGGGGATAATTTGCGAATAAAGGGTCATTTTGAGATTGTTACATATTTAGAAGCCTACACCCTTATCCTATACATCAGACAACCTTTGACTGTCTAGGCCATCACTGAGCAGAGTAAGAGATCATATATCTCAGAACCTTGCATAGCCTGCACACTGACAGGATATATTCTTGGCTCTTTTCTCTATATTAAATTTCAACAAAACAAGGTGGCATTTTGGGATATCAAATGTTCACAGATTTACTTGAATGTGGTAAATTTATATCTAACATCTATTCAGATGGAAGGGTATCATTCTATCATAGATTTTTCAATTTTGACTTTGTTCGAAAGTTATGAATCTAGAAGGTTAAGAAATACCCTTTCTTTCATTTTGATAAAAATTCAGAAAGAAATGGTCATAAGAAATATGAACAGAGCAAAAAAGAAATAGTGATATCCCTTCCCCCATACTGATCATTTCTCCACAGCTAAGTATCATGTATTATCAATTATTATTAATTAGATGGTCCTCGATTCAAAATTGTAGATAGGAGCTCCATTTGAAAACACTTTGCATGTTTGCTTACCTCAAAAACTTTACAACCCAGCTAGGAGGGTACATTTGTTTTGCTTAATGCATTCCTCATCAAAACACCTTTCAGGCCAATATACATTTTGTATATGCTAACAAATCAAATATAGCAGGGTCAAGGAAATCTGAGTCATTAAAATCAACCCCCATAAGCTACCATAAGTGTCCAGATGACACTCAAGGTGTTAAAACACTTATGCTGCTGGTGACTAATTGGCAAATACTAAATGATGCAAAAGAACTTTTAAAAAAAAGACTGAAACCCTGGCACTCATATGAGAGTACTGAGTGAGAGCTATCCAATGAATACCCACACAACAGGGTTTGGATGGTTTTCAAACAGGATGATGATGATGATGACAATGCTGATAATACTGTGATGATGATGATGATAATGATGATGAAGATGATGATGACGATGATGATGATGATAATGATGATGATGAAGATAAAGAGAGGTTAATTGTACCTACTGATGCTGATGAAGATGAGATGAAGATGATGAAGATGAAGATGATGATGATGATGATGATGATGATGAAGATAACAGAATAAGGTAATTGTACTCACTGATGCTGACCCTGAAGAAGATGATGATGATGATGATGATGATAATGATAATGATAATGATAATGATGATGATGAAGATAAAGAGAATGGTAAGTTGTAATCACTGATGCTGATGAAGATGATGATGATGATAATGATGATGATGATGATAATACAGGATGATGATGAAGATAAAGAAAGAGGTAATTGTACCTACTGATGCTGATGATGATGAATATGATGATGATTGATGATGATGATGATGATGATGATGATGATGGATGATGATGAAGATGATGAGATGATGATGAATGATAAGATCAAGAGAATGTTAATTGTACTCACTGATGCTGACAGAGCTGAAGAGGG